>JAYJMJ010000002.1:2268567-2289880 GCA_036873875.1 Laminaria ephemera
TGTAAGTCGAAATAACTGACCCCCAAAAGCTTCAACAAATATACAGAGTATCATGATACAACGAATACACTCGCTGATGGGAACCTTCCGCACAACGGACAGATGAGATCACGATCTAGACTATCTAGATATTATATCCGTCGTTATGCTTTGTTGTGCAGGGTCTGTGTAGTACATATCCAACCCAGGCGAAATGTTCTAGGTTATTCAGATCGTTCGGCTCTCACCCGGCAACATAATCTATAGGCCCTGGAGATCATATTGGACGCATGCTACGGTAGAGGCGACTTACTTTTTTTCCGAGGCTCCTGACCTGAGGAGCTCCATACCTCTCCCAAGAACAGATTTGGGCAAAACTAAAAGTGCTTCCCGGTGAAAACTCCCGTGGCCTAGGTATACAACGAAAATAGTTGTGAAACAATGGTGAACTTCCGACGATCTGGGGTTAACGAACCGTGTAATTCAGAAAACTTTTAAGCTAAAAAGTTCTACCTCTATCGTAGCACGCGTCATTGACCAGGGGTCTGTCTGCCCTGAATGCCAAAGATCATCAATAGGGATCTCGTCTGTCCGATGTGTGGAACAGGTTATGACTATCAGTAGGTAACGAATAGTACAAACATAGTAGTACAGATCACGATCTAGATCATCTAAATCCGACAATACAATAATACCTGTGGTCGTGGTATGTCGTGCTAGATCATTCAGATCTTCCGGCTCTCACCCGGCAACATTGTCTGTAGACCCTGCAGATCATATTGACCAGGGATATATCTGCCCTGAACGACATAGATCATCAACAGGGATCTGATATGTTCGACGTGCGGAATCATCCCGGCGGCTTATGGTATGCCAGGTATTGATTAGAGGATGATGCAACATGAAATCGCCCGTGACACGGACAAACAAGTACACCATGTGAAAATCTGTTCGAGTACACGGTGTCTCCAGGTCATTACAGGCAGTGATCGCGAGACAATGGTTGGAACGCACACATTACGCACACGGTAGACAAAGGATGCACAAGTCTGGCAGGGATGGTTCATACTGGCAGACGGTTTGGGACGTTGTACCATAGGTGCCGTAGGTGCAGCTGTGCAGGTGTTGCACACCTAACGCTTTGCGGTCTTCTCCTCGTACTGCCACTGAAATTATAGTCGCCGCGATCGGAGTGAAATTAACTTGATTCGGGACTCTAGATACTAGTGTAGCTCAATATCATGTGCTGGTAGTCTCTAACGGTAGCGTACTACAATAAAATGTGCATATAGTAAAACATATCATCATCGAAACACTTGTGATCGAAAGGCATATTTTTCGACAGTACAAGCAGTACCACAGTATAATAATAGCATGCATGTATTGTTGCATAAGAGTATAATATATCACAAATATAAGGTGTAATCTGCTCTGTTGCTGTGTATTTGCTTGTTTTTATGTTTTACGTTCGTTTTTGTATTGGGTACGCGGGCGATGATAGCGGTATGGGCACCACTGCCGTCAGAATCAGCAAGCAGGTGATAGATCATGCCAACGCTCCAACTCCTACAGTGGGTGCATTCGGAGTCCAGTATGGTTGCTGCCCCCGAAACTGTTGTTGCTACTGTAGTTGCTGGATGCATGTTTGCTTTGTGTTTCATTTTGTCGCGCCGTCTTGTTTCACTCAAATTTGTTCTTCCTGGGTACCTCTTCCCCCCCCCCTGCGCTCCTTTTTCCCGCTTTCTTTCCATTTTTGTCAGTATTGTTTTTTCTTCTTTCTTACTCTTCATTATTTTCTTCCTTGCAAATAGTATGGTGTGCTGCCTTGCATATGTTCCGCTCTCGTATCCATTGCGTTTGGCATTGCATGCCCGAATCACCTTGCTGAGTTTGCAATGTGTATTTCTGTCTTGCATGTAACAAGAATATGATATTCCGACTATATTGGGTTAAGGAGCCCCGCCGTTCAGAAACAAAAAAATTGCCAAAAAGTGCTCACCTCTATCGTAGCACGCGCCTTCGAGGGAAACGAGATAGGCACCAGCCACATTTGATGGGGCGCGGAGCAGTTGTGAGGATGTGATCGGCACTACAGTACATACAACATAGGGACGTTTAAGAGCAAGACGTTTATCTGCCGGCATCGCCCTCGGTTGGGGGGTCATGTTTGGCATTCATAGCGGAGCCATCGTATGACGCTTTTTCCCATGACGTGAGGTAAGACGCATGGATCGCCTCCCCACACGGTCCGGTGATCTGCTGCGAAACGACATGGTGATGCCAATACAGGCGCGAGAGAAAGTAGGAAATTGAGGATGATTGTTGGTAACCCATTTTCGTACGTACGTGGTTTCCGGCGGTGCATATAAGGTGGCTTGGTAGTTGGATTTACCATTTTACTAAGCGTAAAAGTTAAAAGAAAGTACTCTAGCTCGTGGCATTCACCCATGTGCAAATGGAATGAATCGCGACACGGGCATCATTAATTGCGGTCTTTGCGAATTCTCAAAGAAGAAGGAACGCCACAAAGCCTTTGTTTCTGCTCTGAGAAAGATATTATGTTTGAAACTACAGTATGGCAAGAGGACGAACAGAGGCACATGGGCCAAGTGATCCTCAACCACTGTAGATTGTGGCCCTTAGACTGAAAGGCCACGGTCGCAATCGCTCATAAGATCGAAATCAGAATACGTTCGAACTCGCAGCAAACCACAATTTCCCGAGCGACGGCCCACGACTATTCCGCACCTCCAACGGAGGGTGAGCTTGGGGTGGTCGTGGAAGTCGTGAGCCTCCACTTGCAGGTACTGCTCCCTTGATAAGTCGCCTGAAAATCGACATCAAGGGATCCAGAGATATCATTTTTCGGATCTCAGCGGGGAAACAACGTGAACAATATCGCACGATTTCAGCACCAGTCATACGAGGCGGTCCAAGCTGCTCGAGGGCTGATGACACGTTTAGTATTCCTGGATGGTTTCTTGAAAAACTGAATGGGTAGTTAATGAAGCAAACCAAGGCGGCATCGCTACACACAACAGAAGCGCCCGGTGACTAAAATGTTGCTCACAGTCATCTCCGCCTTTGGTGAGATCGACGGTCTTTACGGGCCATGCTGCAAAGGCGCCGAGGATAAAGACAGATAGCCCCACCAGGATCTTTGAAGATGAAAATGTGCGCATATTTCTGTACGCTAAGATTCGGCAAGGATTGTCGACTCCTGCCTGGTGTAATGTGTGGGTGGTATCTGTTATTGGTTCTTGGAGGTGCTCGTCGCTCGCTGCACCACTGTTGTTGTTATTGTACCTAAAACGATCAGGTGCACCAGGTATAGTAAGTGCTCCTGAGGAGTTGCTCAGATTTTAAGTCTCGGGCAGGGTTTGGTTGTTGGTGGAGTTGAGATTTGGCATGTCAATGTCAAACGTACTGGATATGAAAAGTATGAACACAAACACTGCTGTGTGTGTTCTTCACATTAAGCTGTTATTTCCACCCGTTGGCATCCTATGGGTTGTATGTATTGACGTACAGTAGTGGTCCCTTTATAGCGTCGGTATTTGCAAGCCAGAAATACCAGCACCTTAGCGGCCATTGGTACCACTCCGCATACTGCCACTCACTTTGCTCATCCCATCTATTTATATTTATCTTCGCGCTTTTTATTTCTTCTTCTCCCTCCCTAGTCGTATGTCAGATTAGGGACCACTAAGCAGGCTCTTCCTTCTCCCCCCTCCCCACTACGGTACGTGCCTCAATTATTATCGCGAGAAGGAATTCAGCACTTTCTTCCCTCGTCGACTCGCGTCGAGTTGTGCTTACCCACGGTATATAGCGCTCTCGGCTCGGCAGTTGGTGTCTCTAGAAATAAAAGCCTCCAGACCGGGATTTGGACCCCACACTCTAACCTTAGTAATATTCGAGGTTAACCATTAGATCACCGAGGCGACCGGTATACTCGTTGTTTCCATCTGTGCCAAACGAGTTCACAGGCGCTATTATTGTCGCGGACAATCGGCACTACTCAACCGGCACTATATGGGGACTACCACTGTATTGTATTGATTGTTGATGTATCTGATGTATATGTCAACCATGCACCGTTGTTCCGTCGACAAGAGCATGAGAAATTTACATCGTGTAAAACGAAAGCAAGATCCGATGGCAAGATCCTGTTGAAAAATGTATATAATCTTATAGGGTGGGGGCTCTCTACTGCATGGGGGAACCCACTCTCTGCTGGAAAAATGACCCCTCACTAATTACAAGTACCAGGCAGTTTTTATCCTCTAACCCGTTGGTGGGTTCAGTTACCCTCTGATCCCCTACCTCGTAAAAGCCGAACGTCCACACCTCCCACAACCCGCAGCCCTCACGCAGCCCGCAACGTCTTGCTGTATCTACGAGGCCTATTTGGCAGGAGAAGCAGTCCAACGCCACTACCACTATACCCTGGTCAAGGCTTTAACTCCAACCCGACCAACTCCCTTCAGCACCACCTGCTGCCTTGTAGTCAACCCAGCTTTTACTACAGCATTGCTGCAGCAGCAGCAGCAGCAGCAGGAGCAGTGAGCAACGAGTATATCTATCTACGACGAAGATCGAGCCCATAGCCCATAGGCGTCCGTCCACACTCACTGCCCGATCTCAGCCTGTAGTCCAACACATCTACGTACAGAGAGTATGCGGGCAGCATCACCTTCAAAGATCCTGGTGGGGCTATCTTTGTTCAGCCTCGGCGTCAACGCAGGTTGGCCCGTGAAAACCGTCGACCTCACCAACAACGGGGATGACTGTGAGCAAACAACAACACCGACCGGTTGTTCAGAGCCATGGTGCGGTAGGGGTTTTCTGTTGGAGCCCAAAGCATTTCGCACTGACAGGGTTCCTCAAGTGAAAAGCTACCTGATATCTTTGGATCGGATGCGAATTTCTCGATGTTACTCGCTAGATATATGATTCGTAGCTAATGGATTTATGTATCGGTGCTACTGCTGTAGATTGCATTTTTCTCAAATCCGGTTGTTGGGTGAGGTGCACAGCGTCCCACAATTGAGGAGCCGCGGAAAAATGAATCGCCATCCTTTCCGTAGCACGCGTCTGCATGCTGTAGGGAGTATGATGTACTGTAGTACGACTGCTGGTCTGTCGAAGAAGCAACTACTCTGTAGTAAGAATAAACTAAACAGCGCGAAGCGGTGCCTCCCAGTACCGTAATCTCCTCTGCCTCTCCCACCCAGCGTTACCTTCAGAATTCCCTCTTACTGCTCGTCGGTTTCCGTCGAATTTAGGGATTGCACGCTCTCACGCTTTCAGTGTGAACCAATATCTTCATCGTATCGCGAGATGCGCCCGGTAAATGTGCCACTTTGTCCGGAGATATAAGGGACGTTTGCATACTAATATCAATAAATATGGTCCTTACATTTTCGGTCAGTGCGGCGCGAAGCACTCTATGGGATGATGGCAGATTGTTTTGTACCTGGTACATGTTTTTCCTACCACGCCAAGCGCGAACCGTATGACAACGACCGACAAAACGCTGAGATACCTGCAGTGCTACATAACGGCAAAGTGCATTATTTCATGATCTGCCCTGCCTGACTGAGATTATTTAACCGCCCCCAAACGTCCAACAATGTGTTCCAAGACGACATAGCATGTTTCCTTCACATCGTCGGCAAGCATTCTTGGATTTATGATACTGCCAGTACATATAATATGTTTCTCCTTTTTGCTTCTGTGCTGCCATGTCATCAATCATCTTTGCCTTTGTCTCCAGCTCTTTCCCTTTTGTAAACCAGATCTGGGGTAGCGCAGCAGGCACTCCTCCTTCCCCCCCACACTACGTTGCAAGTTGCAAGCCTTCCGTTTTATCTCGAGAGAGGGGGATTCAGCACTTTCTTCCTTCGTTGCTACTCGTCGAAACTTGCAGTATGAATTGTCAACATTTACTCTACGTTGGGTGTAGTCGATAAATAATACCTGGTAAACGTTAGCCCTTGTGCAACTGCAAAAAGGATCGTACACTAATTCCGAATAGTTTGTCCCCATAAACCGCGCGTGCAGTTGGAAAGAGGTGACCCCAGCTGCCTCAGGTTCGGGGGTTCGAACCCCGGCAAGACCCATCTTCTCGTTGGATTGCCAAAAAAGATATAGAGTGTACATGGACAACAGTTCGATGCACGTTGACAAGCAGTGCAAGATTATTGTACGTGGTACCCACTACGCGAAACTGATAACCAATGTATGCGCCGGGCGGGAGAAGGGAAAGCACGTGCGGCCACGGCTTGTCCAGAAGGAGAAAGCAGAGAGACAAATAAACACACATCGTGGGAAATGACCTGGAAAAAAAATACGGTGAAAACGTAAAAATCGATGAGAAACAATGAACCAAAACGGGTAAAACATATCATGGGACATTCAGTATACCGATGCCCGCATCAGCGCAAAGATGACCCTGCACTAACTTTAAATAGTTTTGTTACAGATCCGTGAGTGTAGTCCTAAAGAAACCAAGATGCCATGCATTACAGTATCCTGCCCTAATTTTTTATTGTTTCAGAATTAAAGAGTTGTGTTCGTATGCGCCCTCTCTGCAGCTGTACAGTGCAGTAGTGACGCCTCTTTAATGCCGGCTGAGTAGTGCCGGTTGCCCGCTATAGCGCTTGTGAAATGGCTTGGCGCATGTGGGAACAACTAGTAGTGGCAATATGCGGATAGTGCCGGTTGCAGTTGTAGTGCTGGTATCTCCGGTTGGCACATACCGGCACTGTAGGGAGACCCCCACTACTCTTGTCGTTCAGTTATCAAGACAATCTTGCTGTGACCATTCCGCTGCCGCACCATGTCAAGAGAGGGGCGTGCGTTTACTCTTTGATCGTGCAGCAAACAGACTATGTTCCACAGGTACCTGGTATAACATTCGCAGGTAAAGTCGATGAACAGAGTGCGTGAACAACCGCATACAGTAGTTTGCTGACTCAGAAGCCGCATAAACATTGGGTATTGCACCGTGTCAACAGCCCGTCTGAGACCCTGTACGCTTTGTGAACAGAGCAAAGTATGATATTTTCATCAGTCTACCTGAAAAGAGTAAGAGTGTGTAGCAGTAGGAGCGTCGCCATGCTGCACGCGTACCGTACATCCCCTTCCGTTGCACTATACGAACAGGTTCCTACCCCAGCACCCCGGATTTCTTCGTGTTGTCGATGATATACTCGTCGCTTTGTTTTGTAGACACGTTTTCCCTCTGGAAGCCTACTGTCTATCGGTTAAAATACTTAGACTTGTCCCCCTAACGAGAGAAATCCTCGTTGGATCGTACGGATATTTCGAATTTTCTTATCAGCGAGTTTGTGATTTTGTTTGGGTATGATATCTCCCCATCAATCGATATCAATCCGCAGGCGAGCTATCAAGGGAGCAGTACCTTATGGTGGAGGCCCACGACTTCCACGACCACCCCAAGCTCACCATGGGCTTCAGGCAGATGACTGGCCCCTGTGGGGTGCCTGTCGATGACTCCGAGCTCCTTTCCTGGGAAGTGGATTACGACGGCTCGAAAAAGGGTGCAGAAGACGACCCTCCTACAAAGGGTGGTTCCGGCAGGTGAACCATTGTATAACAACATGTTGTTCTCTCGTCCGTAGTCGATATAGAATATATGATATAGTACCGGGTGGGGAGAAGGGAAGACACCTTAGACCACGACCTGTCCGTAAGGTCGCTGAGGGTAAAACCTCCGACGAGTTGAGCTGGTAAGTACAAGTGATGAATACTATATATACCTGGTGTACATACATACTGTAGTGACCATCTCCACCACGCCTACACCCAACCCATTGATTGGTGGGCCAAATGTCAAATGATTCCACTGACAGAATCGATAATCACAGAATATCGAAATCTCAGAATCTCGCGGTGTTTTCGTTTTGGGAGACAAACACTTTGCATTCTGTACTACGATACTGCGTATTTGTTGGCTTGTCAAAGGTGTCCTCCGTGCAATCTACGGTTGATACAGTCATCACGCGCGCCTTCCAAACTAAGACCATTTATTTTCGTCGTCTGCCTGGTGTCCACTGGGCTTGTTTGTGTGTGTCTTACATTCACATCATGGTCACAACTTGGCAATAGTTATCAAGCCCATGTAGCCAAACCCATACGTGCTGTTCGGTCATGGCTCTCTGTTACATTCTTGGGTTCGTGGTTAACAACGATATCGCCCCTTACAACAGTGCATACCAGTACTACAGTAGTTGAAACGGTTTGCTCAGTTTAGGTTTTGTTTTCAGACCCATCGCATTAATCGCCATGACATACAAACCCAGACACTGTATTGAACCGCCAGCTCCTTGCCGAGTCGTCTTCGCATACCCACTATGTTGCGGCAATGTTCAGGGTGCAGCTGAACCTGTTCGTTTGTGCTCCGTTCGGCGAGTACGAGATCGACCTGGACGTCGAAAGCTTTAGCGATGAAGGCTCGACCCTGCAACAACGTACCTCGTGGCTCATCAAGAACGGCCCTGACCAGGTATGCGCCTTCTGCACGACGCGTGCTATGACAGAGGTAGCACGTTTTGGCCAAACTGTTTCTCGTCATCGGGACTCCTCAGCAAAGGAACTATCTGATAATGTTTTGCTTTACAACATTTATTTGTCGTTATGTACCTAGGCCATGGGATTGGAAATTACGTTGCACTTTCCTTCTTTTTTACTAAATTCGGTTTTCAGGTGATATATTCAGCTCCTCGAACCAGGAGCCTCAGACACGCTAGGTGGACCCCTACGGTAGCACATATGTCATACAAGACACATGTCATACAAGGCACATGTCACACAAGGCACATGTCACACAAGGCACATGTCATACAAGGCACATGTCATACAAGACACATGTCATACAAGGCACATGTCATACAAGGCTCATGCCATACAAGGCACATGTCATACAAGGCACATGTCATACAAGGCACATGTCATACAAGGCACATGTCATTCAAGACATGCAAAAAAACATCAAGATTGTTCAATATATCTGAGCGGAGAGAGGTGGTGACGGAGCAAAACGCATGAACCTGGCACAAGCCTCATGACCCCATAAAAATGTGCATGAACGGTAGGTGATGATTGTGGACGTATATAGCAGTAGTTTACGAGATTAAAGTATATGTATTAACGGGAGGGGTAAACCCATGTTCTTGAAACCAGCCGTCATGCCAGAGGGGAACAGGTTTCACGGGGCTTACCTGAAACGTATCACAGCCCTGGAGAACTAACATACTATACCCCCAACATTTATATCGCTGCGTTATCGCATTAGTTGGGTCGCTTTGTTTATGAGGTGGGTTTTGTAAGATCTGACTGGGAAAGCAAATGAAACCTAGCAACCGTATGCACCTGCTACCACATTAAGAAAGTATTTATGATCATCACCTGGTATGTAAGATAACTATGAGGAAGTTTGAGGAAACCTGTCATGGCTTCACCTTTGTAAAATATGTTCCGGTCCAGGCCCTAAACGATATCTTAAGGTTCCAATTCCGGCCCCCGTAGAGTTCTACCGTACCGTCGTCGCCGGTAATTGAACATCTCCACACTGTTGGTTATGCTGTAAACCAAAAATCCTGTCAGATATTTCAGGGCCAACATATGATGTACGCTTCGTCAAGGAGTTTTGCGACGCGGTTTGCGGTTTTCCCTGACCCCTTCTGGAGTTGCACGCACTCTTTTGGGAGCGAGCTGGTTAGATATAGCGTGCTGTAGTGTTTGTGGTAGTGATGTCTCGGCGTTGGAATGTGGGCCGGTTTCATACATAGCACGTTCCACTATTAACGGAACACATGACAACTGCAACCAGAAAAGTCGGATATATACCCTCACACCGCCATACTCCTGGCCCTTCTCATACACATGTAATCCCAAACCTTTCTTACCTTGTATGTTGTATCCCAGTACTGCATCTAGGACACCCTCAACACAGACCGGGCCAAACGCAATCGGATATGTACGCTTAACCCCCCGCACCTCTTTCCCCATCGCGTGCACGTGCTATACTAACACTGCCGTCCTTCGCTAACATTATATGGCAGTTCCACATATGGGACACCGTAAACAGCGACCAAGCCAGCGACGAAGCCTACAGCCCCACGGTGCCAGGTGAATACACCTGGCCCCTCGAAGACACCAAGGGCTACTACGGAACATTCATCGCGGGTCCTCTCCCCCCCTTCGAGTGTGCCTTCAGCATACCCTCCGGCACCGAGCTAGTTGGCTGCTTCGTCGACTCCAGTACGGACCGACTGCTCGACTCCGCCGAACTCGTGCGGACCACAAGGGGCCCGGACGGCATGACCGCGCAGGTGAACAATTTGGTTGCGGGTATGCGTGGTGCTAGTTTTAGGATTGTTGTAGTAGTGCCAAACACCTGACGACCTTGGAAGTGAAATAACACCCTTTTGGAATCCGTTGTATTGCGAGAAAAAACAATGCAGGTGGGAGTTAGGGTCGAGGGCGGGGAGCGTGTGGGGTGTCTTGAAAATGAGAGGTTCGTACGGAAATGAGATGCCTGATAGCAAACGTTTATGTTTTGGTGTGAAAGCAATGAACGATCGGACTCATAAATCAGCACATCATGTTCATCGTTGCTTTCCCTTGGGATCCCCTCATTTTCGGGTGAATTTATGAGTGGTTGCTGCCCAATATCGATTGGCAAAAAATGTAAGGTAAGTAACGATAAGAATACCAATTCCCCCTCCCCTGTACATGTTTCTCACCCTTATACGGGACACATATTCAAACACCCCACGGCGGTCTAATCACGTATCGCAATACTTGATTCGTGATGTCCGTACTCCGTATACCCACGACTCTCCAAACATTCTGTGCGTGCAGATCTGCTCCGACTTCTGTTCTGGTTTCGACTTCTTCGGACTAGAGTTTGGTGGGGAGGTGAGTGGTTCACCCTAAGCAAAAGCCAGATCTAGCCGGAATTTTGCACTGGCCCGCCGCTTTTTCTCAAAGGAGAAATCCCATTTGAAACGGATTTTGTTTGGATCGCCACACGTGAGACAATTCCCCAACACGTCCAGGCATGTATTCTAAATGATCTTGCCGTGATGGAGACCATGGTACCACACCGCCATATGCCCCGCTCTTCATCTTGGAGTGTCTGTAGCATGCGGTAGGTAGATCTTCGTTATGTGACAATATGCAGGAGCATGAGCGTCAACGTCCATGGCTCGTAAACGTTCCCGGAAAATGGAAGATAACCAAGGAAATATTACAAAAGGAAACCAATGCTCTAAAGTCTGACTCCCTATTCTCATCGTCAGAACATTTCCTATTCCTTCTTCTCGCCCTTTCCGTCCACGCTTTTTTCTTCGACGCGAGCAGTGCTTCTGTGGAACTGCTGAGGAGTTTGCGGACTCAGCGGTGAGCGACCATTGTGGCCTCTCCTCGACTTACCTGTGCACCGGCGACCCCAGCATGGCCTGCGGTGGCCGAAACGCCATCAGCGTTTACCAGAGGATCGACTACTCGCTCAAAGGGTGCTTCGAAGATCACGAGGCGTCCAGGCTGATGGGACCCAAGGGTTCTGCAGGCGTCATGTCTGCAGAGGTAAGCTGGCATGCGTCTTACAAGTAGTACTCAATGTATGGCCATGCTCTATCGGTACTTGGCGGGCTACCGGTGTACATTGTTATCAACGTCAAAATTGACGCTGATCGGCAGTCGGTGACCATCAGACCAGCGGGTCTCAAGACGCAATGTCACCTAGACTTCTCCGTCCAACACATCCGCGTAAGTTGGGTATAGAGTCATAGTTACCGGGCCTACCGTTTGACAGCAATATGCTCCAAGATATATTGACGCTGACGGCCAGCCGATGATAACCCCAGCACTCTTCAACATGCGGTATAATCGTCTAAAGTGTCGAAATCTTTCACATATCAAAAAGTCTGAGCCGAATTGACCCCTCAAGTATCGCATTCCTGGAAATGTGCTCGTGACTACAAACCAATTATCCGCAGTTACTGCGCTCATGATACCAACAAGTGCTTTTAAATAGACACTCCTACTCATTCGCATGCAGAGGGTGTACATCAACGGTGGCATTGAGGCATACAGTCGACATTAGTCGGTTCGGTAGCCTAGAATATGCGGTTGTTACGACTTGTTCCAAACATTTGAACCGATGACAGCTCGCCTGTTCGCATACTTTGATCCACATCCGGCGCAGGCATGCCTATCAGTTCACATCCTGTTCATGGCATTTCGTGCAGACCCCGCCAAATAGAAAATTAGGTGGAGAAAGACGGATGACCCCCCCATCCCCACTCTCCCGGGATTGGTGTCGGTTAGCAACGGCGCTGTAGAACACGCCTCTCACTACGTGAGCTGGACAACCACGGTACCGTTTTTTCTCGATTTTATGTTTTGGCGGTACCCGAGAAAGTGGTCGAGTTAGATCATATTGTGCGTGTAGAGAACCCTAACCTCCGTGAAAGGGAGATGATATCACGTAGTGTGTATATGGCAAGGCACCCACGAGGCAGATACATAGTATACCCATTGCTGTCTCTGGAAGTGACCACACCAGAAATCAAATGAATTATTTCGAAGCTGTCGTCCGATATGCAAGAAAGTACGCACAAGCAAGGTTCGGATGTCCGCCGAACGGTTGGCTCTTAGTAGGATGCAGCTCACCCTTCATGCGACTCGCCGAACACCTCACGGCGCTACACGCTTAGTGCACGCGATGTCTGCCTGGTTGGTTAAACCTCGACGTGCTCCGTCCCGACATTGTAGGGATGCGAAGGTCAATGGTCATATAACTACGGTCATGCATAAAATGAGTGCACCCCCCCCACCCCTCCCAACCCTTGCACATCTCGTGAATCGCGCGCCATATACCAAACATATCGCTTTCCAGATCTGCTTCGAGCGGTGCAACAATGGAATCAACACACACTTCGGCACGCAATACGCCCGCGAGGTGCGTCCCTGACAGGCTGCATATGTATAATGTGTAACTAACCGCCGTTTGCCTGCTGGTGCTGGCATGTGACCTACAGTAGGCTATGATAGGGGGGTCACTTTCAGGAGCTCTATTTTCAGCGGTCCAGAATCACTCGTGCGAGTGGATACGTGGCTGCTCAATTTGGTCGCGATATGCACCGCATCCATGGAGCGAGATACAGAACGAATCGCGCCGAGTGGGCAAAAATCTGTATCATATACGGGAATATCCCCTCTGCCGTAGGCTTTGGCCGTGTAGTAGTTAGTATAGTAGCTAGTAGTGGCTTCCACAAGTGTTGCTTTCGAGCGTGGATTTCGCGTCACCCGTCAACATTTCACACGACATAAGTCCTACTACCTACCTGATGTCGTGTTTCAAAGACACCGATCGGACGCAACATAAATATCGGTTTTATGACGATAAATAATTCGTTAACTCCACCTTTCTTCTTAGAGGTTGTTCACGCCGCTTGTTGCCGATATTTCCGCTGACATTTACTTGCCTGCGTTGTGCCTTCTGGACGCTGACCGATCCACATCATGCAACACGTGCTATGTTTGAGCCCGAGTGTGTGAGAAAGGAATGCTCACACTCCGCAGCGGACGTTGGGCATAGCCCTGGCCCAGTTTTTCTCTAGTTCGCCAGGCGCCCACGCTTCCAATGACAACATCCATTTCCGCCATAGTGATTCCTGTTTCGATCTTCCGAGAGTAGCGTGTTCATATCCTCTCCGCTCATATAGAAAGTTCGTCTGAACGTCAGTCCCTTCGCTGGATTGACAATACACAGTGTTGGTGCGCATTTTTTATCAACTGGCTGTTGCTGTGACCAAACCTTCACAACACCACCTGCTCGCGTCTATCGCTCAGTCTAGGCTATTCACAGTTAGGCTTGGTGCGGTATTGGCACCGATATAGATATAATCACGTGGCTGTTGCTGTAAACAAACCTTTTCACAGCACCACCTACTCGCGTCTATCACCCTACCTTCACCCTGCCTTGGCTATATGAACAGTGCTGGTGCGGTATTGAGACCGACTTGACCAAGAATGGCGAAGTGCTACCATCGGTCGAGTGTGACATGCTGTGCGCGGGCACCACGATCGGCGAGCACTGCGGTGGGAGCTACAAGATGACCGCCTACGAGATCAAACACGACGAACCTCCTCTAGGATACATCGGGTGCTACGAGGACGCGCCAATCCGTGCGATGAACCTAGAGGGAAAGTATATCACCGGGGACATGACGAATCAGGTCCGTCTACTTACAACATTATCCAACACTCCCGACGGTCTTGCAAACTGTCCTTGCCATCTCCCATGTAATATTATCTTGGAGATAGCATTCGCCATACCCACGTATACAAAAGCTACACAAGAAGAGTTCACCAAGCAATGATGTTTAACGCGTCTCCCGGCCCTCATCAGTTTACTACCTGCTCCTGAAACAAAACTATTTTTTTGCATATATGTTTCTTTTTTCTTCGGCAGGTGTGCATTTCGTTCTGCGCCGAACAAGGACACGAATACGCCGGGACTCAATACTCCGTTGAGGTGAGGAGACACGCCTCGGAAATGCATACGTATATATAGGGGAAGGATATTCGATATATGTCGGAACGGCATCTACGCGATATTCGGAGGGAAATAATAATAGTAAGAATAATAATAATAACAGTAATACTAATGATAATAATAACAATAATAATAATAATAATAATAATAATATTAATAATAATAATAATAATAATAATAATAATAATAACAACAACAATAATAATAGTAATATTAATAATAGTAATAATAATAATAATAATAATAATAACAATAACAATAACAATAACAATAACAATAACAATAACAACAACAATAATAATAATCATAATAATAATAGTAATTATATATAGGGGAAAGCGTGTGAGTTGTCAAAATTCTATGAAATTCGACATACAGAACGGATAAAAGCGGAACCCTACGTATGCGCGATACAAATGAGGCATGTACCGGGGAAGAGAAGGGAAGACACCTGTGACGACATCTTGCACAAAAGGTCGTCGAGGGTAAACCCTTCTACGAGTTAAGCTGGAAAGTAAAACGTGTTGATTCAAAACTAAATATATTTTACGTAAACAACGGTCACCCGTTATATCTTCTATTGTTCATTCGTGAGATTTCTATGAATCTTTCACGATCGGACCTCGAACCTACAAGTTTATCGTTGGAACAGTGTGTCGAGTACGGATCGAACGTTAATTGACGCTTGAGATGTACCAGGTAGTGATTGGCGGCGCGAGTTATGTCGTAGGATCGCTTGTGAAAGGTGTTATCTGTTATTTGTGACTGCCTGGTAATACCACGGGCATCTGGTGGCATCAAAACCGTTTCAAGCGTTGGCCAGGTGTGACAGAGTCCCAATATTTATTTATGTCGAACCCTTGTACTGCAGCACATATATATACCAGGTATATTATACCAGGTAGAGTATATCGTTACTAAAAATACACGTTGTATGTTCTCACAAATGTGAACGCGGTTCTTAGCGGGATAAAGACCTTGACCGCATTGTGCTTCCCCTGTTGCGATTTAAGGGCCCCCTTGAGTTATAGGCTCCCTTTGAAATATCCACACCCCCCTTGAGAATTCACAACCCCCCTACAATATTCACCCACCCCCCCTAAAATATGCACACACACCCTAAAATATTCACACACACCCTACAATATTCACACCCTCCCTGAAATATTCACACCCCCCCTACGTAAAAAAAAAAAGTAAAAAAATCATACCCCCCTAAAATACCCTAAAATATTCACACCCCCCCGTAAGAAAAAAAAAAAAAATCATTCCCTAAAATATCCTAAAAGATTCACACCTCCCCTAAGTAAATAAAAAAAAAAAAAATCATAACCCCCTAAAATGTTTAGTAAATATATATATATATATGTTCACACCCCCCCTAAGTTAAAAAAAAAAAATGTTACCCCACTAAAATATTTAGTAAAAAAAACAACCCACCCCTAAAATAATTAGTAAAAAAAGTTTGCATATTGTAGGGGAGGTGTGGATTCTGAAGGGGGGTGTGAATATTTCAAAAGGGAGCCCATAACTCAGGGGAGCCCATAAATCGCAACAGCGGGGTCTCTCTCCCCTTCTCCCCCCCGGTGCATACTTGCCATGGTACTTCGGCCTCGATTTTTATCACGTGCTTGGGGTTCAGCAATAATTCTCACTACTCGTCGATTTTCATCGAATTTCGCCAAATTGCGCTCTAAATTTTATCTGGTAGCACTACTGTCGGCAACGGAAGGATAAACCAGAAATAACAGCAGCAGTGTTTTCTATATACTTCAAAAAAAAAAGAAAAAAGACACTGTCAGCTGTGAGATCGAGGATTTCGTCCAATGTTACCTTTGCAAGCTGCGTGTGTGTAATACTTCCATCTCGCGTTGTTATAAGGCTTAGTTTGGGTAGGCAATAGGTTAACCTTTTACCAGCAGTCCAGTGGTCAAACGGACTAACACCCCACTAAAACCTTAACAAATGGCGTCGTCGGCAGGACCATGGGTTTTTGGGAATAGGTTATTAACCTTTTACCAGCAGTCCTCCAGTGGTCAAACGGACTAATACCCCACTAAAACCTTAACAGCGTGCCACGGGGTGTACATATCCTTCCGAAAGATAAAACATACATCGGTGACACTCACCTGACAGTGCTCTAATAGTGCCAGGGTCAACGCTTTGTGCTATATATATATATACCAGCCAGACGCGCGCTACGATCGAGGTAGCAGCACTTTTTGGCTTTTTTTTTTTGTTTTCTGAGCAATGACGGGGCTCCTTAACCCAAAATCGTCGGAAATTCGTTCTTTTTTTTTGCAATAATAATCTTATGTGTGCGCCTATAGGCCATGGGATTGTGCATCGGGGTGAAGCACTTTTATTTTCCCCCCCCAAAACAGTTTTTGGGAGAGGTTACAGAGCTCCTCAAGTGAGGAGCCTCAAAAAACAAAAAACGGGTGCATCTTCACCGTTGTTGCATGTGTCGCCACCGCCAGCCGAGTTACCCCAACGCAACCGCTACGATGACAGCAGATTGAGGAAGCTTAGCAGCTGTCCAGAACAAAGCTGCGAAGTGTGCCGGCCCAGCCTCCTGCCGACGACGCCATCTCTGAAGCTACTCAGTGGTGAGTGGTAAAGGGCACAGGAGGTGACGATACTGGGAGGCACCGCTTCGCGTTGTTTAGCTTGTTCTTATTAGTTGCTCCTTCGACAAACCAGCAGTCGTGAGACAAGCCTGAACTCCAAGTGATTCAATAGGCGGTGGATTCTCCAATCCCCCGCCGCTCGTAATATAATAATGTCCCGTCACATCTTCTTCTACAGGTGACCACTTTAGGACCCAAAGAACATAATCCTGGAACAGCCACATACTATATCAGGTCCGCAAAGACCGTTCTAGGGGCCTATCTTCATATCTATAATAGCTAGATACGAGCATCACTCCATAACACAGGCGTGACCGCCTGTACAACATGAATCCGACCCTTTCTTAAGAAAGAAGCCCCACAAGAAACTCAAGCCTGAAATTATTTCCGTGGAAATAAGAAATTCAGGAGTGGTTGCACTAAAAGTTATATATAGTGTGGAAGACGCACGCTATGGTTAGACACCTACGTACGGCAACGGTGCGCCATTGTTTCTCTGAGAAGGTTCCTCACTTAACCCTGTTAGCACTAGAACGCTATAGGGCCCATGAAATGGGCCAAAATTTATGTGGTTTTGCTTGGTTTTAGAGGCATGCTCTTTGAGTGGACTTTTAAATGCTTCGTTTACCACGCCAAAGCTTTGAAAATTGATGTGCTGTCTGCTGCGGTGGGTCCAAAGAGTCTTCCGGGCTCTTTCGACATATTTGTAGTTGATTTTTTTTTTTTTCGGTTTCCGAGTGGGTGCTAAGAGGGTTATTATAAGGAGTCTCATATACCTCACCCAAAAAAGTCATTTTGAGCAAGCTGAAAGTGCAACCCGATGACCAAACCCATGGCCTTGGTGTAAAAAAAATATCATATAATTGCAAAACAAGAATGACGTTCTGACGATTTGGGGTTGAGAAGCCCCGTCGTTCAGAAACAAAATTGTCCAAAAATGCTATCTCTATGGTAGCATGCCTCGGTAGAAGAAAGGTGCAAGAGGTGCACCATTTTTTTTCTGAGGCTCCTTACTTGAGGAGCTCTATCCTCCTCCCCCAAAACTGATTTGGGGGGAAATAAAAGTACTACCCGATGAACAATTAAATGACCTATGTACGGGGGAACATACAGTAGTAACCAGGACCAAATATACGGTCGCCCCGGTGGTCAAGTGGTTAACCTCGAACACTACTAAGGTTGGAGTCACGGGTTCGAATCTCGGTATGGAGATTTCTTTTTCTGAGACACCAACTGCCGAGAGCGCTTTACAGCGTGGGTAAGCACAATTCGACGCGAGTCGACGAGGGAAGAAAGTGCTGAATTATTCTCGGGATAAAAATGAAGGCGCGTACCGTAGTGGGGACGGGGGAGAAGGGCCTGCTAAGTGGCCCCGAATCTGAGTTACGACTAGGGAGGGGAAAGGAGAAAGAAAAGTGCGAAGATAATTGGTAGGATGAGCAAAAAAAAGAAAAGTGTTAACGACTTGGTCCAGCTTCGGCAAACCCCTCGGGGGAGCGCGGGGCAACCTGCACTCGTACAAATGCCGCCTAGACCTAATCACAAGTCCCCCTCTTCTCGCTCCCTTCACGCGCAGGCGGTAACGTCTGTACTAGCGCCGCACTTGTCGGACCAAGCCGACCGTACGATGGAAGCGATGATGATGGCAACCGACCCGCCTTTCCCCGATAGTGGCGTCGACGGCAACTCCTTTCAGGACGACCACGCAGGGTTATCCGCGGGAGCCTTCGTGCACAGCCCGCGAGGCGGTCGCTCTTCGGCGACAGGGGGGGGGGTAAGAAACGGCAGCGGTGGTGGTAACGGTGGTGAGGATGATAGGAGCGGCGCGGCGTGGCACGAGAGCCCTTCGTCGCGCTTGCGTGATCGCGACGGGCAGGAGTGGTGGGCGGCCGCCCGCCCCCGCTTATTCGATTTCGTGGCGAAGTACCTCGAGCTGTCCTTGGTCGGGGTGGGGCCGAGGTTGACGAACGCGGTGCTTGTCGGTGTCGCGAAGGAGGTGGGGGGCGGCGGTGCGGCCGCGGCAGCCAGTGGGCAGGCCAGGTGAGCTTGTTTGCGCAGGTATGGGGTGGGATGGGAGGGAGAGGGACAGGGAGACGCCGCGAGTACGCACTGTGGTGGCCTTCTTTTTTCTTTTTCTTTTTTGCGTGTTTTTCTGGGGATGACGGGCCACCATTCTACTTGCCATCGCCACCGCCTAAGTGAATGTTGGGTGACCTCCGCTCAGTCGATTGGCATGGAAGGCGGCGAGTCTTCTGAGTTGATTCAGGCGTGGCCGCAGACGCAGTGGACCAGTTCGGAAAAATGTTGGGGATTGACAAGTCGGTGTGATGTGTGCCGCTCAGCTATACCTGGTATACCACACCAGTAGCGTGGACTTGCTGTAGGCAACGCAATAGGAGAGAGACCCTTTGCTTTTTGTTGGGGTGTCCTCTGTACAGTTTCTTCGCCATTTGCTTGTTCTGCTAATTTTGAGCAAGGTAGAGATGACTCGGTACGAGCAATGCACGCGTCACCATGCACCAAGCGGGTTTTCGAGCCCAGAGTGTTCATCGGAATTAGCCCCAACCCTATCCTTCAAAGCCACAACGCAAAGGCCTCTTCGTTGGCCTGTCGGGCCTCGGGGTGTTTTGAAACAATTCATGGCCGGCGCTGTATTGAAACCGGCGGGATGTCGAAGCAGCACTAGCTGATGGGCATACCCGATACCCGGGCAAGCATTGAGCGGCGTACCTAACGTACCAAAGTTTTAGGTAAGGTATCGAGATCCGTACCTAACGTACCTAAGTTTTAGGTAAGGTATCGGGGTCGGTACCTAACATACCTAAGTTTTACGTTGGATACCATCACCACGTTTTCTCTCCGTCTCTCGTGTCTAGCGGTTGTTGTTCTTAAATTAAGCCCTTTGGGACTTCAGCGGAAAACCTTGTCGAAAACCATTGATTGACAATTGCAGCATCGGGTCACAGGAAAGCAAACCGAGCTTCTGAGGTAGGAGATGTTTCCGAACTGCAATGCAAGGAGCTGTAAGACACGCGCGTAGCATGGCCGTATTTGCACTGCTGCATGCTCTTCCTAGACGCTTGACGAGAGCGCACTCGCCGCTGTTTTTACCGGTCGGTATAGATGGATCCTACTAGTAAATCCTACCAGGTAAACGGGTTAAAACACGTTCATTTCTTTCATTCCGATTAAAAGAATCACGGTACAGCAAGACACACAGCAGCAGCAAGGCATCACAACAGCACGGACATACGAATGTGCCTGGTCAGCGAAGCCGGCGCTTCCATAGAGGTCAACCATGCTACGATAGAGGAAGTGAACCATTTCGTTTCTCGGGCTCCTCACTTGAGGAGCTCCAAACCTCACCCCCAAAAAAAACTGATTTTGAGAAGAACGGAAGAAGTGCACCCCGATGAAACAAACCTATGGCCTAGGTACAACAAAAATATTCACATTTCAAAACAAGAATTACATTTCGACGATTATTTTGGGTTTATATATTATAAGGAGCTCCCGTCATGCAGAAAAAAAAAAGTTGTCCAAAAGCGCAACCTCTATCGTGTCCGAAAGTGCTGGATTCCTCAGTTGAGGAACCCCCCGTCAGTCTTAACCTTTTCCAGACCTTGCTGGATTTCTCAGTCGAGGAACCCCGTCAGTCTTCTTAAACCTTTTGGGGCCGAGCGCAGAATTTCTCAGTCGAGGAACTCCGTCAGTCTTCTTAAACCTTTTGGGGCCGAGCGCAGAATTTCTCAGTCGAGGAACCCCGTCAGTCTTCTTAAAGTTTTTGGGGCCGAGCGCAGAATTTCTCAGTCGAGGACCCCGTCAGTCTTCTTAAACCTTTTGGGGCCGAGCGCAGACTCCCATGACCACCGTGGCATGCCTCCTCAGTAACGTTCAGACGCATGCTGCGTGATAGAGTTGCACCATTTTTTTTTTCTGAGACTCCTCACTTGAGGAGCTCTATACCTCTCTCACCCAAAAAACAGATTTAGTTGGAGAAAAGTAAAAAAACAGGTGTGCTCTCCCGATGAACAATCCCATAACCTATTTTCGGAGGACCACAGTAATCAGGACCTACGATACACACAAAAACCTATATATTCCACTG
>JAYJMJ010000002.1:2296444-2307015 GCA_036873875.1 Laminaria ephemera
ACCCTTCATGCGACTCGCCGAACACCTCACGGCGCTTCGCGCTTGGTGCACGCGATGTCTGCCTGGTCGGTGAAAACACGACGTGCTCCGTCCAGGCATTGTAGGGATGCGAGGGTCTATGGTCCTACAGACTACGGCCATGCATAATACGATGATTACACCCACCCCCGCCGCCTCAAACCCGACGTGCTCTGTCCCGGCATTGTAGGGATGCGAGGGTATATGGTCTGACAGACTACGGCCATGCATGACAATAATTACACCCCCCCCCCCCCCTGATTCACGCTGCCAATTTTTCGCGCTCGAGCCGCAGGCCCGTTCGCGAGCCGCAACCGACCCTTTCGACGGCGACGGAGACTTGGACCTCAGTGCTAGCCTGTGGTTTCAAACCCTGGATAAAATCCTTAGCGCTAAAGGTGCCGCGTGCCGTAGTGACCCTAGCACTGCTTCTGTGGCCGGAGTTCGGGGAGGGGTGGCGGTGTCGGGCGACCGGGGAGGGGGGTTGGCTGGGCGGGGGAGGGCTGCAGCGAGGGCGGCGACGGCGGCGACAGCGGCGGGGGGAGAGCTACCGCAGACGGCCGCTGTGATGGGCGGGGTGCTGGATGCGTTGCTCCAGCGCACGCTGAGCAGTATGGCGGGTGGGTTGATTTGTATGAGTATTTTTGTTGTTCTTACATCAGCTTCATCATCGCCACGATTTAGTTTGTGATAAAGGACAAAAGCTCCAATATCTCTGAGGTGGAAGAATACCTCAGAGGGAAAAAAAAAACAAGTCAGACAAAAATCAAGTGAAGCAAGTCGTACATCAGGCAAGAACAAAGTATCAGTTTGTGTTGTGTATATATGCGTGTGTGTTTCGGTGCTGCGGCCTCGGCGGTGGCAAGATGGTTGTTTCCCTGTTGTGTCAGGAGACTTTCGATAGGAAAACGCGTAGAGGTAGTTGTCTCACAATCGAAAACGCGTAACAGGTGTCTGTCTCACGAGCGAAAGTACGTAGAGCTGTCTGTCTCGCAGGTGGTCGACGACAAATGATGAGAGCGATCCGCTCCTACGCGCGTCTCCCCAGCGGTCGGCCGTTTTCGTACACTGCGTCTTTAACCCTGTTAGGCCCATTCTTAACGAAGGAAGTTTTGTCGAAAAATCCAATTTTTCCACTTTAGTTTTTTCTTTTTGATTTTCAAACGAATGCAAGAAAACATGGAAATTATGGAAAATTAACAGCATGTAAAAAATATCGAAAGCTGTTATATTTCCAAATTTCCAATTTTTCTGGGATGTAGAAACCAAGAAAAAAAAGTGGAATCTTTCGGCACAACTTGCTTCGATAAGAACGGCCCTTGTAGTACTGCAAAATTGATGCCACACTAATTCCAAGTAGTTTGCCCCCAAAAACGTGGGTGCAGTTTTAAAGAGTTTCAGCGAAAAGGAACACCCTCCGTGCGAACACTTTGCCAGGAGACAGAAAAGTTCAAACCCCTCAAAATGGTCCCCCATCGTTGTCGTACGATACCGAAATCATTCGTGGCATCTTCACCCCCCCCCCCCTTATGTCGCCGTAAGAACCGCATGTTATCAGTATGGCAAGGTCGTTGAGCCCGCGCTCCACCTCAAGGGGCAGGAATAAAGTAAAAGCTACTATTACGGGGGTACATAGTAATTAGGACCAAATATCATTAGTAAAAATAGGGTAATGTATAGGTTTTTGTGTTTAACGTAGGTCCTGATTACTATGGTCCTCCGTAAATAGTAGACAGTACATTGCTGCTTCTGCTACTGGTACTGATGCCAAGATGTTGCGGTGTCGATCGGACCCTTCCCTCAGTACGATTTCAGCGCGCTGCTGCCACTACGTTGGAGGGTGACTGTTGTGACCACAACGAGCCAAGCCATGGTTGAGGTTCATTTTTGAGCGCAAACTTTTCTCAGTGACGGGGGGCTCCTTAGCCGAGCAGCTGCCCAACATCTTTTGAATCCGATTTTGTGTTTTAAAATATCGTTCGTTAGACACCTAGCCCATATGGGAGTGTGCATCGGGGGCTTAGCTTCCTTTTTTTTCTCCAAGTCGGTTGCTGGGTGAGGAACCTCAGAAAAAAAAAAAAGTCGGTATGGAGCTCCTCAAGTGAGGAACCTTGCTCCTCAAGTGAAGAACCTCAGAAAAAAAAAGGGTGCTAAACTCTATCTTCGCACATGTCCAACACCTACCGAGGCGTGTGATTACTTTTGCCAGCTCGTTATTTAAACCTGGACCCTGCCGGCCTTTTCCACATTCTCTCCGCGAAACGCGCAGGTTACGTTCCTTTGCCGGCCATCGTGAAGAAGGTGGTGAGCGACCACGCCGGCAGCAGCCTCGGAGAATTCCGCCACGTCATTCTGTCTATGCTGGACACGTACTCATACGATACCGCCATCCACCGGTAAGAATGTTGGTCGGGGGTGGGGAGGAGAGGGGGGGAGGGGGGGCGGGGGGGGCGTACTCGTTTGTTGCTTGCCTTCGTCATTTGACCATTGACCACGCATCCCTTTCGAGACGGAGCACCGTTCCTACTCCTAACAGAGACACCTCAAACATGTGGGCGCTCATTACGTTTCTTCCATACACTACATAATTTGTTTTTGCTTATCTTATCTCCTTCCTGTTTGGCCGTCTGTGGCCACCATCTATCTCGTAGGATCGCGATGGTTTTCTCGCTACTATCTACAGTACTAGTAGTGTACCAAGCTCCTCCATGTCACATCCGTCTATTTTCCTCATCTCCTCCTCCAACATATCCTGTTCCTCCTCGTACAGCTCACATTCTCCCACTATGTGAGTTCTACTCTCGTCTGCATTGCCACAAGCGCAGCTCTATGGGCCTTCTTCCTCTTCTACCCGACTACTGGTATACCTCCTCCTTGTTTTTCTGCAGGTCCAGGTCCCCTGTACAAAATGGCAGTTTCAGCGTTTTCGGGTAGTCCATTGGGCCATGCAAATACGTTTTAATTCCTATCTCTTCTCTTAAACGCCCGTATACCTCTCAATGTTCTTCCTCATTCACCGTCTTAGCGCTAGCCTTTTTTCCCTCACTTCTATCCTTTCTTTTACGGGGGGTGCTAGGAAGATCATCTCGGGCGAATGGATGGTGTTTGTTTTTTCGTTTGAACGAATGCAGTATACGAGGAATATTTTTTTACAAAACCATTACAATCACCTACGGAAAAATTACGGTAAATGTAGATCACGCGCAGCCGCCGTATCACGTAGCTTGCAAGGATGAGCATCGACCACTCAATCGGTCGAACTCACAGCTGAGGTATTTGAAGTATTTTTTTTGTAAAATACATCAGCAGTGAGTTCAACCGATTGATTGGTTGGTAGCCTTGCCGGCTGATCTTTGATCTGGCCGTTCGTGCCATCTGTTCGTGGCGTTTTGCGGAATCTATTCATGGCGTTTTGCGGACTTACCGTTAGTCAGAGTTATCCTGACCGGTATCACCGACGATGCCTCTCCCACAGCCGTCTCCGTTTATTTGCGGTTCAGCTGGTTTTGGCTCCAAGTGTTGGTGCACATGACCAAGTCGCGAGGGGGTGCGGTTTTCTTTGGCAGACAGAACGCTGCGAGCTACGTATGAAGGAGTGCGTACCGATCTGTGCGGGAAGGGACCCCGGGGATGATCCAGGAAGGGATCCCGGGGATTGTCGGGAAAATCGAAAGCGTTGACAGCGTCACTATGAATAGATCGACGATGAATCTGATAGAACAAAGGCATAGTATATGCCTCAGTTTTTGGGAGGCTGTCGTTTGTCTCGCCAAGCCCGCTTGCACCCTCCAACCAAACGGTTTTTTGTGCCGTTGTCGTTTTTCTGGTCTAACCTCCACCGCCTCCCCCCCTCCACCTCCCCCAATCCTGCTGGTTTCATTTACCTTTCTCGTTCCACCCTAAAATTCTCACCCCCTTCATCCCCCCCACCCAGGTGATTTCGTGCGCATTTCTCGCTCCGCCCAAAAGGGACCGCTGCATCCCGGTTTTTTATGCCGTTGTCGTTGATTTTATCTGACCTCCGCCGCCCTCCCCTTCTTTCTCCCCCCCCTCCAACCCCCCATGTCGGTGGTTTTGTGCCCCTCTCTCACTCCACCCTAAAAAACAGGACCGCTGCGTCGCTGCTGTTCGACAGCTTGCGGGCCGTCGTGCGCGAGCGTCATACCCTCAAGGGCGCTGGCGTAAGAGTGTCAGCAGTGGCTGGGCTCGAGCTCAATCCGGCACGCGACGCCGAAACGTTTGGTGCAAACCTTCCCGCAAAGAACGCGGACTCGACAGATTTCCGAGGGGGTGGGACGAGAGTCCCGACGCCGCCGCCGACTACGCTACCCCGCGGATTGCTCGATGCCGTCGGGTCTGGGGTGATCAGCGTGTCACCTAGCGGGCAGGCGTTGGTTGAACACTTGGGACAAGGTGGCGCTGGGAGTGGAGGCCACGAGGACGGCGAGGGTAGTAGCGGCGGTGGCGGAGGAGGAGGAGGAGGAGGAGGGGGCGGAGGGAGTGACATGGCTAGCTCTTGGCCTGCGCGCGGCGGCGGGCCCGGTGCCACGGTTTCAACGGCCGGGGCGGCTGCATTTGAAAGGCGGGGTGCAGCATCCAAACAGGAGGCGACGGCCTCGCTGTGGCGGCTGAGGGCCGCGCGACGACGGAGGCAAGCGCGGGGCGACAAGATGCGCTCGCTCGTCACGTGGTCGGCGGGCGATGAAGGGCCCGCGTGGAACGCCGCTGCTGGTGGCGCCGGTGGCGGCGGCGGTGTCGGTGGGCTGCAAGGGGGTGGGGGTCGCGGGCGCGGCGCAGCAGTAGCCCCCTCCGCACGAGGGGGTTTTGTAGGTCGCAGCGGTGGTGTCGATGGCGAGAGCGGGGCATCGCGATCGCAGGGGGCTGGAGAGAAGAGTAGCGCGGGCGGATCGGGGCAGCAGGGCTCTGAGGCAGAGCAAGGGCAACAGGCTGTTGGGTGGGGGGTGGCGCTTCAGGCACGCGCGCGCGCGATTCCTGCAAGCTTTATGCCGAAGCGGACTTAGTTTTGGCGGGGAATGGCGCTTTAGGCACGCGTCATGCCGAAGCGGACATGATTTTTTTACGGGGCGCTGTCTACCTCGTACTGCAATCGGTTGCGTGTTTGGTAGAATGGCGTGCCTTCCCTAGGTTGAAAGGTGTGAGGTCGAAAAATCGCGGCCGTGTTCATCTGTAAAACGATGTTATGGTGTGTGGTGTGAGGGAACCCCGGGCGATCCCAGGCACTACCTGGCATCGCTTGGTCGAACGACGGGTCGAGGCACTCAAAATGTACTGTAGACTAAAGCTGCGGGGCGTTTATCGGAACGGTCTGACTATTCGCCCGCCAACCGACAGCTTAAAAAAAAAGGTGTGCCGCAAAGATCAACCTGTGATGAGTCTCCAAAAAGCATCACGAGTGTCAGACTGCTTGCTATAGATCGTGCTGGTGGTGCTGTGGTATGTATTTACCTAGTATGTCGTAGGTACTACTGTTGTGGGTATGTTTTGCTGATTGAGAATGGTGCTTTTCGGTTGCATGCCGCTCTCATTACTGATTCTCGGTGGCATGCCACTCGCATCCAGGCAAGGCGTCTGTAGAGCCGCAATTGCCCAGTTAACGTTTTGAAAATTCCAGGAATTTTCACCTTTTCCAAGGTTATTTTTATCGAAGCCTTTTTTTTTCCAAAATTTAGAAATTTTGGAAATATTTTGGAAATTTGCATCAAAATGTGGAGGCGTTCTGTTATAAACTTGGAAATTTTTCGTACAGAATGCAAAAACATGGAAGGCTTAATTTCCAACTTTCCAAGTTTCTGGCATTTATTTGGAAATCAAGGGGTTTAGCTGTTGAAATTTTGGAATTTTCCAACATAGCTTGCTTCGATAAGAATGGCCCTCAGCACCTCCTGTACGGCATCGCACGAACAAGGGGCCGGAGTACCCGTAGGAGTTCATTCTCTGAACGGCACGACTGTGCAACCGGGGACGTTCCGCTACAACCCCGTCATCGATGAACGCCTTCATTGATGAACGCCTCTACCGTGCGCCCCATGGTTGAAGCTCGGGTGAAATTCGGGCCGCTGAAGGGTACACCTGCCTATGGGCTTTGACAATTTCTTGCCGTCATACATAACCCATGAGGGGTACACATCGTGTCGAAATGACCAAAGCTTTTCACGGGCCATGACCCGTCCCGCGGGTCGGGTCAGGCGGTTTCCAAAATCTCGCGAGACGAGTCGGGTCGAGTCAGGAGGTATTCGAAATCTCACGGGTCGGGTCGGGTCGGGTCGGGTCGGGTCAGGAAGTTTTCAAATCTCACGGGTCGGGTGTCTGATCGAGCCACACTGAGCCGACCCGACCCGCGAGAAGTGACCCGGCCTGTGAAAAGCCCTGGAAATGACCTCCGCGTGATAAACACTTGGCTGGGCATGGGAGGGTAAGAACTTCGGCGCCCCCGTCCACAGTAGACCACAGCAGTCTGGTAGGCGTTCAGGATCTAAAACATTTGCGGCAGGCACTGCGGTACGCCTGCTGTTGCTGCGACGCGGCCTACAGTGGGGGTAGCGCCTATCAGCAGGGTACAGTACATTTTCTGAGGTTTCTCACTTGATTGAGGAGCTCTAGATATCTTACCTACTAATGTGGTAGCAACCGACTGTGGGAAAAAACGCATTTTTAAAGCCTGATACGGCACAATCCCATCAGCTACGTAATAATAGGCGCTGTTGTCTAACCAAATATGGTGTATCAGAAAAAATCGGAACAGGTGGTATTGAGTAGCTCATTGGTTGAGGAGCCCGTCAGCGATATATGTTTGGCCTCAAAAGTGCGACCCTTGCCGCAGCACGGCTCTCGTTTGAGAGCGGAGTGCGGTGGGCACTGCAGCACGGCTACCGTTTGTTCCACGAGACGACGGAGGGGGTGTGGCAGCTCGGTATGACTCATATCTATGCAGCTGTCTAGCGCAGGCCAAGCGTGTGCGTGGGAGCAGACGGGCAAGGACTGTGCAGCCAACACCGTCGGGATCACGACGCCTTACGCCCCGTTCGAAGAGTACGTCCTCCCCTACCCGTCACTCACAGACGCGCCCCCAGGGGGGAACAGCAGTGCATCATCCTACAGAGTAATGGTCCCTCTATAGCACCGGTTGAGTAGTACCGGTTGCCCGCTATAGTGCCTGTGAAATTTCTTGGTACGTACCGGAAAAACCAGTAGTGGCAGTCTGCGGAGTATTGCTGGTTGCCGCTGTAGTGCTGGTATTTCCGGCTGGCACATACCGGCACTTTTAAGGGAACACTACTGTATGTATTCCAATCTTTTGTTTTCTCGTCCATTTTCGCAAAAGGCATCACAATCGCAATAATCGTCCGTTACACTTCTCTGCGATATCCTTGTACGCGTGTTTTGTTTGTTTTTGTAATCACCCGGCAAATTTCCGGACAAGCTGCGGTGGTATACCGTCGTCGTGTGTCACGCAAGTTAACACCCCCCCCACGATGAATTTAGGAGCCGACTTTTTCCAACAAACACAAGCACGTGGGGCACAAACAGCGATGATAATATTCGTGGCTTCGGAATGAGCTCGTCGAGATTTTCCGCAGACACTTCGCTCGTTGTTTGCGCTCTCCCCGTTTTCGAGACAATCAGCTTGGTGGGTATTCGTTCGATGGTGTGTGTTATCTTGCGTGGGTATATACGGTAATAACACCATCTTGTTTCCTCAAGGATATCACAAGAGAAAAAAGTATAACGGACGATATCTAGATTGTTGTGCCTATTGCGAAAAGGGACGAAAAACGAAAAACGAAGATTGGAGGAGGACGAAGGACGAAGCACCGCTCCTCCCTCCTCGGGCCGAAGCAGTGACGGGAAAGGGAGGACATACTCCTCGAACGGGGCCTAGGGCGTCGTGATCCTGACGGTGCTGGCTGCACCGCCCTTGCCGTCTGTGCCGCCCTTGCCGTCTGTGCCCCCCCCCCCCTACACGCTCGGCCTGCGTGCGCTGGACAGCTGGTTTTGGGTCATAAAAAATAAAAAGTACTGCTGTATTCACAACGGAAGAAGCGTTGAGATTCTGCTGTTTTTTTTCATCACTACTTTCACTTCCTAGCTCATCTCGAATGGATTTCAAACTCGGCGGCCTTCCGGAAAAGCCGTAGCCAAAGGCACCTTTCTTTCTACCACGCGGTACATGCCCGATCCTCAATCTCGCACAGCGCTCATTCGTTCAGATATCATACATGCCTGGTCAGGTCACGGCATCAATCGTATCCTGGGATCCGGGGATCTTGAAAAGCCGCCTAGAAAACAAAACCGCCTCATACACGAAAGCTTTGAGCTGGCTCACCGGGTCCTTACCTTTCCTGGTCTCCTGTTTTCCCTCCTGCTGTGCTGCACTCCGCTGCTCTCTGTGTGTGGACGCGTGGGATCTCGTCCCTAACTCATAATGCCCCCAGGCATTGGGGTCTCCGTGTCTCCGTCTCCTGGTGAAAATCAAAAATGGCAAAAAAAACTGAAAACTCACATGAATTTCTTCCTCTTTCAGATTGCATTAGAAAAGATGGAGTTCCACAGTGTTGGCCTTATACTATCGGGGGTGATAATGGTCTCCCAAGATTCTTTCGGAGGTCAGAGAGCAGAGCTGTGCCTGGGGCTAGGTGCACCAGCCATCATCCAAGGACTCCTGCTGCCTAAGCGAACCCTGGAGTCTTGGCTTGGGATCGCTGGTGATACGCATGCCAGATTGTGAGGTTGTCGAGAGTTTTTTGCAAGTCTTGACGCATTGATTTTCGTACGAGGTGCAAAGAGGGAGCAGCGGTACGTGCACTCTATAATACGGAGTCATCTTCTGTGCAAAGGTGAGCAGGCAAATTGACCTTCAAATTCAAACTATGATGGGTGCTATCTGCTGTAGTTGGTTGTGTGTTGCTGCTACCCTGACTTGTGCAATCATTTACAGGGAGCTATCTCGTGTGCACGACGTACGAAGTACGTGGTTGGTTACCCTTTGACTGCTCTCGCATGGTTTGTCATACGATTTCTCTCACTCTCTGAGTCGCGCCTATTGCGGATGTTTTGTCCGAAGAACATACTGGACCATAACCTAACCTCGGGTTGAGTGCTGGGTTGCACAGCAGATGTACTATTAATATTAATATTAATACTAACTGCTGTACCAGCTGCTAGGCATGCCCGTCCATTGCTCCCTCCTCGCAAGTAGTCGTCATATGACAGCATGCTGGGGGTGTTTCAGGGATGACATGCTCGATGTATGCATGTTCCGCGCTATGACAGACAGGGTGCATGTCGGGTGCTATGATACAGCACTATAATATTATTAATAGTAGGGACCGCAATGCGGAGAGCGGAGTAACTGCTGTTCAGCAGCAATACAACAGCAGTAGTTGTTGTTCTTCATAATCAAGTCCGTGGTCACAGGACAGGCTCCAGTCACTCTGGAGTGTAATGATGTGCAGCAATCATGGAAGAGTGAGCGTTAGCAAAACAGAGTCTAAATCCGCGTGTCGATGTGTTTACTGCCAGGCACCTTGGTACCTGATGTCTGGTATCATACCTGTTGTCAGTTAGAAGCCTCTTACCTGCTTTGCTGAAGAGATTCGTATCTGGTGTCTGGTATGTACCTGGTGTTAGTTATTAATAGAGGCCTCTACCTGCGTTACTGACGAGATTCGAACTCCAGGACATATTTTATTAGTTGCCTCTGCGTAGCCGGCCTGAACTATGTAGCTCAACAGGTATTAATAGAGACTTCTAACACCTGGTACTCTCTCGAGCTCGCGGGACGGCAGCAGTGTGATGCCTGGTACCACCTTGGTATGATACCTGGTATGTACGTACGGCAACACTTTTAATGTTTCTACATCGTAGTCGTATTGTTATTGTTCTACTCGTATACGAGTAGACGTGCGTTGTTTGGTTAAATCGTTGTGTTTACCACAACATTCAGCTATGATACCTATCCAGCACGCCCAGCAGAAAGTCCATACACACAAGGTATCATACTTCTCCGTACAACAACTCGTTGTCCGTCTGGGTACAGAGTAGTGGTCTGTCTATAGCGCCGGTTGAGTACTGCCGGTTGCCCGCTACGGCTGTACGAGCGCCTGTGAAATCACTTGGTACAGATTAGGACTCCGTATGTGTAGAATAGTGGCAGTACGCGGAGTAGCGCTGGTTGCCTCTATAGTGCCGGCATTTCCGGCTGGCACACGCCGGCACTATAGAGTATAGAGAGACCACTACTGCATTGATTACTGTTCCCATACGGATACGGAGTGAGATGCCCGTAGACAAGCTGGACCGTATGATACAAATTTGCGGCTTCGGAGTACAGAGATGAAGCGCCTTTGTGAAGATTATGGATTATGAAAAATTAAATTTTGGTGAATTTTGGTAAAGTTTTAGTTTTTGTTCTGTTGTGGGTTGTGGGCCGGGACGGTATCATAAAGCAAAACAAAACCCATGTAAACCCCAGTGACCCGGTCAGAAAAACAGTCAGGAATTAACACCATTGACTAACACTCAGAACTTCCCGA
>JAYJMJ010000002.1:2329636-2343573 GCA_036873875.1 Laminaria ephemera
GGGATGCGTGGTCAATGGTCAAATGACTAAGGCAAGCAACAAATGAGTACGCCCCCCCCCCGTAATGAGCGCCCAATTGTTGGAGATGTCTCTATTATGAGTAGGAACGGTGCTCCGTCTCGGAAGGGATGCGAGGTCAATGATCAAATGACTAAGGCAAGCAACAAATGAGTACGCCCCCCCCCTCCCCCCGTACCCCACCCTTATCCGTGGCGTGGAAAAGGTACGGCTGGCCGCCGATGGACGAAGTCCTCACATGGGACGCCTTGTACGTTCCGCAGACCTTCGAGGGCTTCAGCTCTTTTTTCGGCGTGGCTGTGTTCAGCTACGGGGCGACCATCATTATCCTAGAAATACAGGCGAGTTTTGTCTGACCAAATACCTGAACCACTCCTCTCCTTTCCTACTAGATACTTGTGGGAGCGTGTTTTCGTAGGGTGCCTTTTTTCGACTTGATCCAAAGACCCACGATATAGTACAGTAGTGAAGTTGTCCAACCAAGTACCTCAACCTCTTGTCACCGCTTTTACATATCATACGTAGCAAAAATTGCATCGTCGCATGCTGATCTACCACATGGCATCCAATACATGACAACTCACAACCAGGTACGCGAGGTCCAAATGCCTTAACAGAACCTCTCCTCTCTTATCAACCCCTTCACAACTGTATCCCGCGTTTTGGGGACAACATGCTTGGAACTACGAATAGCGTAGGATATGTTTTGCAGTGGTAAAAGGGCTAAATAGGTACTGTTTTTTTTGTAAGAGTCACGCCTGGGGGGAGTTTTTCCGACCGAACACCCAGACCAAGCCTCTCTTTTTGTTTTCAGTAACTGGTATGTAGTTATTTGTTGTTTTCAGTAGCTGACGAGAGAACAGCACCTTGGTTTTGCTCGCTGCCGTTTGATGTGCCTGAACGCGCAGAGACGTTATTTATATACTAGTACAAGGGCTCCGCTCCGGGCGGCTGACGCCGCCCGCTATGCTCGCGCAAGGAAGAATACAACAAAAAAGTTATCAGAAAGAAGAGGCCCATGATTTGGTGCAACTACCGACTTGATGATGCCAAGAGCTACTTGTACAGAGCTGATTGCCCTGTGCTGTGCTGTGCTGTGCGCTTGCTGGCGATGTCACGTTCTGATCGGCAGTTCGGGTGTGATTTGCGAAAAAACAAAACAAAACAAAACAAAACAAAACAAAAAACAAAAACATTGAAGAGGACAATCAATGCAATAAAAAAAGCAAAGCCGAGTAGACGACGTACATACTGGTACCTGGTACCTGTTATACCTGGTACTGTATGTACGAAAGAAAGCACAGCGCAGCACGACACAGCACGGCACAGCACCGCATGGCAGAGCACCGCACCGCACGGCGCTGCGCTGCGCTGTGCTGCGCTGCTGAGCTAGCTGAGCTGAGCTGAGCTGAGCTGGGTGTGCATTTTTTGTGATTCAACAAAGTAGTACGTACGTTCATACACACCTGGTGTACCTGGTAAGATACTTCCTGTGATTTCTGGTATATACGAAAGAGAAAACACAGCACACAGCACGGCACAGCACAGCACCGCATAGCACCGCACGGCAGGGCACGGCACCGCACGGTACCGCACGGCGCTGCGCTGCTGAGCTATAGCGCTGCGCTGCCCTGCGCTGCCCTGCGCTGCGCTGCTGAGCTGAGCCGAGCCAAGCTGAGCTCAGCTGGGACCTGGTATGTATGATGATACTGCCCTGTGTTCTGTACTACTACTACAGCAGTAGTAGTAAAAATAACAATAGAGCAAAAAATGTGGCAAGGAGAACAGATAAAACAAAGAACGGCAAGAAATCCGGCAAGGTTCTGAAAAAATAACTTCAAGAAAAGAAAGAAAGCAAATAATATTGCCGTCGGCAATTACGGGCTGAGGATGACTGAGAGGTGGGAGGATATATGCCGAGGGAACAAACCTAACGGGGGAGGGAGGACAAAAGTATGTATTTCTATAAGTGAGCTACATACGTACATAGTAGGTAGAAGCTAACGAAAACGCTTATTATTAACCACTTGAGCAACAAGACCGTTTAACTTAAGTAACGAGAACGCGATTGACACATGCTACGGCAGAGAGAGGTGCACCCTTTTTTTTCTGCGGTTCCTCACTTGAGGAGCTCTTCTACCCTCCTGCCCACAACTGATTGAGGAAAAATTAAAGTACTATTATACCCGATGAACAACCAGATGACCTAGCTACTGTAGCTAGATATACAACGAAAATTATTATTATTGCAAAAAAACAATGAAATTCCGACGATTTCGGGTTAAGGAGCCCCCCCCCGTCATTCAGAAACCGTCTCAGGCAATAGTGCTACCTCATATCGTAGCACGCGTCTTTTGGGGTTTTGGCTGCAGAGACCCTAGAATACACTCGAGGGAATACATAAATGAGCTATGTACGTAGGTAGAAGCTATACAATGAATGGTACGTGGTACCTCTGTGGTGTACGGAGCCGGTGAGCGAGAGTTAGTTGTGGCGGGCGTGAATCACGTGATGAGCTATGTACGTAGGTAGAAGCTATACAGTGAATGGTACGTGGTACCTGTGGTGTATGGAGCCGGTGAGCGAGAGTTGTGGCGGGCGTGAATCACGTGCGTGTGTACAGACGACGCGTGAGGTGAAACTCGAGGTTGATGGGAATACTCAGTAAATCGCTCGAAATCGCAAAAAAAAAATCGAGAGTCATGCCTGGAGTGAAAAATGGCGCCAGACAACGAAGATACGGAAGTCGGGAAATTATCAAGATCATAACAACTAGGAGCAAGAAATCCGAGGAGCGCGAAGCTCGACGAGGATTTCATTTTCGCTCGACGAGGATTTCATTTTCTGAAAGAAATTATTCCTCTTTTCTTCGTGCGCGAAATTGTCGGGTGCGCGGGTGTTACGGGTATAAAAATAAAACGTCACAGCGTGTGCTTACGTACTTGCATCGCGATGAGAGTTGTTGCTGTGTATCTGTCTGTGTTCATGTATTACTCGAAATCAACTAGAGGGCATTTTGATGTCGTACGACACCCCCACAACAACACCGATTCGACACGGCCGGGTTCTACGGACACACACAATAACATCTTCTCCTGCCTGCGCTGCTTTCGTTGCAAGACGTGCCAAGTTTGGCGAGAAAGGGGTACCTATCATCTGCGTCTGTCTCTAAATTGAACCCGGGTACCCCGCCGAGATCTACGGCTAAACACCACCATAATGCATGACCTGCACGTTTTTTCCTGTAAGCACAGCCACCACAAGAGCTCCCACTGCTGAGGTAGTACGCAGGGACCCTCACACTACAGAAGAAGGAGTCCGTGTGCGCCCGCAGAGCTCAGGAGGTTCAGAGTGTGGTTTTGTGCATGGCTTCGTTGGTTAAACCGGTAGCTCGTGTATCAGCTGTCCATCTTTTTTTATTTCTTAGGCTCGTCCACCTTCAGCAATCAATGACCAATGCATCAAACGTAAACATGCGCGTCGGTAATGGTCCCTACTTCGTACCAGGGATAGCATGAAGCATGAAGCACCAATCATTACGCTACGTGAGTACGAAATGAAAAATCCTCCCGGGCAGCGCCATCGAGCTTCCAGTACCCGCATACGTACTCACCTATACTTCATATACACCCAAGAAATAAATATGTCGTAGTTAGCATTTACGAGGTACTTCAGATAGGCTCTACGAGTGCGGGTACTGCACTCTGATATCTAAAAATCATACCGTACGAACTGTACGTACGTGCTACCAGGTATGGTGGGTTTAACTGGAACAACAAGCGAGCGAAAAAAAGCGCGGGCCTGCGCTAAACAAAAAAAAAACACCCGGAGCACATGGGCGAGGGAGAAACGGAAAATAAATCTAGACCACAATGATAGCAGACGAAAGCCGCGACACAACAATAGCCAGACTACTACTGTAGGCACATCTAGGGACCGAAGGGACCTACACTACGTTGTACTATAAACAATAGGAGACGCCGCAGTATACTGACTGCTTCCACGTCGTCATCGTTCAACGCAGCAGGCGAAAACAAAACAAAAACAGTCCCCTAAAACGCGCGGAGCAAACTCGAAACAAATATCAACAAAAAAAGCGTCCTACCAAAACGCACGGGCACATGTACACACACATACACCCTCCCAGTAAATAGTCGAGGAAGGCAGCAGCCGCTTTGTCCGTGCCCGGGGGGGAGCTCGAGCAAAAGCCAAGGTAGCATCTACGACGGGTCAAATCAAAATAGCATCTACGGGTAAAAACAAAATACCTGGTAGCATCTATGGGCCCAAATACAATAAAAGCTTCAACTCTAAAGCCGCCAGCCCCCCCCCCTCCCCTTCCCTGCACGTGCCCCGACATGCCATGTCTGATACAGTACTGTACAACAGTAAAGTCGCACCATACTAGCATAACATGCCAACAACGAAGTCGCACCACACCAGCGATGATATGCAAACAACAAAATCGCAAAATACCAGCACAATGTGTAAACATCTATGTCGCAACAGATCAGCACAATACTATGCCAACAACATAGTCGTACCATACCAGCACTATATGCCTACAGCGAAGTCGCGCCATACCAGCATACTATGGCACAGGCGAAAAGGGTGGGCAGCCCGCCTGCCGCAAGCTTTACCATACCCCTGTTCGTCACCACGCTCAAGAGACTCCCTCCTTGCGTGCAGCCTACCCGTTCCTCTTGTCGAAAGCTGGCTGCCCCTCTGCTCACAACACTTAACGCTGCTTCAAGCGAACATTTATGATATACGAGGGCTAACACCAGCGAACATTTATGATATACGAGAACCAACACCAGCACATCTTGTACAGCACTTTGAGTTGTACTTGGTGTTGTTTTAGCTTCAAGCAAACACTTCTCACCTACGAGCAACAACACCATACGCACTTTGAATTGTGCCTGGTGTTATTTTTTATACAAGCGAAAACTTATAAGCGAGCAACAACACCAGCACACTATGCTCTTGAGACTTGGCGCCACTGTAACCTCCGCGTCATGTCGACCCCCCCCTGACACCTCCGGTGTATCATACCACCATTCCATGGAAGAACCAGAAGTACACACAGGAAGGTCTGCATGTGGTGCTAAATATAAAATGGCCGGAATGCCGGAAGTCTTGGCGTCTGGCATCCAATCTACGTTCACACACAGGAAGGTCTGTCTGCATGTCGTACTACATAAAATATGGCCGGACTGACAAAAGCCATGGCCGGACTGACAAAAGCCGTTTGTCTGGCATCTCATCTACTTCGTACGTGCACCATCATGGGGCCATTATTTCGTGTTTTTTTTTTCCCGTTGCCAAGAGGTATTGGCAACAGAGGAGGCGTATTCGATCAGCGACCGTAGCGGCTTCGACCACCCCCGCCCCCGCCGCCCATGATCATGCTGGTGACCTCAGAGGGCACCTGGCATAGATCGACGAAATGATGGGGAGGGATAGGTTTGACAAAAAAATGTGGGGAAGGATCGGTTGACAAAAACATGGGGAGGGATCGGTTGACAAAAATACGGGGAGGGACAGGTTGACAAAAAGATGGGGAGCGATAGGTTCACAGAAGTGATGGGAAGGGGAGATCGCTTTGCTTGTCAGCGAAGAACACATGCTACTAATAAATAGTACAGTAGGAGTGCACATAATGTTTCCGGGGCTCCTGAATGGAGGAGCTCTGTAACTCACCCAAACCAATTTTGATGACGAAAAAAACAAGAAAGAAATTGCAAGCCCGATAAACAATCCCATGACCTAGGTGTATCACGAACATTACTATTATTATTATCATTGCCCTCCGACAACGTAGCGTAGATGCCGTTCCGATATAAATCGAATATCCTTCCGTCAAGCAGCAGTATCTCTCCTATGACTCTTGCCTACTAGTTCCCAGTTTTCCCTTGCCCACTTCTTTCCGGTTTTTTTTCCCCCTGTATTTTATCCTAACGAACACTATTATAAACCACCAATGGCATTCCAACACGATTGGGTAGCTCATCAGTTGAGGAGCCCCGTTACTCAGAAATATTTTCGCCAAAAAACGGTATACCCCTATGGTAGTACGCGTCGTAGCATGTCACCAGAAAATACATCACTACAAGGACCTCAACCGCGCAAGCATGCACTCGGCCAGGCAGCTGAGCGGCACCCCCCTCCCCCCCACCCACCCACCCACCCACCCACCGCTTCTACTCGTTATCGTTACGGTATTGACTTGCTTCACACGGCACAAACGCAGAAGGAGCTCTACAGTGGGGGCAGGGGAAGCACTACTTACCGGTACTGCTGAGCTGCAGCTCTTGACATATATGGTACACAATACGTAAATACTCGTTCGTAGAGATCAGAGGGATCCCGCCCCTCCCCCCCGCCCCCCCGTTCCGCCACGAAGAAATGTGGAGACCACCTCAAAAATCGTAACGTTTTCGGTACTTTTAAACTAAAAAATCGCGATATTTTCGGTGCTTGATCCGGTATGTTTTGAGGTTTGAAAACACGAAAAAAAGTCTACTGACCTTGTTGCCCGAGTCCCTGAGGATCCTGGCGAGCTCTCTCGCACACCTGGCGTTCTTGCCTGCGAAAAAGCTGATCGCGGTGCCCTTGTGCCCGGCGCGCCCGCAGCGCCCAATACGGTGGACGTAAGACTGCTCCGTGCAACACGGGGCGGACCCATATATGCAAACGCCCAAAAACACGACAAGTGAGATTTTATCAAGCGACCTGGAGCACCTCGCAGTGGTGAAAAAAGTATCACCATGCTGTGCGCTTGTGGAACAACTCTGTCCATTGTAGTTCGGACACCCCCCCTATCTCGGCAGCTCGTCATTTTTTTTCGACATTTGTTTGAAGCCTCAAAACGGTTATAACCCTCTTAGCACCCACTCGGAAACCGCAAAAAAAATAATCGACTACGACCATGTCAAAAGCGCCCGGACTCCTTGGGCCCACCACTGCAGACAGCACATCACTTTTCAAAGCTTTGGCGTGGTAAACGGGGCATTCAAAGTCCACTCAAAAGAGCACGCCTCTAAAACCAAGTAATACCACACAAATTTGGGCCCATTTCATGGGTCCTACAGCGTTGTAGTGCTGAGAAGGTTAAGGAGAAAGTGGTTCGTTTCTACATGTAGATGGCTCAAATGAAGGCAAGACCGAAGGGTCGTTGTTACCATTAAAAGCACATGGACAGCATCAACTGGCCATTGCTGTGTAAAATAAGTTAAGCACAAGAGACAACATCAGCTGGACATTGCTGTGACGATAAATTAAGCGCATACAGGCATGTCATCCAGTTTTTGGTTGTGTCTACGTACTAGGGTACTTCGTGTTGCGTCCGTGCCGCTCGTCTCTTGACATCACCGCCATTTCAAAGTCCAGGCAAGATTTCGTGCAATATGCATGGGCGGCAACGCGAAAGAAACAATGATGTACCGGTACGACCGAGAATACCATATCCCTCGCTGTAGTCCCCCTTCCGGGAATCGTGGTAATCGGTGTTGTCCTTCTTGCAAGCCCTTTGTTCACCGGTCGGCATGATACAGGGGTACTATGGTTCTCAGGGTGTGGCGGTGCTGGTGGCCGCAGTTACCCCGGTAGCTACACACCAGCACCGCGTGTTTTAACTAAAGCAGGATGGAACGATCGGAAGCGCCTGGACAATCACACAAGTCACCGACTGCGTGCCTGCTGGTGTCAGATACTACGGTTTTAACAGATTCCCTATACCTGGTATGTGTTTAAGCTCATTGTTTCAGGTTTCACCGCATTTGTCTCAAGTTGCACCGCATTTGTTTGTGTAACGTTCAATGGTTCAGGTTGCACCGCATTTGTCTCAAATTTCACCGCATGAATTTGTGCAACGTACAGATAATATGTACCATCCACATTATATCATACCGACAGCTGGCTGACTCACCTCCATCTCCTTATGGGAAATCGAAGGTGATGATCATGCTCTCTATACATGTTGAAGCTAATTGGTTCATGTTGCACCGCATTTGCCTCAAGTTGAACCGCTTTGTTCTCAAGTTGCACCGCATTTAATTGTGCAACGTACCCATAATATACACCATCCACATTATACCGACAGCTACAGTAGCTGACTCACCTCCATCTCCTTCGGGAAGTCGAAGTTGATGACCATGCGGATGTCTTTCACGTCCAGGCCGCGGGCCGCGACGTCTGTCGCCACGAGGATCAGCGTTCGCCCGTCTTTGAAGTCGTGCAGCACGCGGTCGCGCTCGTCCTATGCGCGCAACATAAAACAACATACAAACGGGACACAGACCAGCTTATGCTTCTTTCATGCCATGGTAAATATACTGTAGCTCTCGCGAGGAACTCGCGCTGGTGGATATTCGTAACTGTCGTCAACTGTATGTGTTTTGGTGGAAAGCAGGAAAGTCCCAACCCAAGCCAACCCAAGCCAACCCAACCAAATTGCTTTGCTGTCATTGGGCGTTGGTGTGTTTGTGTCCCAAAATGGTACGAAGTGTTATTTTTGGGAGACCCGGGGCTGGAAATGAGCCCCTATTTTTTGGCGTCGTGGGAAATCAGGAACTCGTCGTGGTAATTATTTCTAGCGGTGCTACTGCTGCCAAGAACTGGTAGAGGCTTTTAGCGTACGATACCGGGCACATGGCAAACAAAAACAGGAGAAGTCTTCTAACAACATTATGTGCAACGGGACTGCTCCTGCCAATAGCCGGGATAGTCCCATTCGCAGAAAAAAAACAAAAACAATCTCGCGGTAGTCCAACCCATAGGAGGTTATCCCGGAGGATGGTATATAGCAACGGTTCAATCACAGTCATCTAGAAAGCACCCGATTCCATCAGTTTCCTTGGTCGGCTCCCGACACCTGGCGTTGACCAGATCTTCGACTCCCTCTGTAAGGGCCCTGTAATTTTTTCCCTGTCACTTCGTCTCTATATATTCTTATGAACTGGCCCAAACCATGCAGCAGCAACAACAACTGCACAACACTCATAACAACATCAATATCATCACCAACAACCCACTACCTGACACAACAAAAAATCGAGAAAAAACATCGAACAAACCGAAAAAAAAAACTTCAAACAGTCAAAACTGAGCGAGTTAATCGAGAAAAACGATCAAAGTACGTAGAGAAAATCGGGGGAAGGGGAAAAAAAGCGAAAAAAAACAAAAAACGAAACTCGAATCAGAATACCTGTAGAAAAACAGTCAAAACCAAGCGAGATAATCGAGAAAAACGAAAAAAAACAACGACAGGAAAGAAAAAAACAAGCGAGATAATCGAGAAAAACGAAAAAAAACGACAGGAAACAAAAACGAAAAAAAAACATGAAGAAAACAAAGACAACCTCGAAGGTTTCTTAAGAGGAGCTTTATTGGAATTTTTTTTGTAACTAAGCGAGGTTATCGGAAAAAACGAAAAAAAACGAAGAAAGTAAAGAAAACCAGCAACAAAAATTTTTTGACAGAAACAAAAAAAAAACGAATATTCAAAACCCCGAATCAGAATCGAAAAAAGGTCAAAACCAAGCGAGAAAATCGAGAAAAACGAAGAAAAAAAACGACGAAAGGAAAGAAAAACGGAAGTGAACTATTGATAGATGGCAGAGGAGGTGGAAGTTGGAGCATTGCTGTCGGTAGCGGCTGTGAAAAGAAAAAAGGAAGCGACTCCAACAGGGCTTATCCGTGTAAGGCGTGTGGGGGTAAAAATCTGATTCGGACTCGCAAGAATTCAAACTCGACGGTCGGCGTTTGCGACATCTGCGGCATCTTCTTGAACCTAAATAAGTGGATATGTCGCAAACGCCGAACGTCGAGTTGGAGTTCTTGCGAGTCCGAATCAGAATTTTACCTCCACGCGCCTTACACGGACACGTTCAGTTGAAGTCACCCCCTCCTTTTCTTTTCACAGCCGCTCCAGCCCCCCAATGCCGCTTATTGATGTCTAAAAACATGCCGCAGACGTCGCAAACGCCGAACGTTGACTTCGAATTCTTGCGAGTCCGAGTCAGGATTTTAACCCCATGCGCCTTGCACGGACACGTCCAGTTGCTGTCACCTCCTCCTTTCCTTTCACAGCCGCTACTCTACCGACAACGTTCCGACTTCCACCTCCTCCGCCACCACCTCCGCCCCTGGGAGAGCCCCCGCCACCTCGATCCTCCTCCTCGATTCTGGGAGGTTGACTTAGTTAGATCTTCTCTTAGAGTGAGAACTTCCGTAACAATGCTCGACATGTTGCTGTGTGACCGTCGGGGTTGTTGTGTGCTTTGTCGAAAATATTAATTGCAAACAGAATAAAAACCGATATTTCGAAACTCGAATCAAAATCGAAAACAGTCAAAACCAAGCGAGATAACCAAGAAAAACGATATAAAAAGCGACAAAAGGAAAGAGAAGCGAAAAAAAAGAAACGAGATGGCGAAGGTGGGGATTCGCACTACAAGATCTCCCAAGGGTTCAAGAGGGTCCTCATCGAAGATGAGTTCGAGATCAACGCTCGGAATTGCCGTTACGTCGCATCGCAACAAAGGCGCACGTTGTCGACGTGCAGCGACCCAATGCCTCTTGTTGATGTTCAAAAAGATGCCGCAGACGTCGCAAACGCCGAACTTCGAATTGGAGTTCTTGTGAGCCCGAATCAGGATTTTACCCCCACACGCCTTACACGGACACGTTCAGTTGGTTTCACCTCTTTTATTTTCACAAGTCGCTACTGTACCGACAATGCTCCCACAGCCACCTCCGCCACCGCCTCCGCCACTGGCAGAGCCTCCGCCACCTCCTCCTTGATTCTGGGAGGTTGACTTACCGTACACTATACTCAAGATAACACACCCCCTCGAACGATTCTTTTAAGTCTGATTTTCTCGACAACGGGGAGAGTACAACCGCCGAGCGATGCGTCGTATGGAAGGATCCCGACGAGGATCTCCCAAAGCCAAAATTCTTTTTTTGTGTGCCTCCCTTGGCTTGGAGATAATCGGCTCTGAAATTTGTCCCAGGGAGGGTGTTATCTTGATTATAGTATACGGGTAGATCTCTTAGAGGGATTATAGTATACGGGTAGATCTCTTAGAGGGAGAACTGCGGTAAATGCTCGACGGCATGCTGCTGTGGCCTTCGGAGGTTGTTGTGTGCTCTTTGTGCGTGGTGCAATAGGAGCACAGGTGAACAGGTACTTGTAGGTGCAAAATAAAGGCCGACTCGTAAAAGGAAGAGGCCGACAAAAGTTCAATTTCAACCGCTCACAACTTTGCAGCCAAAATGGAGTTTTTTCAAGGTTTTTCAAGTTTGAAAAAAACCCGAAAAAACCCCAAAAAATCGAAAAACTGACTATTCGTAATACCCTCCAATACCTTAACAAATGGCGTCGTCGGCAGAACCCATATAAAAATCAAACAATGTGCATCGTCGGCGTGGTCATCTCGCCTGGCTCTTGTCGCCATGGATGGAGAGAGCAGGCCACCCCTCGTGCCGGAGAGAGCGCGTCAGAGCGTCGCAGCCCTTCTTGGTCTCCACGAAGATAAGGACCCTCCCGGCGTTGTTGTGATCCTGTCAATCGTAATCGTATCATGCGAAAATTACACCCGTGCATAGATAAGGATTTGATGAACATCGACGAGCAGTGGGAATGCTGAACCCTCTGCGCGATAAAAAGGAAGGCACGAGCCGGGGGAGAGACGGGACGACACTTGTGACCACGGCTTGACCACTAGTTGGAAAGTAAAAGCGAGATTAAAAAGAAAATGAAAAGGATAAGGAATCTTCCGGCGTTATTGTGATCCTATCAATCACATCATACGAAAATCACACCCATGCCCATATGAGGATTTTTCCGGGTTGTGATCCCGTCTGTCAAAAACGAAAATCACTAGGGCTCTTGAGTCGGCAGAATTTCACGACTAAAAACTAATCTCTAGGTGGTAAAGCCGGTTAGCTAACATTAGTCGACAAATCGGCTGGCGAGTAACGGACGAAAATTACTACGGCTCTTGAGTCGGCAGAATTTCAAGAGTAAAAACTAATCGCTAGGTGGCGAAGCCGATTGGCTGGCATTAGTCGGCAAGTCGGCTGGCGAGTAACGGATGAAAATCACTTAGGACTTTCAGTCGGCAGGATTGCACGACTAACAACTAATCGCTAGGAGGCGAAGCCGATCTGATATTAGCCGGCACGTCGGCTGGCGCGTAACGGACAAAATCACTACGTAGGAATCTTGACTCAGCAGGATTGCACGATGAACACCTAATCGCTAGGCAGCAAAGCCGACTAGCTGACATTAGTTGGCGGGTGCATAACGGACGAAAATCACTACGTAGGACTCTTGAGTCGGCAGGATTTCACGACTAATAACTAATTGCTAGGCGGCGAAGCCGACCAGCTGACATTAGTCGGCAAAGTCGGCTGGCGAATAACGCCGTCATTCGCGAGCCAACACGCCGAAAATCACACCCGTGCGTGTGACCCACGATGGCAGAATTGGCGCTAAAAAAGCGGAACAAAATCGGTGCATGTATGCGGGATTTTACCCTTTTACCACTGCAGTAATTATTGATATCATTCTAATTCCAGGTACAGTAGTGGTCCCTTTATAGTGCCGGTATGTTCCAGCCGGAAATACCGGCACTTTAGCGGCAACTGGCACTACTCCGCACACTGCCTCTACAGATTGTTCTCATCCGTGCCAAGCGGTTTCACAGACACTATAGCGAGCAACCGGCACTACTCAGCCGGCACTATAGAGGGACCTCTACTGTAGTTTGTCCCCAAACTGTAGTCGCAGTTCTCAACCTCTTTCAAATTGCACCCACATTTTTGCTGAAAAACTACTTGGAATTAGTGTGACAATGTTTGTAGTTTCTAAAAGGGTTTGAGTGTGGGGCGGTGCCCCTGGCAGGTTCTCTCTTGTGTGGTTGTGGTGTGGAAGACACACCGAGGTGGGTCGGTGCCTCGGGTCTACACGGAACGGAATGAGCGAAGGTGATGACCTTGAACTTGTGTATAATGAGGCGGTACTATCTAGGGTGGAAGGGAACGTGGTATCCATCCACATCACCCCCCTCTTTTTTGAGAAGTGCACCTGCGCGTTGTGAATAAAGAGGTGTCGACCTGGGGTAACAGGGGGTGACTTTTAGGCTAACTACTATTGTCCACACTGACCGCAAACGTTCTCGGAGTGGTCTAATCAACGTGGGGCAAAAGTCGGGTAGTTCCCCCCCGTGCTCAAGGCACAGTCGGCACAGTCGCAGATTGCTTCACAGCAGTTCCACTAGCCACAGTACGAGCCGTATAGTCTACCAGAATGCACGTCCAGTCACAAGCCAGGTCACCCGTCACAAAAGCTGTTTCGACCTCCCACAACACGGCGCAGCAAAACAGGCGCCGCTTTCACGAGTACGTTAAATTATCGAAACAGAAACCGTGACATGCCCGGCTGTGGAAGTTCACACAACTGGGCATTGTCACGGTTTCTGTTTCGACCTTTTCACGTACTCGTGAAAGCGGCACCTGTTTGCTGCGCCGTGCTGTGGGTGGTCAAAACAGATTTGTGACGAGTAACCGGACGTACCACTAGACATGCATCCCGGTAGACTACACGGCTCGTACTGCGACTGGTGGGACTGCTGTGAAGACCAAGCCAACGACACCAAATGTGAGGCGGTGCCCCTGGCAGATTCTCTCGTGTGTGGTTGTGGCGTGGAGGACACAACCGAGGTGGGTCGGTACCTCGGGTCTACACGGAACGGAGTGAGGGACCTCTGGTGACCTTGAACTTGTGTATAATGAGGCGGTATTATCTAGGGTGGAAGGCGACCTGTATCCACATAAGGCGGCGGGGGAAAGGGGAAAACAGGGGAAGATGGGCGGGAGGAGGAGGGCGGGTGGGGGACTGGCGGAGATCG
>JAYJMJ010000002.1:2393440-2404379 GCA_036873875.1 Laminaria ephemera
TGTGTTTTCCGTATTCACACAGCATCGCAGATTTGACTACTGCAGGTATTGAGGTCGCGCCGAATTACCACCAATTATTACTAGTAGTACTATAATGTGCAACACCACCTACAGTAGCAAATAAACTCGTGCAACGACGCCAATGTGGGGCGGTGCCCCTAGGAGGTTCTCTCTTCATGTGCGATAGTGGTGTGGAGGACACACTGAGGTGGGTCGTTACCTCGGGTCAGCACAGAACGGAGTCTGGGGTACCTCTGGTGACGTTGAACTTGTGTGTAATGAGGCGGTACTACGAGGTATCTAGGGGAAGGGGATCTGGTATCCACACAACACCTTTTATTCGATTTCTATCTTGCGCGTCGGCCCAGAGCCAACCCGACGACCCCAACTCGAACCGTAACCCTAACCCGACAACCCCAACCCTTTGGGCGGCTCGAGGTCGGCTGGGCGGCTCGAGGTCGGCTGGGCGGCTCGAGGTCGGCAGGGGCGGTCGCGCGGCTCCACCGCGTGGTTTCGGTGGCGTTTCTTACAAAACAAAAGGCGGCCGATCGGCCAGCCTCGACCAACCAGACAGCAGTGGTGTTGCACATGTAAATTTACAAGGCGTTGTTGTACATGGGGGTGTCCTGAACCTGTACGCGTACCGCTGCTGTACTGATGCTGCATGATGCCCGTCTAACATGGTACTGCTGCTGTACTGGCGTCACGTCGTACTTGGGGGTGCCAGTGCCATGCCAGTCAAGTCAGCCGGCCTGCGCGCGCACACGGGAGCCAAACCACATTGCGATCGCGATTTGGCAAAAGAAAGAAGCCAGCCTTCCCCCGACACCCCACCCCGGTGCTACGATGACACCAGGTACTCTGTGGCTTAAGCACACTACGATACTCGTGCTGCTGTTGTGTGCTTTGTATTGTAAACATTCCGTCCTGTGACCGTGTGGTGAGCAAACTGCTTGTATTCCAGGCACCAGGTCCCAGGTCCCAGGTACTGGTATATGATACTATGGTGCTGTTCTGTGTGTTACAAGTTGTGAACGTCCCGCGATGTGGCGTTTGTTGAGTACACTACACTACTCGTGTTGCTGCTGGCTGCTGTGTGTTGTAAACGTCCCGTCATGTGACGCATGTCGAGCACATTCTGATACCATGGTACACGTGTTGCTGCTGTGTATTGAACATCAACATTATAAACGTCCCGTCGTGTGACGCGTCGATGAGTATCATAGGCTTGCACACACAGATACTGCCGCCATTGGCTGTTGCTGTACACAAACTACATCCTGTCTATTACCGGTATATACCAGGTAACGTGTTTTCGATCCTTCAACACACGCTCCTTGCTCGAATACCCACCCCTTCTCCCTCCACCAAATGTAATCTATTTCGAACCACATCACACCTGGCAGTCATGCCCAGTCCACTCCTCTCCCTTGCTGGCTTCACGGGAGGAAGCAGGCCCACTAGCCTCCACCCTGCCCACATGCCCACCACGACCAGCACCACCCTTGCGCCTGCCAAGCACATCCCCCGCAAACCCTACCCTCTCCGCAGCAGCAGTCTTAGAGGTCCAGATCGACACCCCAGGGATGGAGGAGTCCTCGCGGGAGAGCCCCGCAGACGCCAGGGATGTAGGTTTGTGGTCGGCGTGGGCCGAGACGGGGTGGCGTCGTCGAGCGCGTGAGCCCTCCACCCCGGGCGGAGCAGCTAGCAGCAGGAGAGCCAGGCTCAGCAATGCCAAAGATGTTGCTTTCGCCGAAGGAGCAAGCGCAGTCTGCATATTTTTTGTTGTCCTCATCAACTCACTACGTGCGCAAGCAACGACCTCGTCTAAGTCTTCCTGGTATGGCCGGAGCCCAAGAACACCACCCGCGTTTTGCAGCGCCTGGGTTGTATCTGCTGAGAGGGCGCAGGCCTCCTAGGTGCGGTACCTCTGGTGCCTGGACAGGTGTCACCAATGACAATGACACCCAACCCGAAAATGGCGTTCCATAATATTGTAAGGCGTTTTTATTGCGGGAAATTTCTAGAATATTCCAAGCGTAAAATCTTAGATCTGCTGAGCCAGGAACTTCTCAGTTACCAGGTAGTTGTTGCTGCAGGACAGAGGGTACTACCATGACAGCTGCTTTATGCCCATATCCTGGAGCCTAACGCGATCCTGCCTCCCGGCTCTACGACAATAAATGGTCAAATGTCTACCCCAGACGGCCCTGCAAAAATGTTTTCCCCTCTAATTCCAAGTAGTTTGTCCCCAAAAACATGGGTGGGTGCAGTTCTACAGCAACCGTCATTTCGATGTTATATCCAGGCACCGCGCCGCGCCCGCTCCCTTCGCTGCGGGAGGGAAGTGCGGCTGTCACGCTGTCACGGTAATTCGGACGGTGGTAAAGCCACGCACAGATGTGGTGGTGTTGCAGCCTACGACTCTCTTTGGAAGTCGTGACAGCGCTAGCCCAGCACCATGTGGTCGTACAAGAATGCCCCGTGTACAGCAGAATTCGTTGGTGTGGCAATGAAAACCCGACCGAGGACGCACGATCCACGGTTAGAGCTCGACCGGCGTTCTATGTGCTAAAGTCGTGGATGACCACGTTACTGTGTGTGTGTGTGCGATGTTCCAGTTCGAACAAACTTCGGTGCGGACATCATGTCGCGGGAAGAGGAAAATAATTCGTACCAGGTACACAATGACATCTGCACGGCGTCCGTTGAATGATGCCCCGATTGCCAGGAGTATTTGCATAGATAGGTCGACCAGGCTATATGTTACAACGCATCGTCCGTTCCATTCACCAGAAAACATGAGAGCGGAAAGCGCCACCCTGCTGGCACATGATGTGGTCATCACGTTGCGGTTGGACTTCGCGTACCAGTTGTATTGAGCATCTTCTACCGATTAGACCCCAGTAAAAGCACATTCTTAACACGCCTCCTGGATGGAATTACCACATCGACCAATGTTTTAGTCTTCACGTATCCCTGGTTGTTGAACGAGACAACAAAATATATTGTAGATCTCGCTAGAAACTCGCGCTGGTGAATATTTGTAACTGTCGACAACTGTGTACGTCGATGGGAAGCAGAAAAGTCGAACATGATGCAAGGAGTAGTCACACGGTGAGGATGGTGAAAAACAACTCGACCGTTCCTCGGTTTGCTCCATATGTGGAGGTTTCGGAAAGCACGGTAATACGTAATATCCACACATATCCTGTAAGCGGGATGTCCACATGAAGCGTGTGGTGCGCGACTGCTAAATTTTGTCAAATAGCCCGCAGGAGGCAAGCACTGCCAGTCGGGGGTAACACTGACTGGCTGCACGAGCTTCAACTCTGGAGAGCTTAAGAACATCAATGCGCTCCAAGGCCGGTTACGTAGAATATCGGTGGTATCCAGGAGAGGAGAAGAAGAGGAATTTTTGTGTTGGACTATGCCATTGTACCTGGTGAATAAGAAATTGGGAAATGGTTGGCAGAGAGTCACAGGAGAGATACTTCTGCTTTACGGAAGGATATTCGATTAATATCGGATTGGCATCTACGCTACATTGTCAGAGGGCAAAACATAATAGTAATGATAAGAATATATTTCCAATACGATATCAAGCTTGAGGCCGTTGTAAGTCTCCCCTATCATGTCATTTCGCCTGCAGATGCCCCAAGAGCTCCGCCGGCATACAGTTGATTCCTGTACGTTCTTGCCACCTCGGTTGTGCGTAGACTCCTCTTAGGTTGCGGTTCTTTCGGGTTGGTCTCTGCCATGCTCAGCAGGTCAACCTATATCAACGATTGGTGTCGTCTTCCTTGTGGCTTGTTTGCTGCTTGTTATCGACAGCTCTCTGTTCCCCAGCTCAGGAAAAATCTTCCCGCTGTCCTCTTGGTTCCTGCTGTTACGATAGCGCACTGCTGTCGTACACAGAGGAGTACACACGCTGATCGGGCGTCCTAGCACAACATGCTCAATAGATAAAGTGATCAGTTCACACAAATGATAATCGAGTAGCCATGTGCGAAGACGAAGGACTAACAAAAAGAAAATGGGTAGAGGAGTGAGGTAGCGAGTGTCATCACCCACCACTAAGACGCTGCCGTGTACCCAAACATTATTGGGAGCGATATCCGGGAAATTAAACATCTAGTTTTGGACGCGGCGGGAGGGGCGTTCTCGTCGTTTTCCTTGCTGCTTGATCCCAAGTACATGTTTGTCGATCATCACTATAGCCGCAAAACCTGGCCAGTGCATCCAATAACCAATATGATGGACTTTTCCGGTGACACTGAGATGACACCAGGTCCGCGCGAGGAACCCGTTACGCGAAAACGAGTACCAGGTATAGTCCAAACATCTTCACACAACGTCTGCCACTACGGCATATCGTTATGCACCAGTCTTAACGATGACAGCAATCATCGATCGCTTTTTGTCCGAGAGTCCTTGCGTAGCGCCCCCCTTTGCCGACTAATAACATAGGGCGGTATACTATAGTGTTTTTGGCTTGATCGGTAACAGTGCAAAGTACATGGCCGCAAAGGGGGTGCGCGGATCTTGAATCCTTCGTCGTGATACTGATATTGGCTAGGAAATTCTCACGCAAACACCACCAAACTTACTGTTCGAAATAGCACCACAAACAGCTTTTGTGACGTGACTACTGTACGCCCATACTGCCGCCATTCATGCACGGGCCTGAATGCGTCGTTCTATAGTTGAATACCTCCGTTTCTATTCCCCCCCCGAGGCAGTGACCACAACCGGAAAGTAATGCAAAGCATTGGAAGCTGCCATCCATACGCAAGAACGTACGCACAAGATTCCGAAGTCCGCCTCACAAGTGGTCCTTAGTAGGATGCAGCTCACCTTTCATGCGACTCGCTGAACACCTCACGGCTCTTGGCGCTTGGTGCACGCGATGTCTGCCTGGTAGGTGAAAATTCGACGTGCACGCGATGTCTGTCTGGTCGGCGAAAACTCGACGTGCTCCGACCCGACATGGTAGGGATACGAGGGTCCCGGCATTGTCGAGATGCGAGTGTCCCGGCATTGTCGGGATGCAAACATATATAGTCATACGACTACGAGCATGCATGGAATGAGTACGCCCCTCCCCCCTCCCCCCCCGAGGCACTCGACTGGCGGCTCTTCGATGTAGGAGACGTTGCGCGAGCTTTTAACCCGGCCCGTGATGCGATCATACACGCAGAAGGTCTGTTTGTTGCCGCCGTAACCGATGAGTGCTTGGAGCCTTCATCCTGACCATATGTTCTCTGCAGACAACAAAAATCGCAGCTGCCGATGCCTCATCTCGACGCCATTGACTAGGGCATTCACGTTTATTACGGGGATGATCTTTTGTGGCGGTTGATGGCGCTCGATAACTGAAAAATGTGAAATTTTGGTTCGGATCTTCTTTATTCCCCACGTCTAATTTGACGCCGCATTTTACAACAGCGAGCGGTGTGTTCAACGTTCTCGACACACCACTATTGCAGGCCGGGCGCTCCCGATTATTATACGGTATAAAATAGCACAGACGCGTGCTACGATGGCGGTAGCATTTTTTGGATTTTTTGTTTCTGAATGACGGCGCTCCTTAACCCAAAATCGTCGGAATGTCGTTCATTTTTTCAATCTGAATTGTTTGTGTACCTAAGTCATGGGTTTGTTCATCGGGTTGCACTTTCAGTGTATTCAAAATCAATTTTTGGGTGAGGTTCAGAGCTCCTCAAGTGAGGAGCCTCAGAAAAAAACTGGTGCACCTCTATCGTGGCATGTGTAGCAACCCTCTCGTGGCACGTACAAAGGGGGTCTGTACCTTTTTTTTGCTAGGACACATGTTACGACCGAGGTGCACCATTTTTTTTGTTTTCTCAGGCTCCTTTCCTCACTTGAGGAGCTCTAAACCTCACCCCAAAAAACAGTTTGTGAGAAAGAATGAAAGTGCAACCCGATGGACAAACCTATCGAATGGCCTAGCTAGGTGTACAATAAAATCATATTTGCAAAACAAGAATGGCATTCCGACGATTTTGGGGATAAGGAAACCCCATCATTCAGAAAACAAACAAAAAAAAGCCGAAAGGTGCTTCCTCTAACGTAGCGTGCGTCAGCTCAACGACTCTAACGTTCCACTTGACAAAGTGGACTCGCTCGAGACAGGTGTTTTTCGCTACACGACGAAACCCCATGAACGCATCTGACAGAATAAATTCTCCGCCAAAGGCCACCGTAGGGAGGACGTTATACCCCCATTTTTACTACCTAGTCTAGGCCATTCATGCGAGTGGCTCTGCATCTCACTCAAAAGCAGAAGCGAAACATGCTGTTGGCGCAGCGTCACAAAAAATGACATGGCGGTGCATGTCGCGAAACAAAAAAAACACACATAGAAAAGGTAGCCCCTCTCGCGAGTGGCTCTGAGCAGCTGAAAACAAGAGGCCCTACAAGGGATTCCCTTGCCGTATAGCCTGCAGCTTATCCCCATTGTTGTCTCTGGGAGTGGCCACACCAGAAAACAAATCTAATTAATTCGAAGCTGTCACCCGACATGCAAGAAATTACGCACAAGGGTGCGGAAGTCCGCCACACAAGTGGTTCTTATAGTAGGATGCAGCTCACCCTTTCATGCGACTCGCCGAACACCTCACGGCACTTTCGCGCTTGGCGCACGCGGTGTCTGCCTGGTCGGTAAAAAACCCGACGCGCTCCGTCTCGGCATTGTAGGGATGCGAGGGGTCTATGGTCTCAAGACTACGGGCTATGCATGAAATGAGTACACCTTATATTACCTCTTACCGTAGGCTTGGTCTGTTGCTCTTTGTGTAGTGACCCATGTCACGGTAGAGGTGAACCATTTTTTTTTTTCTGAGGCTCTTCGCTTGAGGAGCTCTATACCTCTCCCAAAAAACAGATTTTTTGGGAAAAATAAAAGTGCCACCCGATGGACAAATCCCATATGGCCTACGTATACGAGGTACACCACGAAAACGATTTTGCAAAAAAAACAAAAACAAAAAAAAATATCGAAATTTTATTACGGTTTTGGGTTATTAAGGAGCGCCCCCCCCCCCGTCATTCAGAAAACGTTTCAGCCAAAAAAATGCTGCCTCTAACGTAGCGCGAGTCTAACAGGTATAGTAGGGTTCGTGCTCGACGTGGTCTCTTGCTCTTTGTGTAGTGACCCACGCTACGGTAGAGGTACACCGTTTTTTTTTTCTGAGGCTCTTCGCTTGAGGCGCTCTATACCTCTCCCAAAAAAACAAATTTAGGGAAAAACAAAACGAAAGTGCCACCCGATGGACAAATCCCATATATGGCCTATACGAGGTACACCACGAAAATGATTTTGCAAGAAAAAACAAAACAAAACATTTTTTTTACGGTTTTTGGGTTATTAAGGAGCGCCCCCTCCCCCCGTCATTCAGAAAACGTTTCAGCAAAAAAAGTGCTACATGTAACGTAGTACGAGTCTAACAGGTACAGTAGTGTTCGTGCTCGACGTGAAGCGGTGTGTGACGAGCCGTACCATGGTGGGGGGTTGTACTTTTTCAGCTCAAAAACATTTATCACTGACCGTGGGGGTGTGCTCATTTCATGCATGGCCGTAGTCGTATGACCATTGACCCTCGCATCCCTACAATGCCGGGGCGGGACGGAGCACGTCGGGTTTTCACCGACCAGGCAGACATCGCGTGCACCGAGCGCGAAGCGCCGTGACTGACCGGGGGGGGGGGGTGGTTCTAAACTGAGGAGCTACCCAACAGGGTGTTTGCGACTTCCAACCTCTGTTTGGGTTGCAAAAAAATGTAAAAATAGTATTGAAACCGTCGAACGTCATAGCATTCGTCGGTTTCAATACTACCACCGTATGTTTTCCTACCCAACTCCGACGCAACCAAAGTTGGTACATCGCAAACACGCTATTTCTCACTGACGGGGGGGACTTCTCAACTGAGGAGCTCGTACCCAATATCTTCGGATCTGACACCAGGTATGTAATTTACTACCAGCATAGTATTATTATTATTATAGCCCTCCGACAATGTAGCGTAGATGCCGTTCCGATATAAATCGGATGTCCTTCCGTAAAAGCAGTAGTACCTCTCCTATGACTCTCTGCCAAACATTTCCCAATTTCCCTTCCCCACATATTTTTCATTTTTAGCTGTAATCTATCCTATTCCTCGTCGACGTTCCATTCCCAGGTCATTGGCCGCAGTCCTCCGGGCATTCGTCAGATACTGTTGATTATATAGCACTAGCCAGTAGACCGTTCAGTCACTGTTGGTTATGTAGCACTGTCCACTAGACCACTGAGCCACAGTGACTCGGTGGTCTGGTGGATAGTGCTATACAACCAACAGACACCCTACTGCAGCCCTTGAGATTGTGTGTCGGGCTTAGCTTATATTTTTTTCTCAGAGTCGGCTGTTGGTGTGGGTGAGGCATTGAGCTCGTCAAGGTAAGGAGGAGCCTCAGAAAAAGTAGGTGATATGACCACCTTGCCATAGCACGCATCTGGACGTTGTCTCGCTCCCATCGTGTCGCCCGCATTGGTACCCCACACAGTGCCTCTCGCGAAGGAGTGAGGATCTCAGAAACGATATTTTTTTCTGCCTCGCCGGTTAAAACGGCACTATGTTTGTTATATAGCTCTATCCACTAGACCACTAAGTCACTATAGCACTGTCCACTAGACCACTACCAGGTAAGTCACAGTGTCTTAGTGGTTATCCACTAGACCACTAAGTCACTATAGCACTGTCCACTAGATCACTACCAGGTAAGTCACAGTGTCTTAGTGGTGACTTAGTCACTATAGCACTGTCCACTAGACCACTACCAGGTAAGTCACAGTGTCTTAGTGGTTATCCACTAGATCACTAAGTCACTATAGCACTGTCCACTAGACCACTACCAGGTAAGTCACAGTGTCTTAGTGGTGACTTAGTGGTCTAGTGGATAGTGCTATACTTCGAAGTATAATGTGACTTAGTGGTGTGAGCTCTATCCACTAGACCACACGGGGTCACCACTAAGTCACACGACTAAGTTACATTATATAGCACTATCCACTAGACCACTAAGTCACCACTAAGTCACACGACTAAGTCACATTTTATAGCACTATCCACTAGACCACTAAGTCACCACTAAGTCACACCACTAAGTCACATTATATAGCACTATCCACTAGACCACTATGTCACCACTAAGACACTGTGACTTAGTGGTCTAGTGGACAGTGCTACAGTGACTTAGTGGTCTAGTGGATAGTGCTATATAACTATCAAAGGTTGTGCTACGAGTTCGGATCTCGCCAGCTTTATATTTATTCTATTCAAGCGTGCGCGCATAAGAATATTATGAATAGTTCTGACAGTGTATTCCTACACACTTGTCCATGTTGCAAGGGGAGTGCCCCAGAGATCACTGCTGGCGAGATTTGGTGCTACGAGCTCCAAAGTATAATTTTGTTAGTCATATAGCGCTATTATACCCCCTTTGAGGGTTCGAAGAGGTAATAAAGTCAAAAACAAACACGATAGTAGAGCAGACTCGAGGTGCAGGCTTAACCGCCAAACGGACCGCGGATTGTGCTTTTATTACAGTTACACCATAAACACTGAGCGAACAGTTAGGACCTCGGATTTTTCTCAAGGGTTGCGGTCCCTTTTGTCAGCGCTGACTGTTAGCCCAGTGTATATTGCAATCCCTTTAGTTAGCGCTGACTATTAGCTCAGAGTTTATGGTGTATACCTGGTATCAAATAGACGATTACACTCCGATGGCCTAGGTGTATACCTGTGTAACGATTGATGTTGTAAACACAAACGGCATTCCAACGATATTGCGTGGTTTTTCAGTATTTTAAAAGCGCAATCCGGGGTCCGTCTAGCGGTTAAGCCTGGACCTCGGATTTACTCCAGGGTCGCTATCCCTTTAGTCAACGCTGACTGTTAGATCAGTGTTCGTGATGTATCTCTAATAGACGATAGACGATTACACCATCGGCAACACAAAGCAGCCCGAACTGCCGGGGAAGGAGCTGGTATACCCCACGCGTGCAGTATGGCGATGCCTGCACTGCTGCACGCCCTTCCTAGTCGCTTGATACGATTGCATTTATGTACTATAGTGTCGCTAAACACGGGTCCAATGTAAAAGGGTTAAACCTCCGTAGTGAAACCATTCGAGAAAGTACAACAGGGTTTGCGAAATCTCTCTTTCGAAAGGACAGGGACAGGGCGCGCGGGGGGAGTGTACTCGTTCCCAGCATGGCCGTAGTCGTATGACCATAGACGCTAACATCCCTACAATGCCGGGACGGAGCACGTCGGGTTTTCACCGACCAGGCAGACATACATGGTATGCACCAAGTGAGGTGTTCGGCGAGTCGCATGAAGGGTGAGCTGCATCCTACTAACAACCACCTGTGAGGTGGACTTCGGCGCCTTGTGCGTACTTTCTTGCTTATAGATGGCAGCTTCGAACGAATTAAGGACAGGGCGAGGGGGCGGTAGTAAGGCCAAGAATCACGGTGCAAACTAACTCGCCGGTTGCAATGCCTGGTTTTTGTAGGTGATGATATCCTTCTTGAAGCGAGCGGCCCCCTCCTTGTCCATGGACTTCCCTTTCTTACCCCCCGCCGCAAACATCTGTAGGCACAACAAGAAGCCAGGATAAAGACGACTGTTAAGGTATTAGTGGGGTATTATTAACAGTCCGTTTGACCACTGGTAAAAGGTTAACCAATTGCCTACCCAAACTAAGCTTTGCAACACTCTCCCCCCCCTGGAACGGCGGGATAGCAAGTCGGCCGGATATGCGGGCGGACATATCAATATCCAAGCGGTTCCATTTCTTGGGGATACCGGGGAGAGTATTTTTCAAGTTCGACATGGGGAAAGTCGTAAAAGTTTATTATTGGTGGAAGGTGAGA
>JAYJMJ010000002.1:2423256-2436653 GCA_036873875.1 Laminaria ephemera
GAGCGTCGCTAACAGACAGCGCTGACTGTTAGCTCAGTGGTTATGGGGCACATCTATCAAAGAGCGTCGCTAACAGTCAGCGCTGACTGTTAGCTCAGTGGTTATGGGGCACATCTATCAAAGAGCGTCGTTGCGTGGCGAGACTGTTAGCTCAGTGGTTAAGGGGCATGTCTAACAAAGAGCGTTGTTGCGTTGCGCGCACAAGCCAGACCCACCCTTCCCGACGTCACCAACAGCTCCAGATCGTCAACGAGCCCCGACAGTACCGCCATATTCTCTGCAGGCGATAAGTCCGGAATAGGAAAGTGGTGGAACGTAAGCCCCGCCGTTGCCGCCGCCGCCGCCCCCCCTGCTCCCCCCTCCCCCTCGTCCCGACCCCCTCCTCCGTTCACCCCGGAGGGTTGGCCGTTCCTGTTCCCCCGGCCTTCCGCCACAGCAGCCACGGCGTCCCCTCGATACGATCGAAACCCTGAAAAGAAGACCCCGTCGTCGGTCTCGTCGGCGGGTGTGTCCCACTTGCTTTCGTCCGCTTGAGGAGGGAGTTCTGCCTGATAGGGAGGGGAGAGGTCGTTTGGTTGGTTGGTTGGTCGGTTGGATGGTTGGTTTGTTGGTCGGTCGGTTGGTTGATTGGTCGATCGGTCCAACCGTCAACCGGTACAACCAAGTGTGACGTGGCGGCCGGGTTCGGGTAGGGGAGGGTGCGAAATCTAGTAGCGCATTGGCTGAGACTGCTGCACACATCGAGGGGTCGTATTGAAGATAGGCATTTCTATGCAGTATTAATAGTAGCCTATTGTATCGATGCTCTACAAGCATAGTCTATGGCAAAATATGGCATCAGCGCATGGTGCTGCGTACGAGGGGAGCGAAGAAGGGGGGTTCAGCTACTTGGTTGGACAAAAAGGGAAGTAGCTCATGCTGTCGGTTGGAATGGACTCCACGCTGCATGCAACACGATCTATCGATACGAGTAAGATACGAAACAGCCCTATAAAATCGAAAAACACTCTTTTGAGGGATTCGGCACCACGCACACACTACGGAGGGCTCCACATGAATACGAATAAGCAGCCACTCCATTTTCTAGTACATATTTCTGTTTCTTAGTCAAAACAGCATCAGTCATGGCGGGTCATTCATGTACGACATTCTGAACAAGCCGTGGTCACGGAGGGCTACGAGTACAAATGTTGTAAGGAATAGTTTGGGTGGGTAGTCTAATTGGTTAACCTTTTACCAGTAGCCCAGTGGAGGATTGCCTTTCATTACCTTGACAAATGGCGTCGAACCAGCCACTCGTTTATACCTGGTATTTATTTTACCGTATATCTCTGCGGTGACGCCTAAAACAGCATCGGGTAAGGTATACCACATACGCATGGCCTGCGACTGTGAAATCTGTGGTACCACCCAAAGCAGCATCGGGAATGGTATGCCACTCGTGCATGGCTTGCGACTGTGATATTCATGGTGCAGCCCAAAATAGCTTCGGGTATGGTATGCCACTCCTGCATGGCCCGCGACTGCGAGATGTACCGCCCCTACCTGCAGCGAGAGCAAATCCGTCGCGCCGCCCCGCAAGACGATCTCTCTGATGCGATCACGGGAATTCTGCCTATCCACGGGAAGTTCTGAAGGAACCTGCCCCGGGTACTTCCCGAGCAGGATCCTTCCCGGCACAAGCCTGGCCAGCAGGCGGGGGCAGCAAGCCAACGGAATGAGAGAGGGTGGGTGGCCGAATCTCCACCGCTCCGTGCGAACAGAAAATGGGACAAACATATATACCGAGTGTTAGTTTTGGAGAAGCCATCATACGTTCTGGTATGATACAGCGGGCAACGCCAGGTGGGAAGCACATGTGTTAGGCAAGCAGTCTATTCAGGCGCGTCAACGCTCCCTTTGGTTGTAATATACTGGTTTTAGTGTGGGGGCGGTCAGTCAAGGGGTCAAACCGCGGTCTGCTATCATAGCATCATTGGTAAGAAGGTCTCCATCGACAGGCAGGAGTGCGATAATATTTTCGCCCTGGGTTTTGCAGAACTTTCAGGAAACATCAAACCCTAATCCCGACCACCTTGGAACGTTCTCGGAATGATCCTGGTGGAACGACCAGTTTGTATGCACTCTCAACCATTTCGTAGAAGCTGGGCCAAGCTGTATATACTTCGTGTACTCTACTATTACTACTACTACTACTACTGCTGTTGTACTGAATTGAGGAGTACTACTTTGGACGGAAATATAGAGACCTTGGGGGTGTTCAGAATACTATGACCAAACAGTGCTGGTATTTACTTCCAAAGTGGTGCTTCTTAGATGCTTACCAGTTTGCTCGGTCGGAGAAACCGTGGACTTGGAGAATTCGGTCGGCGTTTTCGATCGGGATTAAGGCCGGCAACTGCTCCGCCGCCAGCTGGCACTGTATGGTGTATGGTGAAAAGGCAAGGGGCAGAGATAGACAGCAGCATGGCAAGCGGGTATGAAGCGGAGTACAAGTATGATACATTACCCGGTTTCATTTTTCGGATTTCGAAAACTGCTGACGTGTACGACCGTACTCGTACACCCAATAGTTTGTGTTGGTCTTTGTATCCCCTCCGGGGATCAGGTGACGCTTTTGTCGCGGGCGATCGGTGGTAAGACGTTAAGTTAGTTAACTGCACGTGGGCGGCTGTCGTTATACTTTTTCAGAAAAACACCATGCACAAATCAAAGGCTAACAGGCAAGTCGGAAAGGATCCCACTCATGATGACCGTGCCAGAAACGGCCCCGAACAAGTACACTAAAGGCAGAATGCGAACCTGCCTGCCACAACAGTTAGTAGTTAGTATCCGGCAGCGTGAAAGATGGCATAGAATATCAGTTAACACTGTAAATATACTGGGGCGCGGCGCGCTCGTAAACTCGAAACAATCGAGCCAGGTTCGCGGGGTACCCCGTCCCGTCCCGCTTCGCCAAGCCGAGCGGAGTGAAACCGGTCTTGTGCCCCGTCTCCGCATTCGTTCGCCTATGAATAACCAACACTAATTTTCCCTATTAACAACGAGCACTCGTTTGCCGAATGAACACCCAACACTCACTTGCCCTTCGTACCAGGTATGGATGATGAATACACCGGTTCACGCGCCGCACGCACGCACACATCGAACGAGGCGCAGGAAACACGTCCGTCCGCGGAAACGCGCCAACTCACTACTCTGCACGGTTCACGGCACTCGGCCGACCGGGCGTTATCGGGGGGCGGCTGCGTCTGTCTGTCGTCGTGCATAATCTCTTTATGTATTCGGACCAACGCCTGAATGGGTAGGGTGGACCGTAACTGGACCAAGTCCTGCGGGAGGCTGTTTTCTCACGGCCGGGGTTTTTGTTAGTGGGTGAGCTTGCGCAAGTCCCACACTACCCGAAGAGATGACCGTTCGGGTGGCTATCTCCACCGCACCTGATCTCCAGGGATCAAGTCGGGTCGACATATTCACGCATCCATATACCACGGCAGCTTGCGCTGCAGTAGCAGTAACGGTGACCGTCGGTAGGGGCAGCTCGCGCTGCCGTTGCCACGGGAACTGAAGGATACGCCAGCTAACGCTGGATTGCGAATGCATTTGAGTTAAATTGACACACGACACTTATGAAAAGACGTGGAAGTGTGGTGAGCTTAAGCTTTACTTTTCCCCATCCGCCGGAGGATAAAAACAAAAGAAGTAGGAACACGATCAAGAGCGGTGCAACTAGTTTCGCTTTGGGAATACCGTAGGTGCCGCATAGGGCGATGAAAACAGCAGTTGCCGCAGCCGTGGCGTGCATCCACAGAACACACAGCAGTACAACAGGAGTGGTACAACAGCAACTGCGCTTCAAGCTACGTATTGCCCTTGTGACAATCACGGTGCTTTTGAGTGTGTGTGTGCGGTGCTCAGATCCAATCACCCACCACATTTTTACGCCCACTGCAAAACTACAACAACAGCAGTACTGCCTACAAGGTTGAAGGCAGGCTGTAGAGGATCACAACTAAATTTGACAGAAAAAACAACTCTTAGGAAACAGTGCGCGGTCTCTATGGGTCCGCTCACATAGCAGTCTATATCGCAAGTAAAAATACAAAAATACGTGTGTGGGGAGTGAGGACTGAGGCCAGAGTTGGGTACCAGGTAATAGGTTGGACAAATCACACATCGTCGAACCGTATGTCCATATCATAGCTCGTACAGGAACGCCTGTGTGTTGCGACGTTGCGACACTCCCGGGCTCCCGGGCACATCCCGAAGGGGAACCTTGTTCGTACACCACCGTAACGACGTACCGGTATGATACCCTGGTAACGACTATTAACACCAGGTACGACCACTCTGGGTGAAAACTTAGGGATCGTTGGATATTATTAATACTAATAAAAAACGATTCTTCTATTTCCGTCCAGAGTGGTATCATTTCACACCCCGGACAGATCATGAGCTAGCTCATCTGTCGTGTATAGCTCACGCCTTCAAAACATGTGCAGATGAGCTATCTCCTACAGCTCCAGCCAGGGAAAACATGTGTAGCTCATGCAGCTCCTTATAGCTCATCCCGATGAAGCATGTGCAGCTCATGTAGCTCCTATAGCTCACCATGGGCAAATAGGCGCATGTGAGCTATCTTCTATAGCTTTGAAAACATGTGCAGATGAGCTACGTCCTATAGCTCAAGCCGGGAAAACATGTGCAGCTCATGTAGCTCATATAGCTCACCAGTGAGCTACCCTCGAAAAGAGCTAGCTCGAGCTATGGTGAGCTGTTATGTCCGGGGTTCTGAGAATCCACAAGTCGTGCGAGGGTTGTTTGCCATTTGTCCTATCAAATAAATACACAAACGCACCACCTTCTGCTCAGCATGCGTGTTTGTGTGTCCAACAAAATACGCAAACGCACCACCTGCTCCAGCAGACACTTTCAGCTCATGAGCTAGCGCATCTATCGTGTATAGCTCACGCCTTCAAAACAGGTGCAAATGAGCTACCAGGTATCTCCTATAGCTCGTCCCGGTGAAACATATGCAGCTCATGCAGCTCCTATAGCTCACCCTGGGCAATTTGTGCAGATGAGCTATCTTCAATAGCTCAAGGTTTGAAAATATGTGCAGATGAGCAACGTCCTATAGCTCAAGCCGGGAAAAGATGCGCAGCTCATGTAGCTCGTATAGCTCACCGGTGAGCTACCGTCGAAAAGAGCTACAGTAGCTTGAGCTACGGTGAGCTGATCTGTCCGGGGTGTGAATATTTATGGTACCAGGTACCCGGTAAGCTCTTCTACTCCTCAGGTACTGCTACTGCTGTACGCCAGGTTCAATTTGACTTGATGAAAGCAGTCATCATCGGGCAGTAACTTGAAGAACTTGGTGCCAGAGGCCTTCCTCGCTTCCTCGCGTACACTATTCCTGATATATTTTTGACTGATTTTTTACAGGTCCAGGTCTTTGTCTGTACTCTGCGACTGCGACTTGGACGGGTTCTTTTTGCGCGCCGATATGTCCAGCCATCCCAATCATTCCCAGTCTGCACCAGGTATCAATTTAAGGATTTATCACTCGTGGGCGTCCTATGGGATGTATCACTCCTGGGCGTCCTATGGTATGCGTGTGTAGTGTTGGACAAGGTAGTTTTGGTAGTTTGTACCAACCAACTCCATGTAAGTTTAGTACAACTGCAACCGTTGCTGTTGTACCAGACTACTGCTGCAATTGTAGTGTTGGCATGTGGGGGCAAGCAGACCAGGAATATAGAGAACCGCCCTCCCCCCTCCCTCCCTGAAACACCTTTTAGCACCACGAGCACTGTCGGTGAAGCAAGCCTGCAACGCCCAGCGCCCATGGGGTGCGTGTGTATGCCATGGCACCCCTGCTGTGGTACGCCGTCTGTCTCTATTGCATACGGTACGATCGAACTTATAGCCAGCAAGTCATCTTTATCTGTTGCTAGCAATGCTACGCAGTCGCTGGTTCACCAACAACCTCACCTGCTGTAACAGACGCCAAAAGGTAGTACCTCCTCATCATGTTTCTGCGCTTCCGATGGAGGTAGAATGGTGGAGTGACGGGGGTGGGGTGGTGATTTAGTGATGGAACGAAGCTCACCACTCACCAAACACCATAACACCAACAAACAAATTCTGAAAAAGATGGTAGACAAGGGAGTTCCATAATAATCACAAGTTTTTCCGTTCGGGACTGTCGATATTTCAGTATGATCGTAAAAATAAGTGACTTTTTTATATTACTAAAAATATACATATATCTCTTATATTTACGGTCATACTGATACGTCCAGTATCCACACTACCGACGAACTCGCTGACACACCTATCTCAGCTGCGATCTCTGCTCCCCGATGACATTCTCCTCGTGGGTGGCCGCGACCATCACGATGCTGAGCGTAGTGCTACCTAGCAGGGCGTTCCTTGCGGCTAGCCCAGCGCGCATAAGCCGGAGGTTTCCGGCAGTAGTTGTAGGCCCCAGGTCAGTACGTGGTTTGGTAGCAATCGATAGGCCATCCGTGAGGACTGCTGTGTGCCTCTCAGAGGGTCGACTTAGCGACGACGCTGAGCCGAGAAGATGTAGCGGCGGTGCGTTTGGATTGATGGAGGGAGTCACTGGAGGGCGGGGGCTGTTTACGTCGGCGACGAGGCTTTCAGCGGTCGGTGTCGTGTCTTCGTCAGGAGCCGTTAACCCGGCCTCCCGGACGTCGTCAACCACTCTTGAACAGGTATGGTGTCTTGTGCTACGCTAAATCCAAGTAATTGTCCAAAAAAACTTGATGGGTGTACGTACAGCAGTTGGTCGTGGTCCCTCGTTAGTGCGGTGCCTTGGTCGATTTAAATACCCGCACTAAGGTGGGACTCGGAACTATCTCGGGAGGGTGCGGTGCTCTCTAGGACAAGGTCGTGACCGACGATTATCACCGCACTAAACTGACCCCCCGCACTAAAGGATATCGCACTAACGCGGGACAACGACGGTACTGTAGAAATGGCCCGACACCAAATCCACGTAGTTTGTCTCCATACAGGTGGGTGTGCGTAGATCTAACGGGGGTGATAAAGGCGTATCATTGTCAGGAGGAGGTCCTCGAGCGTGCTTGCTGCTTGCTGACACCTCGACTGAGTTTGGCGTGTTGTTGGTAGATGGGCCGACCACCTTGGTGTGTTCAGAGCAGTGCTTGGTGACCCTAAGCTGGACGGACGAGCGCAGTTCGCGAACTGGACTAATTTCGTGAGATTTTGAGCTTTCAATTTTGGTGCTGGTTTGTGTCTTGCGAACCACTTGCCGCGGCGCCGCCTGAGACGTCCGTTGATAAGATGTAAAGTGTTCGTTTAAGTACTTACGCTGCTGTACATGTACCGTACCTGGTAGTCTTCTGCGGCACCCTCGTACAAAATGAGATGTGAAGTGTTCGTAAAGCAGTTGCTGCTGTAAATGTACCGTGGTCTTGTAGTCTTGCCACACCCTCGTTCAGTAGTACGGCGTGCTCAGGGAAGATGGGTCCCACCTGCAGTACAGTGGGTACTCCGATTCAAGAGCCACCCAAGATAAGAGCATTGGTCAAATCGGCATGTCCCGCCATGCTAAAAGCCATGTATTGCGTATTGCCCACTGCAGTTATTAATAAGAGCAATGTGTAGTGAAGAGCGCCTGTTCCGGCTTGTCACGGTGCTACTGAATCGGGTTACCCATTGTGCCTATTCGAACTTGCACACCTCCTTTTACCTTGTCGTACTTGTAAGTAAAACTTAATTTGCACACCCTGTACAACTACCGCTGGGCAAATACAAATGGTAGTTGCGCACGGATGCAACTACCCAATAGTTGTCCTGGATAACTATTGCCGCAGCTTTCCTGAAGAGTAGTTGTCTACAGGCAACTATTTGCGCAGCTTTCCTGAAGAGTAGTTGTCTGCCAGGCAACTATTTGCGCAACTTCTTGAACAAGTAGTTGTCTACAGGCAACTATTTGCGTAACTTCTTGAACGAGTAGTTGTCTACAGGCAACTATTTGCGCAGCTTTTCTGAAAAGTAGTTGTCTACAGGCAACTACTTGCGTAACTTCCTGAACAAGTAGTTATCCAGAACAACTATTTGCGCAATTTCTTGAACAAGTAGTTATCCAGAACAACTAGTTGCGCAAGTTCTTGAACAAGTAGTTATCCAGAACAACTAGTTGCGCAAGTTCTTAAACAAGTAGTTATCCAGACAAATGTAGTTTGAGTGAGACGCGGAGACGCGGAGATAGTTGACTGGGACCGTTGAATTTGACCTCTTGGACTCAGAACAGTATCAGTTGTCGGTCCAACAACAATCGCTGAAGATCCAGCTGTGCACACCACGCACCACACACCACACACACATCCACACATCCACACGCACACACACACACGCGCGCGCAACACACGGGCAAGCACACACGCTGGGCTACATGTCAACATGTCAGCTGCCAATGAACAAGCAAATGATGCTCCTCAACCTGACGGAGGATCTGGCTCGTCTGCAGCAGCACCAGTGACGGTCGAGGACAACACAGCTGCGATGGAGGTGCGTCGAACATAATTATAATTGGCCTTTGGCAGCTGCATGGTCCTTTGTTTGGTGACTACGGCCGTCGCTGAACACATACATGTATTTGTATTTGTATTTCTCCACTGCTGTATCGTACACTGGTTTTGGTTTTGGTGACTTCTGCTGTTGTTCCGTGCTTGTGTGTGTTCGAACCGAGAAAATGGCCAAGTTGGTCTGCACACTTGCCGGCCATCTTCCCGAGCAACACCCATTTCTCATCGCGCCACACGCCTTTGACTCTCTGAACCGAACGAACGTACAGGCGGGTGCTGCAGTTACAGATGCGATCAAGGAGTTTGAGCCTCCGGATACCCACGACATTATGCCCAAGCCGCACCGAGCCTCCTCGCAGATCTGGAAGTACGGAGTCAAGTTGAAAGAGAAGTCTGGCAGCAAGAAGGTCTTTTTCGCGTGCTTCGGGAGTCCAGTGTGCCGGGACAACACCAACAGGGGCATCTACATCGCCATCAGCGAGAAATCGGCATCAAATGCAACCGACCACATCAAAGCCAAGCACAGCGCAGGCGAGTGATTGCGACATAGCATAAACATGACAGACATATGTATGTATATACATACATTTTGCGTTTACAATTACATTTTTTTTTATTTGCGAAACATCATGGAGTAAACTTGAAAAAAAAATGTGGACTGCTGTTTTATGTTTTATGTGCATATGATACACATACACTGCTGTACATATATACGGAGTATAGACTGTGTATATATTATTTTATGTATGTACATACTGCTGTACTTATGTATGCGATGTAGTACATACATACATTTAGTATTCATAATTGACTAGACTATACATAGCTATAAACAGTACAATAAAGAGCCATGTGATACATGTCGTATGAATTTTTTTTTTTCATCTTCCATAGGTCCTTTATTTCTCCTCTCTTGGTTTCGGCAGGGGATTAATACCCTTTCACTTTCACCGTCTCGGTGCACCACACATGGCATCTTGTTTGTCTACAAGTACTGCTGTAGACGTATCATACAACAGGAGGAAAAGGGTTAAAAATTTGAATATTAATATTAAATACTATACTCCATTTCAATTGTTTTACCCCAGCTCCCCTTCTGAAACTAGCGGGTGAATATGCCGTGCAAACATAACATAGTTGAACACCTCACCCAACGCAGTTCAAGTTTATGGCGTCTCTCGGTGTGATCATGGTTGTTGTGTGCTTACGTATCGTTCAGTTTGGACATCATGAACAGAGGCAAATATATTGATCGTTCGTTTCTTTCAGGAAAATATAAGTATTAGACACGTGACAACGCGTTATGCTGGTACAGCAGTAGTTTATGTTTAATTTCGGAGTCCCAAAAATTAAAATCAGAAGTACGTGTTCTGTGGTGTTCGTTTTAACAGCGATATCGAAGAAGACTGTAGCCGCGAAGGTCAAGACAGACCGGCTGGACTTGCGGGTGCTCAAGGCCAAGTCGTCCGCCATGCACACCAACGACCATCGACGGTTTCTGCAAATGACCTGGGTCAAGTGCCACATCATCGAGGGGTTCTGCCCGTTATCTCACGGCGAGAAGGACTTGGTGCGAGCTTGCTTGAGACTGACTGCTGCGAAGGACTTCGATGTCACTGGCATCCACAACAAAGCCGTCAAGCACATGGTCACCGAGTTCTACGCCGCGACCGCGTCCCAGTTCAAGAAGGAGATGGCTGCCGAGGTCGGTGGCGTTCCGCTTCTGCACCTGAACCTCGACCTGTGGGTGGACAAGTTCTCGAGCTTGAAGTACATCGGTGAGAACACGCGCGTGATCGCTGTTGCGCCTTCTAAATTGCATGTTGTTACCGTGCGTAGCGTAGCTGAGCCCCCCCCCCCCCCCTCCCGCGCCGTGAGCTTCGTTTTGTCGCATTGAAAAGGGTCGCATTGAAAAGGGAGTGATGGTGCTCTGCTGCTCAACAAGTGGAATGATTCATGTTTGACATGTGAAGGCATGTGGACGGCCAAGCTAACATTTTTATTTATTGTTGGCACGTTCGTTTGTGTTGTTTCCAAATTCTAATTCTCCTACTCCAGGTGTTCGGTTGTTCTACGTTGACCGGAACTGGTTGCTGAAGTCCCGCCTCATCGCTGTGCGGCAGTTCAACCCCATGAAGGACCTGCTACAGGGCAACCGCCTCTCGGAGCTTCTGCACAAGTACCTCGTCAGCGTGCTTGAAGAGTACAACCTCGACATCTCTATGCTCTTCTCGGCGACAAGCGACGCCGGCAGCGATGTGAAGCGGCTGTGCAAGATGTTGCTACCGGGGCTGTGGGAGTGGTGCGTGTGCCACATGATCAACTGCGCTCTGGTCCAGGTGCGTTGGCGGTGGTCTTTTCCCCATCGGTTCGACATGCGTTTGCGTTTTGTGCTAGGTTCTTGTGAGGTGTGTGATCGGTTTTGTAAGAAGTGAAAAAGTCATGATAAAAAAAAACGCGCGAGACTGATACTGCTCGCTCGCGTCGACGTCTGCAACATGGCATAACAGGCGTTCGGTACGCACGTGGATCCGGCAAAGTCGCAGAACCCCGCCGCTCGGAAAGTGATCGGCGTGGTGAAGAAGGTCGTGGAGCACGTTCGCAAATCTCCCAAAGCGAAGGTCAGATTGCCTGTGGTGATGTGGATACTCTTCACATGTGGCGAAAGAAGTACTTCGTATACGATTGTCACGCGGTGCCAGTAGGTGTTAAATGTGAATGTTTTTGTTGGTTGCAAGAAGGTGCACGTGCGCGCACACGAGAGAGGGGGCAGAGAGAGAGAGAGACAGGAGTACGGTTTTTGGATGTCGTCGACAGCAAGCAATGCTAATTCTAATGCTTTCACCGCTGTCCTGTAGTATACACAAAGCACATACTTGACGAGAGGTCCTCTCGCTTCCACCTGCAGAACCGTGTATGTGTTTGTGTTTCAATCGTCGTATGAGCTTCACTCCGTTTGAGTTTGATTGTCCTCACGGTTCGACACCCGCCGCCCCCCCCCCCCCCCTCGTCTCTCGCACCCCGCCTTCCCCGTACCTCGCCATCCGCTCTCTCCCACCCCTGCTCCCCCATCTCCCGCCTCCCGCCCCCCGCCCCCCCCCACGCAATAGACCATCTTCGAGGAGGAGCAGGTTCGGCAGTACGCGCAGTGCTCCCACCGCAAGCTGGTCAACGCGGCGCCTCAGCGGTGGTCTGGTGTGGCGAACGTCTTGGAGGCAGTCATCGTCAACCGCGCAGCCATCGACGGCGTGTACACGGCGGAGAACAAGGACAGCCCGTTGGCGGCCGTGAGCGATGAAGTCGACGAGCTGTACTCCCTCATCAAGCCGGCAGCGCAAGTCATCGTCCGGTGCCAGCAGACGCACGTCCCCACCGGGCAATCTGCTGTACTTTCGTTGGCGGCGCTCAAGCTCACCACGCTCAACGTCGACTGCCCGCTCGACATCTTGACCCCGGCGCTCAAGCTGGCTCAGGGTGGGACCGCCGGCGTTGGCGGCGGGGAACGACCGGCGTCGAGCGCTCCCAGAGAGCACGACTCGCTGACCGCCGTGGCCCGCGGTACTCGCAAGCAGCTGCTCGAGGCCGTCGACTGGCGTTGGTTCGACAAGCGCTACAAGGACACTGAGTCCGAAGACACGGACTACGTGTTCGACATGCAGATGTGTTTGCACCCGACCACGGCTGACCTCCGGTACGTGGACGGGCTGGCCCCGACGGCAGAGCGCGCTGCTGCTGTCAAGGTCAAGATCACCGAGAAGGTCATCTCGTTGGCTGTAGAGCTGGCGGAGGCAGCGGCAGCCGCCAAGGAGGGTGGGACGACAACGCCTGACGATCCCGCTGCTAGTGAGCCCGCTGCCAAGCGGGCTCGCCAAGCTGCTCCTCCCGGGAGCGTGCACCCCATGTTCAAGGACACCACCACCGCACACAAGAACAAGAAGGAGGAGGCGACTACACAGCTATACGCCAGCCTCGGTCTGTTCACGGCTGCGAGCGACGTGCCGGTGGTGCAGGCTCCGTCTTTGGAGCAGAAGGCTCGCGCCGAGCTCACCAACCTAAGGGCTGTGGGGGGCGGCAGCTTCACGGCCGAGCTGAGCTGCGAGGGTGTGCTGATGTGGTGGAAGAAGTGGGCTGAATCCTACCCAATTCTGGCCAGGGTGGCACGCGTGATTTTCGGGGCTCCTGCCTCAGCGGCAGTGCTTGAGCGCGATTTCAGCGATGCTGGGCGTATGATGACGTCATCCAGGAGCTCCACGGACAGCAAGTACGTTGAAATGATCCTGTTTCTGCACGGTAACCTGGACCTCATCCCCCAAGATATCCCCAAGCTGAACGCTAACGAAGCGCGAGCCAAGATCCCCGGGCGATTGGTGAGCCCCGTGGAGGGGCTGGAAGAGCTTGACGGCGCGTTCGAGTCGGTGAAGCTCACCGATGAGGAGGAGGAGTAGGTTTAGGTTGTCAGTAGCCAGGCTACAGGGATGGCGCAGTGGCGTGATGGCGGCTACAGTAGGCCGGGTTGCGAAAATGAGCAGCAGTCCAAACCTGCCGGCCTTTGGGACGGATATATTCTTGAGTTTGCCGATAGGAGTTGACATATTCTCTTGATATATACGGCATGATGAAAATGTCGGGGAGATTCGGCGTTTGGTGTGTTTTGTTTTTTTGCGTTCTAGGTGGCTTCAACTGCTGTGTCTTCTTTCGTGCAAGGGGCTCGGTGGACTATTTCGGTTGCCAGAGCTCGGGTGACTATTGCGGTTGCCGCGACGTTGTGATGGTGATGTCGGTTCGTTTCTCGGTTGCTTTGTTTCCCCCCCCCCCAAA
>JAYJMJ010000002.1:2467192-2488914 GCA_036873875.1 Laminaria ephemera
TCCGAAGAGACCGCCACGGATCTTCCCCCCCCAGGGGATATGTTGCTTGAGTCCCCGGGATGGAGGGGTTTCCAAAATAAATGTCGGAGGCGTTTTCCTTCCGGGAAAATGTTTTTCGTTCCCTGTTTGTGTTTCCATGTTTGGAAGGCGTTTTTTGGGGGGGATGACATCGTATCCCCCCGGGTATACCATACTATATGTTACGAGTTAACACAGAAACGTGATGTTAGCGTTATATTGGGCATGTACGTTATCCGTCTAACGTGTGATAAAATACCAACTAGGCATTCCGCTAACACCGTAACATCACGATATGCGCTACGGGCTGCCGACCCTATTACGCGGCTTAACGTAGTGTGTTACAACTAACTTTGCGTACGAGCTAACACAGTAACATAATGTTAGTGTTATACTGGGCATGTACGTTATCCGTCTAACGTGTTGAGATAGCAACTAGGAATTCCGCTAACACCGTAACACTACACTACTGCCAATACTGATGCAACGTAACACTCTAATAATTTGTTAGGCAATCGACTGCCGATATCGTAACGTAGTAACATGATGTATTAAAAAAACCTAGAAATCGGATAACGTAGTAACGTAATGTTACAAAACCCCCCCCGCTGAACCGTAACATTGGTGTCGAACGTTAAGTGTTACGTTATCCGAGGTGTGTAATTTTTACAAAAAAAACGGCTACATATGATACTCGTACGAAGTACACGATCTTGTCTGCATAGTCTTACCTACGTACACAGTACTCGTAGTACACACGTACTTTGAGCTCGGTGGTACTTTTACGTTCTCTATCAGCATGAAATTCGAAATGAAGCTGTATAGGTAATGCAGCCCCAGTGGAAGGTAATGCAGCGCCAGTGGACGGTATTGGCGTGCTGTTCCCCAGAGTACCGTTGTTTTTTATACGACTCGTCGACCGAATATCTCCCATGCTTACATGCTTACGCATCACGTTTGACCCCAGACGGCGTACATATAATACGTACCGGTACCAGGTAGTCGTTTGTGTCCGTGGCCTGAAAAATAACTTTCTTACGAGGTATCAGGTACATATAATACCAGGCATAGTACGAGTTCGTTCGTACAGCAGTACACCAACACAAAAACAGCAGTACCAGGTACCAGGTGCTATTCATAACGATACTGGTACTATTACGGGGGACCATAGTAATCAGAACCCACGATCAATACAAAAACCTATATATTCCCCTATTTTTAGTAACCATATTTGGTTCTGACTACTATGTTCCCCCGTAATAGCTGGTCAGCGGTGAGCATCTGCTCAGCGGCGAAATCGAAACTCTCAGCGGTGAGCCTAGGGGAATCATAGCAATGAAGCGATGAGCGAAAGGTCTTTCTGCGTTTTAACCGAAAATTCAGTTTGTAATAGATTTACTGGTACTTGTACGCTTGCACGAATTCCGTGGCCGTTGCTCCGCCCCACACGATAGGAGCGCAAGGAGGAGGCAGCAAAAGCGGCGGCTGACAAGGAAACGCCGGTGGAGGCCGAAGACTTGACGGTTTTCGTTCAAAGCGTCATGGAGCAAATGGTGAGGGCGGTTCTTGACCGACACCTGTACAGTACTGTATACCTATATACAAAGATGCTGCGAGGAGACCGGGGTTTGGCCTCTTGACTGACCGCCCACTACACTAAAACTGTTAATAGTATATAAAAGCTTACCCTTCGGGATGTGGTTGGCTTGAAATCCCGGGGGTGTCGCATGTTGGAAAGGGGGAAAACACTCTTGAAACCTACGCACAGAAAAATCATTACCACCGCGCAAGTAATCCGGCAAGTAACACCGACCAGCCCAAACGAGTTTATAATTTGCCTGGTAGTCTATATTGATCCGTTTGGAACTGTACCCACGTTTTTGGGGGGAAATTACTTGAAATTAGAGTGGGATACGTTTTGCAGTAGTAAAAGGGTTAATGCCAAAAGAGGCCTTGACGCGCCCAAAGACCGTTTTTTTTCTTTCGCGAGAAAGCCTCTTCCTATCGGGGTGCGTGATTGGCTGCATTATTTTATTGGTCGTCTGTTTTTATGTCTGTGTGTCTGTCGGTCTGTCTGTCCGACTGTCTGTCTGTCTGTGTGTGTCTATTTCGGCGCTGAACAACGACCAGCCAATGTCGGAAGTTTATGATTTTTCTGTACGTAGTGTATACAGTAGTTGCATCTGACGTTGTACGTGCCTGATACGGTTTACAGTGTTTTGAGTAAGGAGGGCGGCGCACGACCAGGTCTGGAGCTAACGAGTTGTTACACCTTCTGCCGATACATGTTGTCGACCATCGATCTAAAAAAACGTTCACGTTGGTGGAAATCGACTATCGATCGAACAGAACATTCCCTTAGTTTCTATGCTGATACTGAATGAACGAGAAGTTGCAACGTACCGACTATCGAATCATATCGATCTAATATTTTGCTCATCGGTATCGTATCGACTCAATTCTCGTTCAATATCCAATAATGATCGTCACATGCCACATGTGGGCCCGAATTGAACGTCCGCAGCAAAGTCGGTTCAGCCAAATGTCCGACGCCATCATCGGACGGGTCGACGAGATGAGCTCCCGGATAGACGAGCTAGAGAGATCCATCCAGGACCTCATGGTCCAGGTGAGCCATTGTTGCTTCGACGCGCGTGGCGCGGCATTTCGTGCGGCGCAAACGCTTGCAAGGTGTTTTACGTCAGTTTAAACTTTTACCTGAGACGCTACCTGATACGTAATCAGTGCAAGCCTACCCCCATTTTTTTTGTAGTGCGACTTTGTTTGTTTACTGCCCCGCTCTACATGGGCGACGTATACCGTACGCAACTCTGTACAAATGTTAGTTTTGCATAGTAAATAGCTGGAGAAAAATACGAAAATAACAAAATAACAGATGGGGGTGGGAATTATGTTTTTCCCGAGACCCCAAGGCTCCACCATACACTATACCAGGTACCTTGTGTACTACATTAGTCTAAGTGTTCAATTGTCTTCCGCGCACGGGCAAAGAAGTATTGAAACTGCTCTCTAACCGTACCAAATATCCCGCATGTATTATACGAATATCCACAAATGTTTTTGTGTGGCAGCGCTGTGTTTCAGCGGCCCCACATGCTCTAGTTTCAGTGTTTGAGTTTTTTCTCTGGACGCGCGCCACGATAGAGGTAGCCCTTTTTGTCATTCAGAAAACGTTTTGTTTCTTACAAAGATTAAACCACTGAGCCACTCAGTCAGCGCTGATTTGATTAGGGGCTTGATAAACCCCGGAGGATGTTATCGGTGGTGGGAAGATTTTGAGCCCAAAGGTACTTCTTTTGTTTGTTGTAAGGATTAAACCACTGAGCCACTCAGTCAGCGCTGGCTGACTGAGTGGCTCAGTGGTTTAATCTTTATAACAAACAAAACGTTTTCTGAATGACGGGGCTCCTTAACCCAAAATCGTCGGAAGTTCGTTATTTTTTCCCCATAATTTTCGGTTTTTTACCCCAAGCCATGGGTATTGTTTATTGGGAAGCACTTTTATTTTTTGTCCACACCAGTTTTTGGGAGGTGTGTAGAGCTCCTCAAGTGAGGAGCCTAGAAAAAAAATGGTGAACCTCTACCGTAGCATGAGGCGCAAACTATTAAAACAGCTCCAGAGCTCAAACACCTAAGATTCTCATCTAGTAAGAGCTTCCCCCCTAATATTCCTCTTTGTTGTCGAGAAAAGTGGGGGAACAAAAATTAAAAGTACACTCTGTTTTTCCTAAATCAGAAAATCTAACAGCGTGCAAAAAAGTAGGAACGCTTTGCATTCCTCTTTATAGGGTTTTTTTTCGGTATACGTTAGGGAAGCAAAACAAGCATTCAGGAAACTCGGGGAAAATTGGGAAATTGTGTGTTTTCGATAATAATGTAATCAAATGGCCCTAACCCGTGTTTTTCCGCACGCCTTCTCTCTCCCGTGTTGAATTGGGCGCTGTTGGGGTGACGGTGGTGGTGGTGGTGGGGGGGGTGGCGTACTCATTTGTTGCTTGCCTTAGTTATTTGACCATTGACCACGCATCCGTTTGGAGACGGAGCACCGTGCCTACTTCTAGTAGAGACACCTCCAACATTTCGGCGCTCATTACGTTGCTTCCATTTATTACATAGAACGTTTTGCCTATCTTGCCCCCTCTTGTTTCACGTTTTATGGCCACCATCTATCTCCTAGGATAGCGATCGTTTTCTCGCTACTACCAGGTATGCACTGTGCCGAACTTTTCCATGTCACGTTCGTTTATTTCCTTCGTATCCTCTTCCAACACATCACATCCCGTTCCTCCTTATACATTTCACATTCTCCCACTATGTGAGTTTTCTTGTGCTTTGCTACAAGGACACCTCTATGCACCTTCTTGCTCCTCCAACAGTTGGGCGCTCAAAAACTTTTTTTTTCCAAATATTACATAAAAACTTTTTTGCTTATCTTATTCCCTTCCTGTTTCGCGTGGGGGTGGGGTTCTTGCAGGCCGAAATCGAACCTGTCGATGAATCCTCAGCGGGGGACGACGCAGGGCCGCGAGCAGAACAGCCAGCCGCGAAGGGACCGCCGAACACATGACCGACCCGAGAAACGCGCTATTACTAAATATTTCTACTGTAGTATGTACGAACAGATTGCCTTCTAACATTTCCATTTGGGGGAAAGACGTCATCCAGAGGAGGGGGAAGACATCGTCCAGCGTTTTCGTAACGGGTGCTCTGTCGATCACGATGGAATGACCATACGTGCCGTCTGCAGTTTTGCATGAGGGGGAATATATCGTCCAGAGTTTTCGTAACGAGTGCTCTTCTGATCACGATAGAAACACCATGCATACGTGTCGTCTACAGTTTTGCAGGAGGGGGAAGATATCGTCTAGAGATTTCGTAACGGGTGCTCTGTAGATCACAATAGGGACACCGTACGTGCCGTCTGCAGTTTTTTTGGGTGCTGCAGCTGCAATAGCTACTCGGTGCCACGATAGGAACTAAGCAGGGCCATTCGCGAAGCTCACCGTACTTGTACACGTAGGGCGCAGGGGCACAGCTCTTATAAACATAAATAGTTTTTTGTGGAGAGTGGTCCGTAAGAACTTTCACGCTTTACTTGGGCGGTAGCTACTTTTTTTTTTTGCTAGCTTTTCTGTGTCTTGGTGCCAGGCACGAGTCACTACTTCTGTTTTAGCTTATTTCGCTAGCTTCGAGAGCTCGCTTCAGGTCCGGCGTTCACGTCTGTCTTCGACCTCGTACAGTAGTTAACCCCCCTGCTGCTGCTAGGATCTGGTCGCCCTCCGCTTGGGGCGGATCTCCTGCCACCACGAAGGCAGGACGCGGCTAGACCCTCAGCTGCTGTGCTTGCTGTGGTTGGTTGGAACGCCCGAACTGCTGTTTTTTCGCATTGTTTGCGGGTTGTTGTATTCAGCCGACGTACCGAGTTCGGACGTACAACGTAGAGTACACCGCGTACATAATTATTTCGTACCTCACTGCAGCTTTTTCGATTGGTTGTTTTTGGCTACTACCACCAGACGACGGCTGGACCATCACACCAGCACATACTCCTATACACCTGGTTCAAGAGTTCTTCGTACAGTGGAAGCAGTAGTGCGAGAACTGAGAGTACAGGTCTATTGCAGTACTGATGGCCAAACTGCTGCAAGTATTTTATAAAAAGTACTGGCTGGATGAGCTTTACTGACGGCCGGAATTCTGCGATCGATGGGTACTACTGAGAGTAGTACAGTACAAGTACGAGACTCGGAGTATGAGCAAGACAGTCAGAACTCCGGGCACAACAAGCAGAATCCGCAATACATACATCCGAAAAAGGCTTACTCGTAGGAACAGCATTGAACTACGAAATACTGATCCTCTTTTCTCGCTTCTTGGTTTTAGCGAGCCCCCCACAATGGGTGGTGTCGTGTTCTCTCTTTGTCGCGTGCCCCTGGCGGTCCTCCTGAAAAGGTCATGATGGAAAACAAACCAGTGGAGTAGGATTTCTGAACGAAAGTGGCTGGTGGTCGGTGTTACATGCCCGGTTTACTTGCCCAATATCTACTTTTTTGCTTTCGATTTAAAGAGTTTTTCTATACAGTATTATCCTCGTGCCAGGTATAATACGAGAACGAGGTCGTCGTACTAAATTGCATTTTCTTTATCTTTCCTCTTGCGCAACGAGCCCCGGCGCTCACACCTCTTCGAACTCGTACAGTAGTAGTAGTTACCTGCTCCCCGCCCTGCTGCTGCTGGAGTTAGATTACCCACCGCTGAGGGCTAGTCCGCCGCCATCAACAAGGTAGGACGGCTAGACCCTTTGTTGCTGCTGTAGGTCGCTGGGACGCTTGAAGTGCTATTTTTTACTTTTTTTCAGCTACACCGGAGTATGATTACTACTACTGCTGTACCATGTACCGGCACACGAGCACGCACGTAAGTAATCGAAGATAGTTTTCAAGAGATCGTCGTATGGTGGATGCCGTAGTGCCTATATTTCTTGCGTCACCCTCACTAAGACAACTCCGAAGGAAAGCCTTGTAACAATGTAATAGCTTGTCACTGGGACCTGAATTTTGTTTTTTTTTGTGTCAACCTGTTTTGCTGTTTTGATCATTTATGACACTGCAGCAACAGAACTCGTACTCTATTCCTGCTGCTGTGAGGGAATGATTGCTGCCGGTGTAAAAGGAATAAACCCGCACAGCGCGATATGCGCACAACAACCATGGGTACACGCGAAAAAACTCCCGACAGGACCACACTCCTGGTTCCGAGACCCAAACAAAGGGGGGTATACTAAACCCAAGTAATAGCAGTAAGGTACGGGTCGTGGGTGAACGAGTCCCATACGCCATCTCGTCCTCTTCTCGGAAAACTTCTCCAGCTATTCGGTTGCCACGGTTGGGCGAATCGTTCGCCCCTCGCTGAAACTTGGGTCGAGAAAGAGACCATCACTACTTGCTTTTACGTGTGTTTTTTTTTAATGCAATTTTTAACGTAATACTTTGAGCTGTTTTATTTCTTTGGGACGATGAACGAATAATGGAAGGCTGGGCTTGGTGTCCTGCGCCCGGGGCAGGGTAGACGCGTTGGTTGACGGTAGTTGCAGTGTCCCACGGACGATACATTCCGACCGATTCGTGCCGATTGCGAAGCGTGAGTGGCGAGTTCGAGTCGGCGAGGGAGGGAGAGTGATGGGAAAACCTATACTCGTAGAAACTACTGTAAATGCGTTTTGACCCCTCCGTGCACGGAGAATCCGAGAAGGTTCACGTGCTGCCGACTCAAGCACAATTAGATACAGACGACGCCAAAGGAGCTGAAATTTCGTGAGGTTCAGTACGACGGTGAATCAAATCGATGGGTGGGCGTATTTCGACATGTGAGGGAGGCGCAAGCAGTTTATCCCTTTCCCTACTGCAAACATCTTTTCACACTAATTCCAACTGTTTTGTCCCGATAACGGGAGTGCTGTGCTAAATGAGACATTCTTTTCGCCCTCCGACAATGTAGTGTAGACGCCGTTCCGATAGAAGTTGAATATCCGTCCCTAAAGTATTCCGTAAAGTACGTAGTATCTCTTTGTAAACCGTTTTTTGTACTCATCGACATCCAGCACATACATCCAGTCAGTGTCTGCCGATTCTCCACCCTAGAGAAGACACAAGCTCCGTGGTCACAAACCGCGAGGCAGAGGTACACATCGCAAACACCGTAAGTAACGAGATTTGGCTATGCAATGCCAAACGTACTGGATACGAAAAGGGCAACTTGCACAAGCGAAGCAAACCAGGCTGATCGCAGGACACTAATATATGTGTTTTGATTTCTCCGAACCCGAGAAGGGCCACACGCTGCCGAGACCAGCACAACGATACGACAGGCGGCGCCAAACGAGCTGAAACTTCGTGAGCATCGGTAGTTATGTGTTACGATAGGAGGGGTGCCCCTTAATTAGCTCCGTGGTCACAAAACCGCGAGACAGAGCTCCACATCGCAAATACCGTAAGGAGATTTGGCTAGGCAATGCCAAACGTGCTGCATACGAAACGGGTAACCTACACCAACCAGCCAGCAAACCAGGCAAACTGCAGGAAACAAAAAAAAAAATAATGTTTTGATCTATCCGAACCAGAGAAGGGTCACACACTGCCGAGACCAGCACAACTAGAGACAGGCGGCGCGAAAACGAGGTGAAACCTCGTGAGCATCTGTAGACACGTTACGTTAGGGGTGCACCTTAATTTTCGGAGACTCAACTCATTTGAGCAAGTCCATATCTCACCCAAAAACTCAAATGTGACAAAAAGTTCGAAGAAAGTGCAACCCGCTGAGCAACCTCCTCGTGGCCCAGGTACTATACAACGAATGGCACTTTAAACATCCAACGGCATGGGGTAGTAGGTCTTCAGTAGAGGGACTCCGTCCGTCACAAACATGCTAGCCAAAAAGTGATTTCCGGCCAAAAAATGATTTCCCTCATCGTAGCACGCATCGGTAACTTAAAAGGTCATGAACAGAGAGGAATTGCGGGTCTGGGAGTGTGCCCGGACAAGGGATACTCGAAAATTCCAGGGCTGTTCGAGGGTCATCACCCGATCCGCGGGTCGGGTCAGGAGGCTTTCAAAATCTCGCGCGTCGAGTCAGGAAGGTGTTCGAAATCTCACGGGTCGCGTCGGATCACCTTAAACCTGAAAAATCTTGAAAAGTCAAGGGGGTGACCCTCTTGTGGGCGAAGCGGACACGGACGAACACATTTTTCGATTACTGGTCTGGGAATCCTTTTTCGGCCTATTAATAGTGGTGCGTCTAAAGGAATTTTTCAATTTTGATGGTTTCACGGCATATTTACTTTTTTTGCTGCACGGCGACGACGCTTGCCGTTCGCCTTGTTCTCTTACCTCCATCTGATACTCGTACTACTAGTGATACAACTTCTACTACTGTACTAGTCCTGCGAGTACTCTCCTGACGTACAGCGTCCAGTCTATATCCCAAGAAAAATGAAATAATACGTATCACGTCGACACGGATCACGTCCGTACATATATAGTGAAATGACAAGCGTCACAGGTTATATGTAGCGAAATGACATACCTGGTACATAACGTTCATGTACCGTAATTACTATGCAACACGTTGTATACATATTAATAGTAAAACGACATACATCACGTTCATAATGGGAGGCTGTCGTACCAATCACGAGCGACCGCCAAAGATCTCGCGCGACAACCCAAACGCAACAGCACAGTACAAAACGTGAACCTCAGCAGGAATCGCAACAACAGCAGGAGCAGCGGCAGCAACATTAACTGCAGCGGCAGCAGCAGAAGGCATTTGACTGTACAACCGTAGCAAGTAGACAGCAAGTACAAGTAGTTGACACGAAACAAATAAGAAACAGCGTCGGTACTGAGACACGGCAAACAAAACAACCGCGCGTGTCAGCGCGTGTGGCCATCCGTGCCGGTTATATGGCGTGCAGCCCATATCCACCGACCGTCGTCTCAACAACACATGCAAAACGAGGTATGTATCACTACCGTACGAACACATAAAAAACGCCTGCAGATCATAGAAAACCGACGCACGCAGATACTCCTTTAACACTTTCGTCCAAAAAAACGGAACCCTTTGAAACTGCTGCTATCTGTAGACTTACCAGTATAACATCTAGCTTTACTCTGTCGGCCCTGTAGGTAATCCACCCTACCTTACCGCCTACTGAAGCGTATGTACGTCAGGTCTTTTGACACCTTTACTGCCTACGGAAGCCTATGTACGTCAGGTCTTAGGACACCATCTAGGAGAAAGGATACCATTAGACACAACACGCGAAGGAGGAGCTTTCTCTACACAGGCAAGCAATCGTGCGGATTGAGTGTAAGCGAATGCACGCCTTCGAAACGATCGAGACATGAAATGTGTGATGATACACACGCACGATTGGCGGCTCAATTCAACCCAACCCAACCCAACCCTCCCCCCCGAAAAAAAACGAACACCCACATTGATTGGTGTCTCAACACAACCCAACCCTCCCAAAAGAAACAAAAAAACGAGAACACAAATACATAGATTGGTCGCTTAACCCAACTCAACTCATCCCAGAAAACAACACACACTCACTGACTGGCGGCTATAACCCAACCCTCCCCAAACAAAAATAAAACATAAATCGGTCACCGGTGACGTAACACAGTATGTTACACGCCACGCATACTACCATTGCACTATGGATGGCACCATTTTAAACGAAACAAACCACTAACAACACAAAAAGAACCACATGCTCCCCCCGCTATGCTAAACCCACACCATACGTAGGATTTTTTTTTTTTCCCAGACAATGCATGCACCAAGCCGAATTAATGCATACGCGGAAGCCGAAAGCCTTTAGCTACCGCAGAGGTCCCTCTATAGTGCCGGATGAGTAGTGCCGGTTGCCCGCTATAGTGCCTGTGAAATCGCTTGGCACAGATGGGAACAACGAGCAGCGGCAGTACGCGGAGTAGTGCCGGTTGCCGCTATATTGCCGGTGTTTCCGGCTGGCACACACCGGCACTATAAAGGGACCACTACTGTACTGCAAAAAACGTCTCATACAAATTCTAAGTAGTTTGCCCCCCAAAACGTAGATGCCTTTCTAAAGGGTTTATACCATATATACTTGGTAACACGCAAGATAACACACCCCCTGCGATGAATTTCAGAGCCGATTTTCTCCTAAACCCAGGGGGGCACACACAACGAAAACAGCGGCTTAGGAAGATACGATGTCGTCGAGATCTTTCCAAAGACGCGCCGCTCGGCGTTGGCACTCTCCCCTTTGTCGAGAAAATCACCTTTCAATTTCGTCCAAGCAAGGGGGTGTGTTATCTTGATTATAGTATGCGGTAAACCCTTCCTACCCTTCAAAACGCATCCCACACTAACTCAAAGTAGTGTTTCACCACAAACGTGTGCATGCAGTGCTAAAGGGGCTGACCTTGGTCCCACTGCAAAACGCATCCCACACTAACTCAAAAGCAGTTTTTCACCAAAAACGTGCGTGCAGTTCTGAGAGAACTATGCAGGCTTCGCTAGGAAACCGCATCCCACACTAAATCAAAGTAGTTTTTTTACCAAAAACGTGTGTGCAGTTCTAAGAGAATTACGTAGGCTTCGCTAGGAAAACGCATCCCACACTAAATCAAAGTAGTTTTTTTACCAAAAACGTGCGTGCAGTTCTAAGAGAATTACGCAGGCTTCGCTAGGAAAACGCATCCCACGCTAAATCAAAGTAGTTTTTTCACCAAAAACGTTCGTGCAGTTCTAAGAATTACGCAGGGTTCGCTAGGAAAACGCATCCCACACTAAATCAACGTAGTTTTTTCACCAAAAACGTTCGTGCAGTTCTAAGAGAATTACGCAGGCTTCGCTAGGAAAAACACATCCCACACTAAATCAAAGTAGTTTTTCACCAAAAACGTGCGTGCAATTCCAAACGGATTTCACATAGGCTTCGCTAGGAAAACGCGTCGGTAGACCTTTTGGAGGACGACTTGAACAGGTTGAACTTTCGTGACGGAGCCCGCTGCACCGATCGAGCCTGGGCAGCAGTTGTCGCCGCTGTTTCCAGCAAGCTGAGAGAGGACAGGGGGCAAGCAGGACAAACAGACGAAACGGGAAAAAAAGCGTCGCCCAAGTCAACAGCGGTTAAATAATATGACGGTGTTTGCGGGGCATCACATTTGATTTGGCAGGAGTTGGGTAGGAAAATATATAATACTATTAATGGTACTGAAACCGTCGAACGTCACAATCCAAGGCCAACCGAACCCACGAAAAATCAGCGAAAACTTACGTCAGAAATCTACATTTTTTAAAAAAAATTCTAACCAAATTTGTCCGTACGTTGGTTGGCCTTGGGTTATGACGTTCGTCGGTTTCACCACTATTATTAAATGTTTTCTAACCCAACAGAAACGGGAAATCGTAAACACCCATCGCAAACACCCTGTTATTGCGAGCGATTGCCAGCAAAAGCGACATTAAATAATTTTTTCACCGAGATCCCTAGAGCCGGATTATACGTCCGCGGTCGCCGACCAACAACACGCACAAGTTGACGACAGTACAATTATCCCGCTGCGCGAGTTCTTAGCGACAGCTTATACTATCCGTCCGTTACTCAAGAGGACAACGCGAATGCGGTATTTAACAACACCAATCAACACGTCGCGAATTACAGCAGCACCGGTACTGCCGCAGCAGGTACATCCAACAGCGCCAGATACAAGCCATAGCTACCAGGCATCGTCGACATGTGGCTCAAGCCTTTTCTTACTAATCCAAAAGAGTTGGTTTCGACCGCGGAGCAACATCAAAACATTCATCAACGCACGCAAGTCCACGACAGTTACAAAAAAAACCAGCGCGCAAGATAAAAGCATTCTGGGCGTAACCCTTTCGGGAAATCAGAGCGGAAAATTGACCCCACTAAAAATAGGACGATTACAGCAGCATCGACCACACGAAAGAACAGCGGCCTGACGGGTGCTACGATAGACGAAGTACTTTTTGGCTTGAAACGCTTTCTGAATTGACAGCGCTCCTTATATATAACCCAAAACCGTCGGAATTTCAGCAATTTTTGTTGTAACAATTTTCGTTGTATACCTAGGCCATGGGATTCAATTCGTCAGGTCAGCACTTTTATTTTCCCCCAAAATCAGTTTTTTGGGAGAGGTACGGAGCTCCTCAGGTGAGGAGCCTCAGAAAAACAATGATATCACGGATCTCCTCAGGTGAGGAGCCTCAGAAAAACAATGATATCATTCACCTCTACACCGTACGTAGCATGCTAGGAGAGTATGGCTTAAGGCATGTCTAGTTTGCGTTCCAAAACTACACTCCAAGGACTTGTACGACACGCGTGTAGAATGGACTATCGCAGGCTATGCGCTCCTACGATGATAAGATCGCACTTCGTTTGTTGTTTTTTAAAAAAATATTTGGGCCCCCAAAAGGTTTAAGAGCGGTCAAAACGGCTTTTAAAAAAAAAACAAAACCTGGTATGTACCAGTATGGGATACGAGCGTTCATCCTGCTGCGCGCACTCCTACAGTAACAGTACAGCTATCAAAAGTACAGTCGTGGTCCGTTAGTGCCGGTACCCTTTTTGTGCGGTGCCCCATTTTAGTGCGGTCAAAATTCACTTGTCACGACCTTGCTCAACCTACCCAGTACTACTGCTGTACTGCACCATCCCGGGATATAGGTGCATGCTACTGATACTACTCTGTACGTAGAGATGCGCCATTTTTTGTTTCTGAGGCTCCTCACTTGAAGAGTTCTACACCTCTCCCAAAAACTGATTTGGGGAAAAAGAAAAGTGCTACCCGGTGAACATTCTCATGGCCTATTTTTACGGGGGAACATAGTAATCGGGACCAAATACTATTTGTAAAAAAAGTGGAATATACCTGGTATAGGTTTTTGTGTACATCGTGGGTCCTGATTACTATGGTCCTCCGTAAATAGGTAAACAAAGAAAGTTGTTGCAAAAAAAAAAAAACGAAATTCCAACGAGTTTGGGTTAAGGAGCCCCGTCATTCAGAAAACGTTTCAGGCAAAAAAGTGCCACCTCTATCGTATCACGCGTCGATAGTGCGGGGTCCCACTTTAGTGCGGGTATCGTCGTCTGCCGAAGCACCGCACTAATGCGGGACCATGACTGTATATGGTTTTGGTCACCTTCGCAACGTAGCCGTGATTTTCCCGAAACTCATCCGATTGACGGGACAGGCCGTCAAGGACCTCCCCACACTAAAAACGGCATACTAAGTCTAAACAAGTCTTGACGGAACAAATCTACACCGTCAACCGACATTAGACGTTACGTGTTGACGGGACAAAATTAGACCGTCAATCGACATAACCACCAACACCGACCTATTCGGCGTTACGTGTATGTTTTCGGTCACCGTCGTAGCTATCATGTCGTACACGGTACATGTTTAATCTTTTTACTATTTACGGGGGAACATAGTAATCGGGACCAAAATACTATTAGTAAAAAAAGTGGAATATATAGGTTTTTGTGTATATCGTGGGTCCTGATTACTATGGTCCTCCGTAATACTTCACTCGTGCTACGATAGAGGTAGCACTTCTTGGTTGAAGCGTTTTTTGTTTCTGAATGACATGACGGGGCTCCTTAACCCAAAATCGTCGGAATTTCATGCTTTTTTCGCAATAATTTTCGTTGTATACCTAGGCCATGTGATTGTTCACAGGGTAGCACTTTTGTTAGTCCCCCCAATAATTATTTTGGAGAGGTACGTATAGAGCTCAAGTGAGGAGCCTCAGAAAACAAACGGTGCACCTCTATCGCAGCATGCGCCATTCCACACTAATTCCAAGTAGTTTTGTCTTCAAACACGTGGGTTCATTCAGTTCTAAAGGGGTTAAGGGTCACCTTTGCAACGTAGCCGTGATTTTCCCGAAGCTCATCCGCTGGTGCATGTCCGCGTGCCATCCCGCTTGGAGGAGACGAACGAACGGAGCCGGCCAGTTTTCGCTCACACGGGGTCGCACACCGCCCACTACCTGCGATATTATTGTAGCCATGGGTAGAGGGAGAGAAAAAAAAAAAGAGAGGGAAAACGCACGTCAGATCAGAACTAACGGTACAAGTTACCCTTCGCAGGGCATCATCGACTTGCGACACACACTTTGTTGTATGCGTGACGCCAGGGGGAGAAAGAGGAAACAAAAGAGAGGAAAGAAGCACGTCGGGTCAGAAAAATGGTGCCCCTCGCCGGGCATCATCTACCACATGTCAGACCAGAAACGCCACAACAAGTCTACCCTCGCAGGGCATATCATCCACCACGTCAGGCCAGAAACGGCGCAGCAAGTCTCCCCTCGCAAGGCATCGCCGATTTGCAGTACATGCAGCCTTTGTTGGATGGGCGACGCTTCACCATCGACTCGAGGCGTCATCAATTTCCGCGCTTGCCCGTGCTTCGCGAAGAAAAACTCATCGTGGTCGTCGGGCCAAAAAAAAAAAAAAAGCAAAAATAGAAAACAGGCGGGCACTCACCACTTCACGGAAGAACTCATCCCGCCCCATCCTCTCGAACGGCTTTGTCATGGTGGCCATTTCCCAAAGGATCATAGAGAAGCCTGCATGCACCAGAACGAGCGCGCAGCACAGCGGTTATGACCTCTCCCATGCTACGCGGTAAAAACGTGTACCGTTTTTGTTTCTGAGGCTCCTCACTTCAAGAGCTCTATACCTCACCCATGGCCAAGGAAAAAAACAAAATATTCATATTGCAAAACAAAGAATATGACAATTCCGACGATTTTGGGTTAAGGAGCCGCGTCACTCAAAAAATTATTTTTCCCAAAAAGTGCTACCCCTCTATTCGTAGCACGCGTCACAAAAAAAAAAAATGCTATGATAGAGGTGCGCACCATTTTTTTTCTGAGGCTCCTCACTAGAGGAGCTCTATATACCTCTCCCAAAAAACGATTTGGAGGGGGAAAAAAAAAAACGTGCCACCCGATAAACAATCAATCACACGGCCTAGGTATACTTGTACAACGAAAATTATTGCGAAAAAAAGCATGAAATTCCGACGATTTTGGGTTAAGGAGCCCCGTCATTCAGAAAATATATATATATCAAGAAGTGCTACCTCTATCGTAGCACGCCTCTTTCAAACGGAAAAAAATGTTGAAAAAACTGACGAATACGGACGGCATCGACCGCACGAAGCAATTCTTTAGGTGCTCTACAGCGTATTTGCGGGATACCAATTTTGGTTGGGTAGGAGTTGGGTAGGAAACATATAATAATAGTATTGAAACCGTCAAAATCACAATCCAAGGCCAACCCAACCCAAGAAAAATCAAATAATAATTAGGTTAGTTTTTTTTTTTTCCTACCATTTCTTCAGTTTCCAACCTAATTTTTTCGTGGGTTGGTTGGCCATGGGCTATTAAATTCGTCGGTTTCAATACTAGTTTTACATTTTATCCAACCCAAAAGAGTATTGAAATCGCAAACACCCTAATGATACTGTTTTTTCGCGACACCGTAATGGTCCCTCTATAGCGCCGGTATGTGCCAGCCGGTAAAAACCGACAATACAACGGTATGCGCCAGCCGGTAAAAACCGGCACTACAGCGGTGTATGCCAGCCGGTAAAAACGGGCACTACAGCGGCAACCGGCGATACTCCACAGATCATACTGCCACTGCTGGGTGTTCCCATCTGTGCTATTAATAAGCGATGTGACAGGCGCTATAGAGGGATCACTACTGCTGTATAGTTTTGCTTGAACAACCGCACCACGCCGCGTCGTCGCCGCTTTTTTGTTGCCGCGACAGGCCCGGTTTGCGAGCCTGATGGCGGAGGACAAGACAAAGCAAGGAACGTCCTACGTCGACGAGCTTTGCAATCTGCACCACAAGATACAGTCCAAGATGCGCTGACACAAGATACGGTGCAAGATGTGCTGACAAGATACAGTCCAAGATGCGCTGACAAGATTCAGTCGAAGATGCGCTGACAAGATTCAGTCGGAGATGCGCTGACAAGATAAAGTCGAAGATGCTTCGATGGGGGAGGGGTGCTTGGAGGGTATATGTAGCCGTTACCTTCCGCCGTCCCGTGTGTCGCGCGTCCCAGTCCCAGTCCTCCCCCCGCCAGAAACCTACCACTCTGTCCGGAAATATAGGGACTTTTTGGGCATCAACACGACTGCGAAATGGTCCTTACGTTTCCAGACAGAGACCTAATTGGCTGCGTGTATTTTGTTGCTTCTCTCTGTTATTGAGATTTTTATTTTACAATCCCCATCCAAAGTATTGTCGAGTCGATGGATGTGCTGTCCAAACGTTTGCGGTACTGCTTGTAGCGGTACTGTGTACAAGTTGTTTGGAAGGCATTATTGTTTGTTGTGGGGGGCTTGCTCTTTTCCGGTGGTTTTTTGGCATCTGTCGTTGTTCGGTTCGGGACTTCGTTCCGTCATGGCTTTGAAGTTGTAGTACGTACATACGTACAGTCAGTGTAGGACGTGGAGGGATTTCTTTTTCTGTTTTGTGGTTTTGCTCGAAAACGTATTTATTATTTTTCCCGCGGGTCGGGGCGTGTTCGATTGACCTATTATCACCGCTTGTAACAGTACGTACGGTTCGGTTTTCGGGTGTGCCCGGCTGTGGATGCCGTGGCCCCATGATAGTGGCGAGGCTAAGCGTTATGTTGCTTGGCGTTGCTTACGGTAGCTTTGCTTTTGCGCTGTTTTGCTTTGCTTTGCGTTGCTTCGCATTGCTTTGCGTTGCTTAGCATGGTTTTGCGTTGTCTTTGCTTGGCCTTTGCGTGAATGGCAATTGATGATGCGACTCCCGTAGATGGGCGGTTACAATATATCATCGCGAGGCAACAGGTTGATCAGTCTCCGCGATTCGTTTCAGTGCTGTAACTAAAAAGCGGTGATAAGCAACGCAAGCAAGCACTTAATTGAGCGCTTCGTGCTTGTGGGGGAATCAGGATCTCTGTACCGTTGGCGTGACTACCTCGTAGTCGTTTTTGTTTAATGCTCTTAAAATGGGTGCTTATTACTCCGCGCGAGATGGCGCTCTCTGCTGGATGTATCCCTAAGGCTCTCTTGCCTACGTATCATACGTTATTTGTGGAGGTACCGGGAGTAACTCCTGGTTTGTCTGGTGGATGATCGACCTTTGCATTATGTATATTCAGTTTCATTTGTTATATTTTAGCTGCTACCAGGTATTATTGTCATGTCGATTGCCATCCGACAATGTGTAGCGTTAGTGTCTACAATCAAACAGATGATGAAATTACCGAAAACGAAGACCACGAAAAGTACAAGCGTAAACAATGTACCAGGTATCCAACAACCAACAACTAAAATACTAGTTGTACGCCCGTGTTCTCCTGGCCCTGCCTCCTCCACAGCTACAACGGCCAAGCCCTCCCCCCCATGCGTTTCCGAAGAAGCATCAAGCGACAACCCGCTGTCCATATAGCATGCTATCCGTAAGTATTTTGTACGAGCTCGTCGTGTGGTTGCGCTGACGGGTGTTCTAGATCGCAGGCGCCTTCCCCTCCCCGTCTGGCCCTTGTCGAACACGACTCACGACTTGAATTTTTTACGAAGCCGGGGTAATAGTGCCTGCCGTGTACGATACCCAGGTTTTAAAATTAACCGGTACGGCCTCCCTACATTTGTTTTCATATTTTGATTATACATGCGCATGCATACCGTCTAAAACACGCAGGATAACATACCCCCTGCGAAGAATTTCCGAGGCAACTGCTGTATCCCAAACGAGGGGGGCGCGCAGAATGAAAATGGTAGCTCCGGAAAGATCTTTGCGAAGACGCACCCCTCGGCGTTGGCACTCTCCACGGCGCGTGCTGCGATGATCAGAGGTACAGCGTAGCATTTTTGGGCAGAAACGTTTTCTGAATCGTCGGAATTTCATTCTGTTTCTTGCAATAATTTTCATTGTATAATAATACCTACCAGGTATTAATAGTTCATTTGATTTTTCATCGGGTAGTACTTTTATTTTCCCCCCAAATCAGTTTTGGGGAGAAGGATAAGAGCTCCTCAAGCGAGGAACCTCAGAAAATAAATGTATATACCGATACCGTAGCATGCGTCCCCCGTTGTCGACAAAAAAAGCATCTTGGAAATTCGTCCGGGCGGTGTGCTGCCTTGCGTGTTTCGCGGTATACACCAAGGGTGGACGGGACCCCCTCGTTTCATCGGCATAGTATCATGGGTGGGAAAAAGGCAGACCTTCTGAGCACCATATCGAGCTTCAAATAGCACGCAACGTGCCGATTTGCCCACGTTCTAGGGGGGGCTTGGTGCGCTTTTTGGTGTTCGAAAAAGTTGTTCCAAAGGCTTCCGTTTGGGTTTTGCTTACTCGTATCATACGTTCTGTGGATTTTGCATCAACTTTCCAAAAAAAGGTACTTAGAAGGTCTGCCTTTTGCCCACCTTCTATTATGTCGACGAAACGGGGGTGTCTCGTCTACCCGTGACCCGTTACGTGCATGGAAATAGTGGGGTTATCTTTTTGGGTGCCCGATCTAGAGGCTACCCTTGGCTCCATCAAGCAGCAGCAGCAACAGCAACAGCGAGGAAAACATCACACATACCGCCACACTACGGTAGTAGATACCGGCGACGATGATTGTGAGGTCAAAGCCGAGGTGTAAAGGTAAGGGACGCAGGGTGTCGAGCAGCTGGGTAGCAGTACTCCGCTTTTTCTTGTTAAGATCTTGATTGATGGCGAGAGCTGAGGAGGTGCTCTTGATAGAGGAGTGAGAGAGAGAGGGCTCTGCTCGATAGCTGTACTAGTTCCGCCCTCTCACAAATTCCTCTGAATTACGAGTCCTTTCTGATGAACGCCTACAGAGCTTTCCTATGCCCACCGATCGTTCTCCTGGTACAATGAAAACTCTCGTCTTATGGGCTATCTTCCCTAAAGAGCATTCCTACCTAAGGAATATAACTCTCGTCTTACGGGCTATCGTATCGATATCTATAGCCCGCAAATACTGCGCCCTGTTATCATGATGAGGACGATAATGATGATGCTGATGATGGTTGTGGTGTCGATGATGGCGATGATGATGATGATGATGTTGATGACGATGATGATGTTGATGACGATGATGCTGATGATGCTGATGATGGTGGTGATAATGATGACGCTGATGATGATGTGGTGTCGATGATGGCGATGACGATGATAATGACGAGGCAGGCGACCTTCGGAGAGAGCACCATTCGTTGTGGATTTGTGACATATTTAACCTGGAATGATAACACGCAGAAATATGTATGATTCGTATTATTGTACGAGTAGAAAAAAGTTGTTTCTTCGTATCCAACACCGACAAGTATCAGACAGAGCTATTATGAATAGCTGCACGTACCTACCTATCTACCTGCGGCTGTGCTGCTGATTAGATAGTTGAATTGTCAGTATAGATACCGGCAGCTTCATTGTTAGCGACAACAAATAACAACGGCCCTTCACGGCACGGGCACCAAGCTGCATCGCTCGTTTGGTCGTTGTCTCTACATCGAGCAGTAGTATCTCCGTAGATGTTCTCCTTCAGAATATTCTGTGCTTCTTTTCTTTTTCTTTTATTTTTGCTCATCCCATCTATTATCTTGTACTTTTTCTTTCTCCTTCTCCCTCCCTAGTCGTAACTCAGATCCGGGGCCACTAAGCAGGTTCTTCTCCCCCCTCCCCACTACGGTACGCGCCTTCATTTTTATGCACCAGGTAGTAACTGTGCGATGCTCCACCACGCTACATACAACGCTACACGTTTTTTATTTTTTTTTGCTCATCCCATCTATTATCTTCGCACTTTTTCTTTCTCCTTCTCGCTCCCTATCATAGTCGTAACTCAGATCCGAGGCCACTTAGCAGGCTCTTCTCCCCCCTCCCCACCACGGTGTGGCTGATGCTGATGCTGTCATCATTTTAAGTAATTTGCATTCGTCCTTCTTTTCCTGTATGTGTATGAAGAATAATCCATGTCTTCCTTCTACTGTCTAGTATAATAAACCAAGCCCCCAAAATGTGAGTTATCAGTCTGGCTTGTACTTATCCCGCCTTGCTCTGCTCTTGCGCACCGGGCATCTGCCTGTCTCTTTTTCTTGTTTGTCTTATTTGGGGTGTTTTTTTGTTCCCTTTCCCAAAAGGGTTAATACCACATCCCCTTGTACTTATCCCACCTTGTTCTGCTCTTGCAAAGCGGGCGTTTTCCTTATCTTGTCTGTTTTCCGTGTTCGTCGATCTCTTTTTCGTGTTCATCGATCACTTTTTCGAGCTCGCCGATCACTTTTTCGTGCTCGTCGATCACTTTTTCGAGCTCGTCGATCCCTTTTATCGTACTCGTCGATCACTTTTTCGTGCTCGTCCTAATACTTTTTCGCGTCTGTCGATTGCACAGGCCAGATGTCAAGCCGAGCTTTACTGGCTAGACGCGCTGGGGGCCCTCCAAAGCGTCCCCTTCGGCGCCCACGGCCTCGCCTCCCGCTTCGCATTAAGCCTCCTCGACAACGGATTCCACGAGGGAATGACCCTCGAAGAAGCTCGAGACCTGATGGAGGCGTGTTTCGGACAACTGGACCGGAGATACCTAGTCAGTTCCGTAGGATTTAGCATGAAAGTTGTCGATAAAAATGGATGCAGAGATGTGCCCTGCAAGGGCCAGCAGGAGGAGGAGGGGGGGGGCGGGGGGGATGAGGGGACGGGGGTGGAGCGTCCCCGGATTTCGCCGTCGGTTGGGCGGGGAGGAGGCGTTTTTTCACTTGCTGGACGTAGCCCAAAAGGTGGCTGACGTCGGACAATATAGTATCATGTAGCGTCTAACAATTGAGGGTGAACTCATTTTTTTCCCCCTTTTTTTGTTTTAGTAGTGGAGGGAGAAGAGTTGCATGACACTTGTGACCATGGCTTGTTGTCCGGAAGGTTGTTGAGTGCAAGCAGTAAACGCCCCCTGCGAGTTGAGCCGGAAAGTGAAAAAGTGACGCTCAAAAGTGACGCTCAAAACAAAAAGAATAAAACCATGCGCTCAGCACGGGGGGGGGGGGGAGGGGTCGGCCCCCGTGCACTCCAAAACGACGCTCTAGTTGTTATC
>JAYJMJ010000002.1:2549323-2566151 GCA_036873875.1 Laminaria ephemera
TCGCCGTACCCTCTGCTGCTGCCGTGGTAACCCTTATTTCTTGGGTCACCCTGACTATGACTACTCCGAAGGAAAGCTATAAGTTAGGAAAAAGTTGTTGCGTACCTGGTATGGAAAATATATTGCTTCGTATACGAGACATGTTTGGTCGTCATCGAGAAATAATCAGAAATAAAAGTGCACTCCTATGTTAGACCGAGGTGGTTTGCGAACTATTTGTGAAAGTTGCTCCTGCTGCGTGCTTGCCGTTGCTGCAACGTGCTGTTGTTCTTGCTGCTGCTGCTGCTGGGACATGGGAAGTAGATTGTCGTCGACGGCCATGTGTCCATAATTTATTCGCGCTTTTCAATATTTTGTTTAGTTTGTATCAATGCTGGTTATGCACGTGTACCACAGCAGCACAGCAGCACAGCAGCAGCAGTATGAATCCCGTCGAACTATTACTATTCAGATTTTTTTGGTGATGTGTGTGACGTTTCGCTATGTTTTGATTGGTTTGTCGATGATGATTTTTTTCAAACTAAGAACGGCCAAAACCACTTTTTTTGCCCCAAAAAATACAAAAACGCACCCCTAACTGTGGCTATCGGAGCTTGGTTTGTGCCTACACTAAACTTCGTGATGTGCGCAGAAGAAGCAGGTTCAAAAACAAAAAAAATGAATAAAAGCAAAAAGGGGGAAAAAAAACAATCCCGGGATCGATCCGGAAAAAATAATTTCCCCGTCGGCAATTAAGAGCTGAGAGTAGTCTGAGAGGCCAGAGAAATGCCGAGGGTGGCCCCCGAAGGCATCGACTTTTTAGTAAGTGAGTCTATACTCCGCGGGTACTCGGGTACATACGCACGTATCATCAATAACAATCAGATGTGGTATCACACCCGGGTACCCTAGAGATTACCAGGTATGCCCTACTAAAAACCCTTGAAATGCTGTAACGAGGCAGTAGCTCTATAGCCCAATGCACGCGAGCGCACTTGGTTGTCGGCTAGGCAAATATGTTGAAGTCGCTCCCGTTTTGCGCTTTGGCAGGTATGGGAATGGCCAGAGTGTACCAAGGGCGGACGCTATGAAGGCTACGATCGATGGAGCGGACGGATCGTGGTCTCTACCGTTGCCAGCTCTTCACCCTACTGAGGCGAGCAGCAAGCGTTCGCATCTTACTTCCTACAAATGCATATCAAGAATAATATAGTACGAGCGAAGAATGCGAGTTTCTAATGTACACCGCGCCAAAAAAGAAAGACCCCTTTCGAGATCGCGTAAGCCGGATTATTGATTATTCGTCCGCCGCCGACCACCGACGCATACAGGTGACGACAGTTTCAAATAACCTGCTGTGCGAGTTCCTAGGGATAGCTAAACTATCTTTCATTGTATCACATGTGCGATCAGCTAGGGTAGTCGAACATAGCGTAGGCATGTTGGTGCTGCCGACGGACGATATACTCATAATCCACCCTTATTTACTGCTCGTTTGGCCCCATCAGGGATTGGAGCCTGTGTCGAGCGCCAACGACCCCGGAGAAGCGGGAGCCCGGTAAGCGCAGTCAAAACAGATGCCGCGCTTCACAAACGTGGAAGCGTCTGGTCGCGACGCAGCTACAGTAATACTTGTATATATATACACGACTTGATTCAACGGTGTTCATTTGATATTGGAGTGTTCGTGCACCACCAAAACCACTTGCGTACAGTGTTGCTCTGTTCACTCCCAAAACCGCTTGCGTGCAGTACTGCTCTTTTCACTACTTAAACCGCTTGCAAACAGTCACGCATGGTACGGTAGAGGTGAATGATATCATTTTTTTTCTGAGGCTCCTCACTTGAGGAGCTCTATACCTCCCCAAAAAACTGATTTGGGGAAAAAGAAAAGTGGTACTCAATTAAACAAATCCCATGACCTACGTAGGTATACGACGAAAGTTATTGCAAAAAAAAGATCGAAATTCCGACGATTTTAGGTTAAGGAGCCCCGTCATTCAGAAAACGATTTTATGCCCAAAAGTGCAAGCTCTATCGTAGCACACGTCCAGAATTTCTTTTTTGGTCAAAACCACTTGCGCACGGTGTTCGAACATCGGACACATTTAGAGTTTCCGTTCTAGAGACCTTAGGTAAACACCTACCAGGTAGGCAACTGTTGACTAGATTTTGTGGATGGTGGGGGGGCGTGTCGAGAGCTTATCCAAGAATGCCGGAAGTACTGCCTCTTTCAAATCCACTCAACCCGCCTTATCGCCATGCTATCTATGCTGCTTACGTGCATTTTTGTTTGGTAGGCATGAGGCGGCTTACAAGCTAACCGGAAACGCGGAAGCTGTGGCGCGGTTCGCTTGCAGAGGGGCCGGCAGAGGATCAGGCTGGTCAATGCTCCCGGGCCGGGCCCCTCTGTCAGACCCTAATGCCACCCCGAACCTCGAGATTATTGCGGATGTCGACTACTGCCTGCGCAGGGTAAGCTTCAAACAATGACCACGAGAAAAACTCGTACCCCCTGTTCGGGGGGCGGGGGTGTACTCATTTGTTGCTTGCCTTAGTCATTTGACCATTGACCTCGCATCCCTTTCGAGACGGAGCACCGTTCCTGCTCCTAACAGAGACACCTCCCAACATTTGGGCGCTCATTACGTTTTTTCCATATATTACATAGAAACTTTTTACTTATCTTATCCCGCACCTGTTTCGCCGTCTGTGGCCACCCTCTATCGCCTAGGATAGCTATAGCTTTATACTATCTAGTGTACCAAACTTCTCCATGTCACAATCGTTTATTGTCCTCATCTCCTCTAATACTTGCCGTTCCTCCTTGTACATTTCACATTCTCCCGCTATGTGAGTTCTACTCTCTTTTGCTCTACCACAAGGGCACATTTGTGCACCTTCTTCCTCCTCCCGGTTACTAGTATACCCCCTGTTGAGGGGTGTACTCATTTCATGCACAGCCGTAGTCTTAAGACCGTAGACCCTCGCATCCCTACAATGCCGAGACGGAGCACGTCGGGTTTTCACCGACCAGGTCGACATCGCGTGCACCAAGCGCGAAGCGCCGTGAGGTATTCGGCGAGTCGCATGAAGGGTGAGCTGGATCCTGCTAAGAGCCACTTGTTAGGCGGACGTCCGCATTTCTTTGCGTATTTTCTTGCATATGGATGACAGCTTCGATTGAATTTATTTGTTTTCTGGTGTGGCCACTTCCAGAGACAGCAATGGGAGGCTGGGGGGGGGGGGGTCCCTAATAATGGCAAGTTGTACGAGGTATACTGTAAGTAAGTGAAACCGAAACCACCGCGTCTCTCTGCGTACGGTCCGTTTTCTAAGAGACATGCGCTACGATGGAGGTCGCACTTATTAGGCTGTAACATGTCTGCCTGGCGGCGCTTCTTATCTGGGGAACTACCTATTATCGTCGGAATACCATTTTTTGTGTTTAAATACTTATTATTATTACGTATTACTTTTGCCCCCCGACAGTGTAGCGTAGATGCCGTTCCGTTATAAATCGAATATCCGTTTGTGTTTGAATCGTTTTTTGTTGGGCATGGGATTGTCCATCGGGTTCCACTTTCAATGTTTCTCAAATTCGGTTTTTGGGCGAGATATAGAGCTCCTCAATATGGAGCTTCAGGAAAAGTAGGCGCTATAATAGCACTATCATCGTGGCATGCGTCGAGAGTCGAGTTGCTTGGGATTGCAGCTCAAAGCGGGTGGTAAATCCCGTCTAACGCTAAACATGGGTGGGAGACCGATAGCGAACACTTACTACCGTGCGTGAGGGAAAGATGCAAAGGACTTTGAAAAAAAAAAAAGTGCCTGAAAATGCTGAAAGGGGCAAAAAAGGGAGGAGGTATATTTTGTCATACATACGTAACTCCCGCGCCCCCAGATACTCGTAAGTCTTTTTTTGGTTTTGTGTTTTTTTTTTCTCACTTTTTTACTTTCCAGCTTCTGGACAAGCCGTGGTCACAGGACGTCGTCCCTTCTCCCCCCCGGTACGTACGTGCTTTCCTTTTTTTATCGCGCAGAGGGTTCAGCGTTCCCAACGCTCGTCGATTTTCATCGGATTTTGCTAAATCACGCTCTCGCGCTTTCCGCAAGTCAATTTTTAACACAAGAAAAAGTCCCTAAGAGTACGAGTATGCACTCGGGGGGGCTCGAACCCGCGACATTGACCTTAGTGGTGAGGTTAACCCACTAGATCAGGGGGGACGCCGATTATCAAGTCTTACGTCCATCTGGCAAACTCTCTTGGCCCCGAAGTCGAATAATTACCTGCTTCGTAACTCACTGCTGCTGTTTGTTGTAAGGAAGAATCAAGGGTGTGCCGTGGTATGAACATGTCATGGTGACTTTGGTCTCGAAGTCCATGACGGGCACGGTCGGTTCGTCCGCCACCAGTAATAGGGGTTGCGGCGGTTTGCCCGATGACTTCTTCTTCATCGGGACGAGAGAGAGGGGTTGTTTAACCCTTACGAGTACTGCTATTCCATGGGTCATGGTATCCAAACTACGGGTCATGGTATCGACAGAGATCTACAGTAAATCTAAATCTTCACACCACATCAACGGCTGGCAGATGTTGTGATTATGTTTCTTTAGAAATATATTCCTCCGGCTTGACTGCTGTGCTGTACCTGGTATCTGAGTGTGGGGATATATCTCTAACGACCCCCCCCGCCAAAACAACAACGGCTTCATCTGTATGTTGGGCATGCAAGACCTATACAGAGCAACTGCTGTTATCAAAGCAGTAGGTGCTGCTGTACGTAGCTCTATGAGCTCTACGATGAGTGTGCCGCAGAACGAAAACCTTGTTTATCTCTCAGAAATTGAGAGAAATTGAAATTAGAAATTACGAAAATTCGTGAACGGAAATTTGAAACTGACACAAGATCGATGCAGGACCCCCCCCCCTAACAAGCTTTAGCTTTGAAGGCCCTCTCTCTCTGGTGCATGTTTGAGCACACACCAATATGGTCAGTTCGGTTAGAGAATCTCGGCTTGGCTAGCTCCACAGCAGCAGCAGCCGCAGTCAAAGTACACCCTCTGGTTCGGTGAAAAAATACAATAAATTGTGAAACGGGGTTTCAACATATATTGAAGCGTTTCTATATTTATCTTGGTATCCCCGTGTTCCTCTTCTCCCCACCAGCACTATTTTTAGTCAGAGAAGAAGCAAGCAATCCGAGGGGGGACATGCTGACACAACGCGTAGACAACGACAGTAGCAGCATGATTCCGGCCTGCTTTGCCTGCCACGTGGACTGCGCCACCGGGTGCCACACGGACGACCAGCCCTTTGACCACCCTTACGCGTACCACCCTCCAAACTTCGAGGAGGACAACAGCAACGCCGGGGACGAGGAGCAGATGCGATCACCAAAGTTTGACCCTCAAGAAAACGTAAATTTCGATAAGGAGGGGGAGGAGGGCACGCGCGGACCGGTAAGCTGTTCACTCCAACGTGTTCCTTCTCGTGATGCGTTAGGTTGTGTCTGATGTGTGTTGTGCATGAGCTACGAGTAGTGGGGAGAGCGGCGGCGGCGGCACCCCGTGTAGGGCATGGCGCTTGCACACGAAAAGAGCCACCAGGTGCATCTTGCGCTGGCGATGCGATGTGTTGCCGCTGAAAATTGAAAAAGTTCCGAAACAATTATACCAGTATGGATTTAAATATAAGGACCTTGTGGATTTAATATTAGTATGACAACGTTCCTTATATTTCAAACCAATGTGTATGCCAAATACCTGGTACAAAGTACGTACCTACCGGATAGGTTCGAATTTGCCAAAATATAAGAATCGTTTGTATTTAATATTAGAAAACAAACGTAACTTATATTTAAGTCCAGAGTGTATGTTAAATTCAGGGGTACCCCCCCAGTAGGTATCATAGCTTACTCGATTTTGCACTCGTTCGAGTACAGCAGTACGTGCAGCAGCATCACAGCAACGTTTTCACAGGAGCAATCTCGGATGTGGATGTATCGTAGCGTGAGCTACCGTGCCATCTCGCCTAGCCCATAAAGGCTAGCTGTGCAACTTGTCACGAGTCAAGACTTGCCAGCTATGCGACACAACTTTGCAGTTTGCGATTGTAGTGATTGTTGTGGGTGCAGCGGGGAAGCCGGAAGTAATTTGAGTTCTTTCAAGAGATACTCGTACGCCTGGAGATGTTTCGGCTCTGTATTCTGGCTTTGGTACTGATGAAAGTGAAAAAAACGATATGAGATACAGTACATACTTCGGGAACGATACAACAGCAGCACAGAAGTACTCGTAGCAAGAGTACTTTGCAAAATCGGAGTATGCTCGTAGAACACGCGCAGCTGATATATCAAATATCTTAACTTGCAAATCCATGCAGCTTGCAAAGCTGAGTATCGTCGTACACTAAGAACACACACACAGCAGTACGAGTATTAAATAGTAGCGTACACCCCCATTCGGAGGCTATTTCCTGTTCGGCTTATTTACATGTACTTCGGTACGCTCTACTGCCCCGTACGTATACGTATGTGATTCGTACGCGTAGAGCCGGTCAAGCAGCATTTGTAATTTTTAGCTCTGCGATCCACCGGATTTAGGATTTGGAGTGCTCTGTACTCGTACTCTGTACTCTTTCTTTATTACTACTACTGCTGCTGTAGTATGTTCCTATACCGTCGTACATACTCCGTACCGTACTTTGTGCTTTGTACTCTGATATGTACTCTGTACTCTGTAGTACGCACTCGGTACTCGGTACTCGGTACTCGATACCAGTACTCGATACCCTGGTACTCGATACCCGGTACTCTGTACTCTGTACGCTGTACTCTGTACTCTGTACTCTCAACGCTGCACTCTACCCCGTACTCCGTGCTCTGTACTCTGTACTCTGTACTCTGTACTTGGGCCAGGTACCAGTACATAATGGTATGCTACAACCTACCACGTTAGTATCAACTTATCAAAAGATGAAAAGCTATACCTGGTGCCCTGGTAGGTACCGGGGACCCTGTACGACCCTGTAAACCTGGTACATAGTGGTATGCTAGACTACAACGTTACTCGTAGTATCAACTTATCAAAAGATCACAAGCTATACCTGGTGCCCCTGGTAGGTAACGGGGACCATGTACGGCCCTGTACAAACCTGGTGCCTGGTAAATGTCAAATGTTATTGAAATGTAAAACTGCCGGGGATGTCCTCTCGCTGTCCTCGGCAGTATTACCGCGGTAAAACCACATACTGGTACCTGATACCATGGTACCGGTACGTGGTAACAACCGTGGTTCCGCGGATTTCCTTGGTTTTCCGTTTCAGCGGACACAGCAGTTACACCAAGTACATGTTGAATTACCGCAACCGTGCAAACAGTTACCAGGTACCAAACACATACCGGCATTGAATTACCGCACCAGGTACCGGTATAAAATAACCGGGCAAACAGGTACCAAGCAAATACCTGGTGTCGATTTTCCGTAACCGTGCCGTGCAGAAATGGATTGAGCAAGCACCATACAAAGACCTTGTACATTGAAAACGGCTTAGGATAGATCTCCCGGGGCACGGGTTGTTGATTGCTCACGATTGTTCGTGCTAGGAATCGCTTCCGATGGTGGGATGAAGGCACGGGCGTAGACCCACCCCTTATCCCTACCCCGGACCCTGACCCCAACCCGGATCCAAAACGGGCCTGAAGCGGGCCAGAAACGCGGCTGCGCCGCTTTTGATTTGTTTTGAATTATCCCGAAGTGTGGACTGGACCACGATTTGCGAACTGTGCACCACGATTAAGCTCCTTTTGCTAATACAGCAGTAGTGGTTGCCAGGTATTTTTTTTGGAAAGTTTTAATCCTTTCCGAAAAATTATATCCCAGCTGCTAGGTCGTTGTGAGGAAGGACTAAACTACCGACCCTCCCACAAGAAAGAGCATCACAAGAAACTTAGCGTGACCATTTGGGGGAACTAAGGAATTCGACAGCTGTTATACTGAATTTAGTGTAGGACGCATCCTTTCTCAAATATGAAGTATAGCCTAAACCCAATATCTCGGTTTCTTATCGGAGGGCCGGTACCTGTACTGCTGCAAACGTTACCTTGTTTTGACCTACCGCGGTCGCGCACCCTACTGCCGAACGCCACCCCCCGAATAGAAAACCACATGGCTGTGCGTGCACATCGCGCGTTGTCGAGAGCATCTGGCACGCCGGCATGAGTGCTGCCGTAGTACCAGGTAACTGCTTTCATAGTGATGGCGATGGCACGCCAGCCGATGAAGTGGTTGCCGCTTGAGCATGTTTTGCGGCGGTGAGCTGCTTTTGGTTGTAACAGCGAGGAAATGATAACCATGTGGAAGTACAAAAATGTGAGATTATCTCAAAATCTTACCGTGCAAATGAGATTGTTGCGTTTTGACACAGCACTGCGGTGGCTGGGTACAGTACTATAGGTTACCGCCGTGTTGCCGTGTCGGCCGATTACCAAGCAAACATTATGCCGAATTGCCGTGGTTGCTGATTTATGTACGTACCAAGAAAACCGTGGCGGTCGATTACCAGGCAAACGTGACCGTGGGATTACCGTGCGTGGTGGCCGATCACCAAGCAAACCTAAACGTAAAACTACAAAGAAAAGCTAATCGTGGAATTACCAAGCAAATATAAACGTGGGATTACCGTGTTTCGGGTAACCGTGCCGTTTTTTACTGTACAGTACCAGAAATCGTTGCCGAGGACAGCCCTGAAAAATTAAAACGTACCAGGTATACTCGGGCTGCTGCACGGTACCGTATACTATAATCAAGATAACACAACACACCCCCTCGGACGAGTTTCAAAGCTGATTTTCTCCACGATGGGGCGAGTGCAAACGCCGAGCGACGCGTCTATGAAGTGTAAGATGTCAACGATATCTAGCCGCCATTTTCGTTGTGTGTGTTTGATACCCCCTGGTTTTTAATGCCAGGTAACAATTATCAAATACACTACAGCTGTGAGATCGAGGATTTCCTCGAAACTCATCTTTGCAAGCTGTGTGTGATGGTTTTTGGAGAAACTAGGCCCTGAAATTCATCGCAGGGGACTGTAGTAGCGGCAGACGTTGCAATAGGACGGGTACGAAGTAGGTACTGCACCGCCCCGCACGAGACAGAAGGAGTGCTCGTCCTGATCGCGCGTGTTGTCTTCTGTTCTCTCGCTTTCTCCGTCGGCGTATTATATGATACCAGTATGATATTGGCATGTTGTATGGTATTCTCATGTTATATCATACCGATTCTGTGATTGTGGGCGAGCGGCTGAAAAACTCTTAACTTTGGGTGATTCGTTGTTGAGAGGTAAATACTGTAGCTGACTTCACGTCGGCGACTGATGTTACGATGATGCCTCTATGGTATTACGGGTAAAATTGTGTGCTTCGGCAGTAGCAACTGATATTGACCACACCTATGAATAGCTGCAGAGTGTTGCCGTGTCGACAAATTGTCAGTAATGCGGTAGGTCGAAGTATTTTTGTCCACGAATAAGAAACAATCTAAGTAAGAAAGCCAGGCTTGCTTTTTGGGGGACGCTAAGAAAGTGGGACTCAGAAATCATGCTCAGTGGCGAGCGCTACACCAAAAACTGTCTGTATATAATAGTCTATGCTCAAGGTTGCCTAAGGCTGGTGTCAAAAAAAGTTTTCAAGCATTGCTCAATTTGTGGTGTTGCTTGTTGGTTGGACGATACGAGTAGTGTATCTTAGTATAAGTGTCGCGGTACGCTGTCGTGTCTGCGGTTGTTCGGGGTTTCCTTACGTACAATGTCGGCAAATACGGACAGGAACTTTTTCTACCAGGTATGTATTTTTTCTTGGTATGTCTGTCGCGGAAGGCGCGAAAGCGTGAGTTATTGGCAAAGCAAAAATAAAAATCAATGCAAGTCGACGAGCGCTGCTGTGGGAATTCCGAACCCTATATTTGCATAGAACTTATAATAGCGATAAAAATGAAGGCAGAGGGTGGCGAGTAATGCCGGGAGGGGTGGACGGACCCCTGTGACCGCAATGTTTTCAGTTTTCAGAGTGCCGCCGAACGTTAACCCCTCTGTAAATTGACAACTCGCTTCTCCCGTAATTTTTTAATTTATTGCCGCAATTATATAACTATTAGCTAATTTCATCCACTCCGTCCATCTTCCGTCGCGTCCTGTATCACAACGTCTGGCCAATCACAACGCAGGAGCAAGAAGGATCGGCGGTGATGCGGTTCGTGTTGTGGGTACTGGACGTGAAGACCGATACTGGCACCTAACAGCGCCGCGGCTTTTCCACAGCACGTAGCAAGCGGCCTGTGTTCTTTGCAGGGCAGATGGCCGTCATTCAGGCTCGCCTTCGTTCAGGAGCGTTGTCTTTGAGGAGCCACCATTGGGGAGCGTCGCCATTTAGAAGCGTCGGCATTAAGGAGCGTCGTCATTGAGGAGCGCCGTCCACCGATTGATGCCTCCCTCGTACTCGGTACATACATATAATACGACCGTCAATAGTAGTCCGTACGATGTAGCAGCGGCAGCAGCAGCAGCAGCAGTAGCAGCAGCAGTGGCAGCAGCGGTGGCACCAGCAGCAGCTGAGGCGGCAGCAGCAGCAACAGCGGGGCAGCAGCAGCAGCAGCAGCAGCAGCAGTAACGGCAGCAGCAGCGGCAGCAGCATCAGCGGCGTGCGTGCTGAGATGACTTGCGCTACAGGTGTGTGTAGTCTGCACGATGTGGCAGCAGCAGCAGCAGCCGCAGCGGCGGCGTGTTTGCCCAAACGATACGAGCTACATGTTTGTGTGTAGTCTGCACAATGTAGCAGCAGCAGCAGTAGCGGCGGCGGCGGCGGCGGCGGCGTGCGTGCTGAGATAATACGCGCTACATCTGTATGTAGCAGCAGCAGCAGTGGTGTGCATGCTAGGATGATACGCGCTACATGTGTGTTGTGTGTGTGGTGTGGGCTTGTCGGTTTTGCTTACTTTCAGAGGGTTACCTATATAGCCAATATGTTGTTTCCGTTCACATTCGGGAACTTAAGTCGATCGTCCCTCGGCCCAGCGGTACGGTGCGGTATGCAGTACGGTATCTCGACGATCATGATGAGGTGGCGCTCGTTTGTAAAATCATAGTATGGTATCCAAGTGATAAGTGTTGGGTGTTTGTTTTGTTGGCGTTGTTTATTGTGCTCAAGTTGGGCGGTGGCGGGGACTGAAGGGGGGAGGGAGGGTGGTGCACGTATAGGGTAACAGTCGACGCACAAAATTTGGCTGTGGATGAAGAATTCACCTTTTTTTCCTGCTGTTTCGATTTTTTCCAGCCGTTTCGCTTTGTTCCACCCGTTTTGCCTTGTTCCAGCCGTTTCGGGAGAGATGTAAGACTGGTGACTTCTAGTAGAGGAAAATGAGTACTCGTAGCCGAGAAACGACGAGAGCCGTGTATTTATATTTTATAGTGTGAACTTTCATTTCGACTATGTACCGAGTCGCGTAAGCAGATTTGATGCTAGATTAATTCCCCTCCTGGATAGCTACAGATACCGTACGGTACAATAGCTACTTCGGGCACGAAAAAAAACATCTCGTAGAGAGAAGAGGATTACAACACCAGAATGAAGGTAGGGTTTTCGACCAATGAAATTACGTAATCCGTTTAATAATAAGTCGACGTATAGGAAGACGCCGACCTATAGGAAGACGGCGGGCATGCTTAACCCCGTTCTCGGGTAGGATGATGGAACCTTTTTTCGGTCACGTTTTTTTTTTGCAGAAACTCTCTTGCCACGCTTTGGTCTTTGCGAGCGAGCGATTTCTTTGCGATGTGGTAGTTGGCGTTGCTTTTTAAGATCGTGCGTGCCCCTACAGTATGGTAGTGGTCCCTCTATAGTGCCGGTTTCCCGATATAGCGCCTGTGAAATCGCTTGGCACAGATGGGAACAACGAGTAGTGGCAGTGTGCGGAGTAGTGCCGGTTGCCGCTACTGTGCCGGTATTTCCGGCTGGCACATATCGGCGCTATATAGGGACCACTAATGTAGGTAGCTCGCGAGATGGTTTGTTGGGTTTGGGTCCTGAATAAACCTTTTTTTTTTGCAGAAGCTCTACGATCGCGAGCGAGCGATTTCTTTGCGGATGTGGGAGTTGGCGTTGCAACTTTTGGTGGAAAGTAGTATCGTCGGCGCCCCTTGGTCGCGAGGTGGTTTGCTGCTTTTGGGTCGCATCCTGAGTGTAGGTGTAACGCATCCTGAATGCAGGTATATACCGTATATGACGATCTGTAGCACACCCCCTGGGGTGAATTTAGAGCCGATTTCCTCCAAAACCAGGGGGTAACAAACACAGGCAACGGAAATGGCGGCTTTAGGAAGACCTCGTCGAGATCTTTCCGTAGACGGGTTGCTCAGCGTTTGCACTCTACCGGTCGGCTTTTGGCTTTTCAAATCCGTCCGAGGGGGTTTGTATACATGGTCATATGCGGTATGCGGTAGTGCTTCCTGTATGCAAGTGTGGTGCATTCTGTATGCGGGTGTAGTGCACGCTGGATGCAGATGTAGTGGTCTACGGAGTTAAGCTGACGATGCCTTAGCGCCTACGTACTTCATTGTAGTACGTCGTACTCGTACGGTTGTTATCAGGCTATGCCTGATATATGATGGCTACGTCATGCTATGGTTGTCGGGTTATACAATGGCTACGTCATGCTCTAGTGGCGCCTCAAAGAAGGCCGATTGGGCGACAAGCCTATTTATTGGCGAGATAAAAAAGGAAAACACCCTGGTACGGTATGCGGTATAATGACACGGTACATAATGGCATTTTAGATTTTTCGGTATATTGGTACGGGGTACCTGGTACGGAAGATAATAAGTATAAAAGTCTCCCCCGGCATAAGTGCTGTTTAATCTCCACGACGTCCGTGGGAAGCATTCTGCTGTATCCAAGTTACTATTGGTCTTGTGACGACGTCCTTATGCTTCGCCAATATAGTGCTACTATTTATTCCTCAGTTTACTGAGGTTGTCTGTCACCTAAAACGTCGAGATGTCCGTCTGACTGTCTGTCTGACCGTCCGGAAAACCAAATGCAATCAAACGGTATACCAATGTTTTCTACCCTAGTTTTAAGGTAATTGAATTAAAAAGGGCCCTGTATATCGGGATCTGATGATGTTTTTTTTGCGGGTGATCGGCTGAAAAACAAACTGTCACCCGCAAAAAAAACTGAACTGCAGTCAGTTGACTTCACGTTGGCGGCTGATGATGTTGTTCAGCTTGGTGCGCGTCACCTGGCCACGGCGCCTCCGTTTCCGCATACCTAAAGGCTGAGCTCAAGCTTTTTTCGTGATGATTTGGAGCAACCGAAGGCCAACAACAGAGCAGTAGTGGTGCCACGTGGATCCCCGATTTGAAAGGATGCGAAGAGACCCCGCCCATTTATGATATCTGCCTGCCGGGTTTCTGGGCGTGGAGGTAGTTTGTATGTTCTCGCCCTCGCACCTTTGTGGGTGCTCGGAGATTGTGTTGGTGGATCCCTGGCGGGTTGTAGTCCCGATGCCTGATCGACGCCGTTACGCGTGGGTTTGCATTTTCCAGCCGTTTCGATTTTCCAGCAGTTTAGCTTTTTTAATGGAAAAGCATAACATCAACCGCCGACCTAAAGTCTACTAACCGGGGGTGTATTTCTTTATTTCCGGATTGCCCGCAATAAAACCACCAGGTCTTTGTTCCAGCCGTTTCGTTGTTGCTTGTGGTCGTCAGGAGACATCCTGTGGTTCCATCCCCGGGCTTCCTAGATTGATGGAAATTGATCTTGCGTGGGGTATAACGGATTGTTGGTGCTGCTATAAAGAACATTCCACACAGCAATCACTACTTGTTCTTTGTCGCTGTCCCCGACTCGAGGGTCTCTGAATAATAAATGTATCTCGAATATATCTTTCATATCTATCGCCGGGGGTGACCACCTACTACAACAGCTCGGGTGGTTCAGCGATGCTGGCCCTGAGCTGGGGAGTGGTCATCCACGCCTTTAGACCCTAATAAGCTGTTTCGCTGTTCCAGCCGTTTCGCGATTCCAGCCGTTTCGCTTTGTCCCGGCCGTTTCGTTGATGTTTGGAACATGAGGGCACCTCACCACATATTTCGACACGATGGTTGGGGGTCACTGCTGTGTACGAAACGACTATAACCCCAACCGTAACCTCAACCCAATCAACCAATGCCGAAGGCTAGTCCTTTTCGTCTCGTACACAGTGCGCGTCAACCATAGTGTCGAATAAGTGGTAGGGTCTACTGTGAAACATTGCACACAGAGGTAAGTCCATCTACCTATGAAACCCGGGGATGTACCCAGGATGTCCCCTGACTACGACCTGTTCCAGCCGCTTCGCTGTTGTTCCGTCGCTTTCGCTGCTATTCCGGCCATTCCGCTTGGTTGCAACCATATCGGTTCCGCTGTTGTCCCAGCCATTTCGCTATTACGTTTATTTATGTGTTTTTCCATCCGACAATGTGCAGCGTGAGCTTCAACATCGATCACCACAAAAAAACATTCCCATAAAGAAGAAAAACAAGGAAAACCAAAGAAAAGGAAAACTACGCACTATTTCTTAACTCCTTTCTGTGCCTACTTCGCTACTGTTCCAGCCGTTTCACCGCCCTCGGCCTGAAGCCGATATGACGTGGTTCTTCGTGCCCTGTTTTTCGAGTCGGGGTAGCGTGAGCTTGGCCGGTTCTCCAGTAAAGTGGGCGGCGTTGCTCGGGTCGGCTGCCGCGTCTCCGACGGGCATGTTATTACCCCGATTTCGCCGCACGGCCTTGGCGCGTTGCCGTTGTTTGGTTCGCGCCTGTCGTTCGCTGACCTCAACTCGACGCCGGTACGATGGCCCTATCACCTGGGTGTAAAAAGTATAGGGCCAAAGGGGAGAGAGGCCAAATTGCGAGGAGAGGAGAGGAGAGGGAGGTGAAACGTGAGAAATTAATAGCCACAGAGCGAATAAACGCTCGTGCGAGCTTGGCTGGAAAGCGATGGTGAAAGTGATGAGAGGAATAACAAAAAGGTCTATACCAGGTACCAGGTATAGACTAAGCTGTAAACTCGTCTGGGCTGGTCGGTGTTGCTTGCCGGGTTACTTGCGCGGTGGCTAACTTTTTTTCTTTACTTTTCAGGAGTTTTTTGTGTTTCCGCCCTTTTCAGCTTGCGACACCCCCGGGATTTCAAGCGAACCACATCCGGAAGGGGAAGCTTGTAAACTAAGCTATAAACTCGTTTTGGGCTGGTCGGTGTTACTTGCCGGGTTACTTGCGCGGTTGCTATTTTTTTTCTAGTTTTCAGGAGCTTTTTCCCCCTTTCCAACTTGCAACGCCCCTGGGATTTCAAGCCAACCACATCCCGAATGGGAAGCTTGTAATATTACATCATACCTGATGCACCGATAGCGTACGACATGGCTATTGTTTTTTTGGCAAAGTTTTTACCGTTCTTGAACAACGTTCGTTTTTTCGAGTTTTTCTGGACCAATTTTGACCTTCTCAGCGTGGTGCTACATATACGGTAGAGCTCTGTTCCTCTTGCTACTCGTACATATACACAGCATGATGGCAAACCAGCGAGCCGCGAGAAACCTCGTCGTCATCCGCACAACGTGTCGACCACCACCACCACGTGCTGTCATAATCAACACCGACCTGTTGTTTCCTTCGACAGCGACTCCGTCGATGCCAAAACAATAATAACCCGTTCTGGTACGTGGTAAGTTCCCAAGGTGTGCCTTGAGAGGAGCTTAGCCCCGCTAAATGTAGCATCCAGACAAGTTACAAGGTATTCCTTTACAGGAAAAAGAATGCTGCGGTAGAGGCGCACCATTTTTTTTCCTGAGGCTCTTCACTTGAGGAGCTCTATACCTCTCCCAAAAACTGATTTTGGGGGGGGGGGGGAAAGTGCTACCCGATGAACAATCCCATGGCCTAGTAGGTATACAACGAAAATTAGTGCAAAAAATGGTAGTGAAATTCCGACGATTTTGGGTTAAGGAGCCCTGTCGTTCAGAAACAAAAAACGCTTCAACCAAAAAGTGCTACGAGTACCTCTATCGTAGCACGCGTCGGAACTTAAAAAGGGGTTTAAATTCAGACCAATATTCTAAAAATGTATCTGTTCGTTCGTTCGTTCGCGTTCGCTTAGTTCATGTGTATGGGAACCCTCTCGAATTTTCCAAAGGTGTTCCTTCGGACAGGCTTAGCCCCGATAAAGCTATGATCCAGACCAATATCCCAAAAGCGTTCGTTCGTTCGTTCGTTCGTTCGTTCGTTCGGATGCGTGTCGAATTGTCGATTCTCGGGATGCTCGGTCATGGTTTCCGTGCGACGCAAACATTCATTCCATTGGCCATACTTTTCTTTGATATTTCATATTTCATCACCTTCCTGACCCTCACGAAGTTTCAGCTCTTTCGGCACCGCCTGTGTCTAGGTGTGGTTGAGTTGGCCGAGAGTGATTCTTCTCGTTTTCTTCGTGCAAAGAGATGTCAAAACGCATCGGCTGGTTATATAGCACTACCCAATGCTAGCCTACGCAGTCACGTGATCCGCTTAGTGGGTAGATCGTCTGCTTCTGAGCATGAGTTGCGTGGGTTCAATTCTCGCTAGCGTAGACTTGACGATTGCTAGGCTACCCTTTAGCGCGAGTGATTTCGCCCTTCACAACAAGCAGAACGAGGATTTGCGGAGGAGAGTACGCGTCGTAAGTTCCCTGGTCTGACGGACTACGGCCACGCATGACAAGGATTACCCCCCCCCCTCCGTCCCCCCCTCCTCTAAATCTGGATGGGTTGGCGTCGAGTG
>JAYJMJ010000002.1:2591262-2604126 GCA_036873875.1 Laminaria ephemera
GGGCCGGGCCGCGGCCCGTCCTCGAAAAAATGGCCGGGCCGGGCCGGGCTGCGGCCCATCAGATGAAAATTTGATGGGTCGGGCCGGGCCGCGGCCCATCATACGAAAAATTGATGGGCCGGGCCGGGCTCAACCCCGGGCCGGCCCACCAGCGCCGGCCCATGACAAGCCCTGGTTATTATGAAGGTTGCAATATGAAATGTCGTCTCTCTCCGGTGTGGGAATGAATTATTCCTTCGTGTTACGTACTTTGCTGTATACCCTCCACAACAACAGGTATATACGCAGGTGTAGGCGAAGAGCAGCGACACGATGAAGACCAGTCTGGGACGAGCCGTGGCTTGGCTGATGTGAAGATCCTGGTGTCCGGCACCGAACAAGTGATGTCCGACGCCAAACAGCCGCTAGGTGAGCCAGCCAGTTAGCGAGAACGGATCATAATCAGGGCTTTTCTCGGGTCGGGTCACTCCTCGCGGGTTGGGTCGCGGGTCAGGGTGACCCGACACGGCCCATGAGATTTGAAACCTGCTGACCCGACCAGACCCGACCCGTGAGATTTTGAAGACCCCTTGACCCGACCCGACTCGACCCGCGAGATTTTGAAAACCTGCTGACCCGATCCGTGGGTCGCGTCATGATCCGTGAAAAGCTTTGATCATAGGCTATTGCCGTGCAGCAGACCCATCAGTTTAGTAGTAGGAGTACTACACAGCAGTAGTGCTGTAGGGCCGTCGTACAGCACGATTCGGTCCCCCTCCTGTATGATTGCAACCCAAGCTCATCGTAGCAAACTCCTTGTAGAATACCGTTAGATACTTCCACACATGGGTCAGATCAGATCCTTGTTCATGGCCTGTGTCTTTCAGGGAAGACAGGGCCCTGGTCTATATGATCTGCATGGCCTATACATCATGTTGCCGGGTGGGAGCCGGAAGATTTGAAGTATCCAGCATATGCTTGCTGGGTTGGATCTGTACCACACACATCCTGCGCAATATACCATGACGACAGATATAGGATGTAGATGATCTAGATCGTGATCTGGCCGATATGTGGATACTCCGATCTTCCGATATTTCGACATATCGATTTTTTTTTTCTGTGTATCGCGTGAACACCCTGGTGTCCGGCATCGAACAACTGATGTCCGACACCGAACGGCCGCTACTAATGGGTGAGCCAGCCAGTCAGTGAAAACTAGGTGACAGCGGATCACAGGGCCTTACAGACGCAGCAATTTAGTATTTTTGCAAGGGTGTGTGTTAACAGGGTACTTTGTACGAGTATACTGTATACTCTGGGGTATCCGGGTACCAAGCAGTTGTTTGGGTCTTACTCGGGTATGTACCCGGGTACCTCCAGAGTATATACCAATACCCTTGTTTGGGTCATTCTCAGGTATGTATGTACCCGGGTATTATACCCCCAGAATATACGTATTTCGTAGCTACGTAATAAACACATTTATTAGCTTTGTAATGCCGTCGTACATAACGACTCCGCCCCCCTCGTGTGATCGTCGAGGCAAAAACTCGTACCGTTCGATATCTCGATACATGTAATTTCGGTACTCGATACAGAGAGTAGTACAGCAGTCATTCGATATGCTTTTATGATACTCGATGTAGCATTTCATATATACCAAACCCCCATACTGCTTATGCGATCTATATCTCTGTCTCGTAGTTTGTGACCACAGAGCTCGTCTCTCTCTAGGGTGAGGCATCGGCACGGACACGGGGGTGCTGGATGTCGATGGGTGGAAATAACAGTTTACTGTGAAGGACACACACACATGGTAGAGCAGCTCTAGGTACTACTGCTGTCGTGTTTATACCAGGTCTTGAATAATTTCATTTGAAGAGCTAGTATGATATGATGCTCGTATTTTGATATTTTATGTGCCCTTCGGCGAGAGAGTGCTTCTGGTAAGTGACGACTGGTGAGTGCACGAGTGCACTGCTTCAATCGGTAGGCCGCACTGCTGTGTTGCAATAGTTGCAGGTTGTCCACCTCGGAACAGTCATACAGTCATACTTCGTCCACCACGAGCAGGTACGATAAGGCCTAACCAACATCGGTATGGTATAACACGCGAAGATAACGCACCCCGTGGGATGGATTTCAAAGCCGATTTCCTCCAAAACCAGGAGGGCAAGCACAGCAAAAATGGCGGCTTAGGGGAATATCTCGTCGAGGCCTTTCCATAGATGTACCGCTCGTCGTCTGCACTCTCCCCGTTGTCGAGAAAACCAGCTTTGAAAATCGTCTGACGGGGTGTGTTATCTTGCGCGTTACCAGGTATACGGTAACTGACCGATACTCACATTTTGCCATCAAGACGATTGAAAACATGACCAAAGTTTGGCATTTGAATCGTTGGAATCTCGCGGCTCGCGACAGATTCGTCGTGAGAATAGGTCATGTGCGACGAGCGGAGAGCGGGGAGGATTTTTTCCCCGCAGGGGGATTTATCAATTATCAATTGCAGTGGGGTACCCGGTTTAAGAGCGTTCATACTAAGAGAAAATTGCCTTAAGAGCGGTCAAATCGGCTTGTCACGTCTTGTGACGCCTATACTAAAGCCTATATGAGCCCCGACCTATGATAAGAGCGGCACGGAGATAAGAGCGGTCGCCCTGGCTTGTTCCGAGGGGTCCTTAGATCGGGTACCCCACTGTGTTATGTTTGCCAGCGGCAGCAATGACCCGTACTTGCAGAAATGTTCGGCGTGCCCGCGCTTTTTATAAAAAAGTATGTATCATATCATATTAATAATACACCTCAGCTGTGAGATCGAGGATTTCACCGAAACCCATCTTTGCAAGCTGCGTGTGAGAATTCGATCGCGCGTGCTACGGGATGTCCTCATGAAGGATATCATATACCCGTAGGTCGGTGACTCCCCTGGGTGCTATTAATAGCATGAAGCTATTAATAATTAGTATGATAGCATGAAGCTATTCATATCATAGCATGAAGCTATTAATAGCACCAGGGTCAACAGGTTTTTTTGGTGAAACGTTGTTGGTTTTTGTGGACGAGGCGCTGCTTCGCTCTCAGCCCTGCCGGCGGTAATATTTACCCGGGGTCAGTTTGGAGGGCTCAGGCCCGGGTGGGATCTGGGTGGCAAGCCGAAAATTATCCGCATCGACCGCCTCCTCTTGTGGTGTTCCAGTACAGTGGGTACCTCGATTTAAGAGCTCCCAGGATAAGGGCATTTGGAACTTAAGAGCGGTCAAATTGGCATGCCCCGCCTATACTGAAAGCTATATATTGCCTATTACAGATAAGAGCAATGTGTAGACAAGAGCGCTTGTTTCGGCTTGACACGGGGTGCTCTTAAATCGGGGTGCCCCCTGTATATACATCCATGAGTAAGTACGGGAACGCTGAACATTTCTGCACGTATCATACGGATAATTTTACGCCGCTTGCTTTTACGTGTATGTATAGCTTTGCAAGTTGTCGGTTGTCACGAAGGTAGCCTTGTCGCCACCACGGATCACGGCACAACGTCCCAACGTCCCGCTGTACTATTAGTACTATTGTTTTTTGTTTGTTTGCCATCCCACAACGTGCAGTATCACTAAAAAAAAAAACTACCAGGTATAATACAAGAGCGACGGCGCGCGACCGACGGAGTGACTGACCGAGCGACGGTGCGACCGACGAAGGCGACCCAACACCGCCTAACCTGGGCCGCCCAACCTGGGCCGCCCAACTAATTGCCGAGCAACGAGGTCGATCGTCCGAGCGATCGTCCGATCAACCTACAGTAGAGACGGCGACGACGCGACCGACGGCGCGGCGACGCGACCCATGAAGCCGGTCTAAGACCGCGCAAACAAAATACCGAGCGACCGGACCATCGACGGTCGCGACCGAGCGGGCGGCCCAATCGTCCGAGCGAACGCACGAGCGAACGCACGAGCGAACCCACGAAAACCTATGAAAACCCACGAAAACCCCACGAACACGGACGAAAACCCACGAAAAACATCAAAACACACCAAAACACACAAACACACACCAAATCACACCAAACCCACAACAAAACCACCAAACCCCACGCAAAAAAACGAAATCCTCACAAAACCCGCCAAAACCCACCAAAACCCACCAAAACACTCCACAACCCACCGAAACCCATCAACGCCCAGGACCCTCCTCCCCAAACCTCTCTGAAAACCACCAAAACCCACCAAACCCCACCAAACCCCCACCGAACCCCACCAAATCCCACCAAACCCTACCAACCCCACGAAAACCCACGCAAACCAACTTAACCCCGCCAAAACCCATTAAAACCAGCGAAAACCTCACCAAACCCCACCAAACCTCACCACACTCCGCCAAACCCCAACAAACCCACCAAAGCCCACCAAAACGGACCTTGTACCCTACTGAAAAAAACGCCACAGTACAAAAATGCAGTTGCTACGTACTCGCTCGACGACTGTTTTTGTGGTGTACCGTCATTGGCCTCGTAGCCCCCACCGTGCTCCCGCTGCCGACGCGCTTCCGATTCGATCGGGGCCAAGCGCCCCGCCCTCTCTGTGTCACGAAGGTCTCTCGGCCTCGCGCGCGTGGGACGCGCATGCCGAAGGCACTCGTTTACAGAATCGTTGACACGGGGAACAGAGTTGCATGGAATCAATTTCAGCATGTAAAAACGCGCAACATCGTTCAATTTTTGCCCTCGAGCCACCTTTCTGCTACCGCCCTCCCTCCACGAGCGCGCGACGGCGAGTCACTAAGCCGGGCACCCTTCCCCTTCGTCGCCCCGCCTGCGCAGTCCGCGTCGGCCACGCGCTCACGCGTACCCATGACACGAAGCGGAGCTTTGTGTGCTCAGGGAGGACGTCCGAACGACTCTAAATTCAAGTAATCGTGAAATTGCGCCGCAATCGGCCACGCGCTTGCCGCCTTCTCGCCACGCCGAGCGCGGGCCCGCGTGGCGGGGGACGGCATGCGCAGGGCCGATTACGGTGTAATTTCACGATTACTTGAATTTAGAGTCGTTCGGGCGTCCCCCCTACACAAGCGAGGGACGGCGGTTTCCCTCCTGTGCTCACCCCACCCCCCCCTGACCCACAGCGAAAACCGGGGCCGAAACGTACCAGGACGGCGCATCCGCGAGGTTACACTACAGTAATCCTTCCGACAATGTAGCGTAGATGCCGTTCGGATAGAAATCGAATATCCTTCCGTAAAGCAGTAGTATTTCTTCTGACTCTCCGCCAACCGTTTCCCAATCATACTCATAGATAAGTTGCACAAAAAAGCGGTAGCACAACAGGTTTGATATTCCATATCAGGTGTTGTAGTTGTACGTGGCGATCGTTTTTTTGTAGACCTCTGCTGTGCTTGCACCCTGTGTAAGATTGTATGTGTCGCACATACGATGCCTGGAAATCCCTCCTTTGCCTTAGTAAGTCGATTTGGATGTTTGTTGCCCGTTGCTTTTGTTGCGTAGACCCTGTGCAGGCAGTGGGGGAGGGCAGTGCGAGAGACTACCTGAACGGCTTGGTGTTGGCGACGGTGGCGTTAACGCACAATCAAGTGAGCCAAAAGAGAGAGGACCAAGCATGATATCATCACGTCATTTCTGCTTGCTGGGGGATTGGGCATATACATTCTGTTGACGTTCATATCATGCAACTAAAGTATAGTGTGAGCCAACTGCCTTAGAGGATGAGGGAGGAAGAACTGTCATCATGTCCAGACGTCGTATCTGATTGCTGGCGGAGGGGTGGGCGTATGTTCTCAAGAGAGAGGAGGAGCCATTACATGATGACGCCACAACGTCATAATTTCTTGCTGCGAGGGATTTGGACGTGCATTCTGTTGACGCCGTTGGAATTGCACATTTTGGGGACAAACTACTTAGAATTGGTGTGCTTTCCAGTAGTAAAAGGGTGAACATTCATGCTACTCGTAGTAAAGTTATTTTGTTCTTTTCACGTTTTTTGCCCTCCGATACTCTGTGCAGCGTACACTTAAACGTCGGTCACCGATCGCTCGTTGCTTTTTGTTGTGTTTTTGCTTGTTGCTGCTTGTCTTTGCTCCGCTTTTTTGAACGGTATCTATGTGGGTTGCATGTCATACGTATAGTGTACACGGCTACCTCTGCCTGTAAACTACAGTGGATACCCCGATTTAAGAGTACCCCGTGGCAAGCCGGAACAGGCGCTCTTAACTGTACATTGTGGGAAATAAATGGCTTTTAGTGTGGCGGCACATGCCGATTTGACCAATCTTAAATTCCAAATGCTTTTATCTTCGGTGCTCTTAAATCAGGGTACCCACTGTAGTTGCAACCAAAGACAGAGTCAACTTGAATACCGTATACTGCAATCAAGATAACACACCCCCTTGCTTGGACGAATTTGAAAGGGGATTTTCTCGACAAAGGGGAGAGTGCCAACGCCGAGCGGCGCGTCTTTGGAAAGATCTCGACGACATCGTATCTTCCTTAAAAAGCCGTTGTTTTCGTTGTGTGTGCCCCCCTGGTTTGGGGGAATATCTGCTCTGAAATTCATCGCAGGGGGTGTATTATCTTGCGTGTTATACGGTATGGTGTTTGGACAGCAGACAACAACAGCCACTTACGCAGCGCTAGCTCTGGGTTCATGTTGGAGATCGACCATCGACAAACGCCGATCGACGCTCAAACACTGCTACTGTTAGGACGTTTGCGATTTCCAATTTCTGTTGGGTTAGAAAACATATAGTAATAGCATTGAAACCGACGAACGTCATAACCCAAGGCCAACTCAACCCACGAAAAAATCAGCGAAAAATTAGGTTAGAAATAAAAAAAATGGTGGGAAAACATGTTTCTAACCGTTTTTTTCGTGGATTGGGTTGGCCTTGGGTTATGATGTTCGACGTTTTCAATACTGTTGTTACATGTTTTCCTACCCAACTCCTACCCAACCAAATTTGGTATCCCGCAAACACTATAAACCCTTTTAGCACTGCGCTACCGTTATATGGGGACGAAGCACTTGGAATTAGAAAATTATCATTTTAGTAGTTGGAAACGGGTTGGTGACCTGTTGTTGTGACAGGAGCTATCGGTGGCCACTATTTCGTACCAGTACTTGGTACTGCTAACACTAGTACGGGGGACCATAGTAATCAGGACCAAATACGGTAAATAAAAACAGTGGAATATATAGGTTTTTGTGTGTATCGTAGGTCCTCATTACTATGGTCGGTCCTCCGTAATAGCTAACTGTTGTCAAGAACTTATTGCGACCGCCGGGAAATAAGTCAAGTTGAACGGATAATGAGTCTGCAACTGTACGTCAAGTTGTACCGGTATGTACGAGTTACCACGTACGTGGGAAGACTTTCCTGAACCTTTTGCTCCAACTAAAAAGACAAACCTGCGACCACTTGCCCAAGTTGTCGACATCCTAAACTGGTTATTCTTGTATCGTGTTGGTGCGTCGATGGCTTACCGCTTACCGCAGCTTGCATTGAGTATGTACTTACTGCTGGTACCTGGTACCAGTTTTGTGTAACTTTCAGCTTATTTTTTGCGAGATATGCAGAGTTCATTGGAAAATCGTTTTTTTTCTTTTTTTGTCCCCCTTGATGCGGATTACGCGTCACGCTCTAACTTCCGTACACAGACGATTACAGCCAAAATTGACCTCAACAATTTGTCCTGTTGACCTCGACACTATCCACGGGCGTCACCGGCCTATGTACCCTCGACGAGGAATGTAGGACACGCTTGGCCGATGTATCACGCAGCTCGCAAAGTCGAGTATCGACGATTGTGACGGAACATTGTAGACTAAAGCAGCTGCTATATAGCGCTCCTACTGCTGTAATAGTAAAATTGTACCTTGGTCCACCCCCCTCATCGCGACAAGTACTCGTACCGCGATTTGTAGGTGACGCGCACGACAAAAAAACTTCCACAAGCGTTGTCCTGACCTCACAGCCGATGCACGACACTGTTTAGTACCAGGCACCAGTATTGCATTTGTACCGTGGTAATAAACCCTCGCCCACCTCCATCTCCCACCGACCGCCACATGCTGCCGTTACATGCGTTTGTGTACCTTCGCCTCTCGCTTCGTCAGCTGTGCAACATCGCGTGTGTGAAATAAAAAACATCGATACAGTCGTGGCCCCTCGTTAGTGCCGTGCCTTGCCAGACGACGATACCCGCACTAAAGTGGGAACCCACACTATCCCGGGATGGTGCAGGGTAGTAGGACTCTATAGGACGAGCAGGTCGTGACAAGTGGTTCTCACCGCACTAAACTGGGGCACCGCACTAAAGGGGACCGCACTCATGCAAAGACCACAACTGTGAGCGGTTCCAGGCCCCACAGCCGATGGACGCACTACACTACGAGTTTTTGATACCAGTATTGCCATTCTACCGTGGGGAATACTACAGGTAAAACTCCGCCCACCTCCACCTCCCACCGGCATGCTGTTGTGTGATATTTATTTGCCTCCGCCTCTCGCTGCCTCAGCTGTGCAACATCGCCTTTGTGAAGACACACAAGACGGCTTCTACGACCCTGGCGTACCTTCTGTTTCGCTATGGACGGAGGCACCACAAGAAGGTCAGCACGCCTCCAACCTCGCACATGAGTGAGATCGATCTTTTAAACGAAAAAAGTGGGAGTCACGCGTGATCGGATGAAATGGAGTAGATGTTATTTGAATAACACGGGTCCTTAGCACACCACATGTCGTCACCAACTTCCGCCTACCTCTCTCAAGTATGGGCCCCGTCGGAGACTAAAGGGCGTTTTATCCAATCCAGTGTCGACACCGGAATACTTCGTATACGCAAGCCTACACCGGCCTCTTCGGCTACGCGCCCGGATGCGTTGATCGTCTTGATGTGCCGAGTGTACCTGGTAGTCGGTTTGAGTGCGCCTTTTTATACTCCCACGTGCATGATGCAATCGGTGTGAGTGCGCCTTTTCTTACTCCTTTGCCTCTTGCCCCCCGCCCCCGCCCTCCCACTTGACACGTCGCTTCCCCTAACTCTTGGCACGTCGATTCCCTAACTCGTTGTTGATGCCTTTGTCGTCGTGATGTGCCTGGGTGCAATCGGTTTGAGTGTTCCTTTTCTTTTCTCTTTGCTCCTGCTTCCAGCCCCCGCCCACCCACTTGACACGTCGCTTCCCCTAACTCCTGGCACGTTGATTCCCTAACTCGTTGTGATGCCTTTGCCATCTTGATGTGCCTGGGTACAATCGGTTTGAGTGCGCCTTTTCTTCCCTCATTGCCTACTTTCCCCCGTCCCCGCCCTCCCAATTGGCACGTCGCTTCCCTAACTCGTTGTGATGTTTTTGTCGTCTTGATGTGCCTGGGTGTAATCGGTTTGAGTGCCCCCTTTCTTGCCTCCTTGCCTCCTGTCCCCCGTCCCCGCCCTCCCAATTGACACGTCGCTTCCCTAGCTCTTGGCGCGTCGCTTCCCTTAGCTCTTGGCACGTCGCTTTCCTAACTCTTGACGCGTCGCTTCCCTCTCTCTTGACACTTTGGTTCCCCAACTGTTTTGACACTTTTGCTTCCTAACTCGTTGTGGTGTCGGGGAACGCAGATGGCATACTTCGATAACCACAACTCGGCGATCCCTCTTCCAGAAGCCGTCACGCAGGTACAGTTGTAGCGCTGGTACTTATGTACCAGGTATAATGCGAGTTTCTAATTTACACGGGCCAAAAATTAGGGACCTCTTTAGAGATCGCTGTTACGATCGCCAACTACCGGCGGACACCCACACAAGTTGATTGGTACGTTTTTTCGAGTCTCGACACATGCTGCGGTAGAGGTATACCTTTTTTTTTTTCTCTTCATCTCATTTGTGGAGGTTTATACCTCTCCCAAAAACTGATTCGGGAAAAAAAATAAAGTGCTTCCCGATGAACAAATCCCATGGCTTTAGGTAAACAAGGAACGTTATGGGGAAAAAAGTACGAAGTTCCGACGATTTTGGGTTAAGGAGCTCAGCCATTCAGAAAACGTTTCAGCCAAAGAGTGCCACCTCTATTGCAGCACGCCTCTTTCTAATTTTCACCGCGCTGAAAAGTAGGGGACCCTTTCGGTGTGGCCGTTACGACCGCCGACCGCCGACCAACAACGCACACAACTTGAAAATAGTTACAAGTGTCCTGCTGCGCGAGTTCCTAGCGATGTAGTTCCTGCGGCGCAGCGTCGGATCCGAGTTGCCGCCTCGAGACATACCTCGTGAGAACAACAACAGCAACAACAAAACACACGCTCCCAGGCCTCTGGAAGAAGCCCATCCAAAGGCACGAGGGTTCTCACCCGACTCTGGCTAGCCTTTAGCCGTACTCGAAAATAAGGCGAGCATTTCCCCCTGTGCTCACCCAACTGTGGCTAGCCTTGCTCGTACGCGAGAATAATGCGAGCTCCATTCCCTGACGCCCCCCTCCCCTAGCTAGCCTTACTCGTACACGAAAATAAGACGGACTCCTCCCCTTGACTGCTTTTTGCATGCGGCGGCGGCGTTCTTATGGTCTCGCCCGAGCAGACGGTCGAAGGCAAGGGGCGTGTGGACATCATGCACTACCACATGTCTGTGTTCGGACAGTACGACGGCACTTGGAACGAGGCCGAGGAACAATACCGACGGATAATGAGGGATTCCGAGAAGGTCAACTTCATCTCCGTCATGAGGGAGCCTCGAAATCACCTGCTGAGGTAAGGTACATGGTGTATAGTCTGCCGCGTTCATCGCCCAACGCAGCGATAACAACTAAAATACAACCCTGTTTCGTTCTGCGCGCTTCAGTAGATCCTGCTTGGAGTGTCCCGCTTTGTCCACAGCTGTACCTCTATTATACGATTTTGCTACTTGAAAAATGAACCGCCACTAATCCCAAGTAGTTTGTGCCCTAAAACGTGGGTGCAGTTGGTTCTAAAGGGATGAAGGCTGACTTTTTGGGCATGAAGGGAATCCGACGATCAATTTGCCAGGTAGCATGAAGCATGCTACGGTACAGGCGCAGGTATTTTTATTTTTGGCTGATTGAATTAAGGAGCTCTATACCTCTATACCTCACCGAAAGACAACAGTCGAGGAAAAAGGAAAGTGCTACCCGATGAACAATCCCATGGCGTAGGTATACAACGAACAGCACTGCAAAACAAGAATGACATTCCGACGATATTGGGTTAAGGAGCCCCGTACTCAGAAAATGTTGTAGCCAAAAAGTGGTCTCCCTGTCGTGGCAAGCGTCCTACACAGGCAGTATAGCAAAGTGAAAAAAGCGTTGACGTGCCCAAAGCGACCTTCACATGTAGGAGAAGGAGTGGAAACCGTGAGATCCACGTACGGCCGCCATCGCTGAGGTTGTCTGGACACTTAGGCGCGAGCGAGGGGTAATATCTGCGTTACCACAGATCTTGTAGACCAGGCTCGCAACTGTTTTCACTCCCTGCCTGCCGTCAGATGTGCCCTCCCTCCTTATGGCCTGAATGGGGGAGGGGGGAAAGGGAGGGAGGCACGAGGAACCAGAGGAACCTGTTAACGTTGGAAGAATTTTCACATATACAGCAGTGGTCCCTCTATAGTGCCGGTATGTGCCAGCTGCAAGTAACGGCACTATAGCGGAAACTGGCACTACTTTGCACACTGCCACTACTTGTTGTTTCCATCTGTGCCAAACGATTTCACTGGCACTATATCGGGCAACTGGCACCACTCAACCGGCGCTACAGAAGGACCTCTACTATAAAATTAAAACTCCTCCGCTGTGAGATGCTAAGACACCTCGGCTGTGAGATCGAGAATTTCGTCGAAACTCATCTGTGCCAGCTTCGTGTGATACTTCGTTTAGTGTATATAACGTGCAATTGCCGAATCGTGTTTCATCGACTATTACCTGTGCACGCTCTTCTCGTCCATCTTCTAACGTTTTTTTCCTTGCTCCCTATTTCTTGCCATGTTTGTTGCTTCCCCTTCCCTCTCCCCACGCTTGTGTTTCTCGCTCGCTCGCTTGCGTCGCGGCCCTGCTCCACTCAACGCCATGTTCAGCTACTACTACTATTTTTTGCAGCCGAAGACGCAGGTGAGTGAGTGGGCGCCAAACTGACCGTTTATACCCGTGTCGGCGATTTCGGCAATCTGATACCCTTCCAGTCCGCCTTCGGCTTTGTTTTCACCGCAGCAACGCGAGGTTTCCGTTTCGTGCTGCGGACGTGCAGAGGCCTCGCTCTAGCATTACAATATATCGCGTCCCTCTTCTACAAAATTAATTAATTACAACCAACCCCTCCCCATTATAATTAATTAATTACAACGACCCCCCCCAAATTTATTGCATTACCCCCTCATATATTTAGTTAATTAATCACGTTACCCCCCTATACATATATCAGTATAGTCTGGTTACAAATGTGACACCAGCACAGAGTGCCAGGGATACGTCGTTTTTAAAATATTTTTGTCAACCCCTCGCGGTGTATTTTTGCTTGCTCGAAGTGTCGCCGACTATCTCGGAAGAGCTGGTATGTGTTGTAGCCGTCAACGATACGTAAGCCAAGAACAGTTGGACGAGCGATGTAGAGAGTGGGTTGCATACGTGCTCGTGGAAGAACGGGCCGGCGATATTTTTTGACTTTTTTTTAACCACGGGCTAGGTTTCAGGGAATTGAGCTAACGTGAGAATATCTTAAATCAATAATCATCATCGTCATCATCGTCATCGTCATCGTCATCGTCATCGTCATCGTGATCGTTATCGTTATCGTTATCGTCATCGTTATCGTCATCGTCATCGTCATCGTCATCGTCATCGTCATCGTCATCGTCATCGTCATCGTCATCGTCATCGTCATCGTCATCGTCAT
>JAYJMJ010000002.1:2633962-2649069 GCA_036873875.1 Laminaria ephemera
GGGGGGTGGAGGGGGGGGTGCGCGTTTCGGATTGAGGTCCCGGTATGGGGTGCCGAGTGGTGTTGACCACTGTGTTGTGTCGTGTTCGGCGGGAAAACGACGGGTGTAGAAGGGTGTAGAAGGTGTTATTTCTGGTGTAACGGTGTAGGTGTGTCCGTGTCGCGGTGCGCGCCTGCATACCTAGCGTTAACGGGGAATGTGGTGGCGCGTGTCGCCGGTTTCGCGCTAAGTAAAGAAAAAAAACGAAAAACAAAAAAGCTCACGGCCAAAACATATGGGAAAAGTGAGAAATCCGGGGAGGGTGTCCAGGCGTCCCCTGGCCACCCTGGGGTATTTGTTTCAAACACCCCCTCCCCAATTGCATACTGAGTCATTTTAATGTTTGCAATGCTGCTGTATCGCCTCATTTCGACTGTACTTGAATCGAGCTTATATTTATTGTTTTACAGATCGAGCTTATATTCGTTGTCGGACTACCAAATTTGGTTGGGAAGAAAACTTTTCGTTTAGTGACTTTTCGTTATAGTGTTGAAACCGACGAACGTCATTACCTAAGGCCAACCCACCCCACGAAATGAGTTTTAAGTGCCAATTTGACCCGTTTTTGCTACGTTTTCGTGGGTTTCAAAACGAATATTATGTGTCTTGTTACCCAACAAAATTTGGTATCCCGCAAGTACTCTAGTTGTTTTTTCTGACCTCATCCAGTGCATCTCGCGGAGACTCCCGCTAAGGCCACAAAGGTGGTGGCGCACACACATAAATATCTTTTAGATCTGCTGCTGTTTCGATCGTTTTTTCTGAGTTCCTCCAATACGTGTCTCATCGATGCCGCTGCTGTAATGCCGCGCAGGCTCCTGCCAAGGAAACAAGGAAGGTTATCATGGGAGGGAAGCACACGGGCAACATTCCCGGGTTTTTTTGCTTCATTCATTCCGCCCCCCTAGAACATACCAGGTATACTGGTATATATAACACCTGTGACTAATTAATACATTACCCCCGTATATATAATACCTACCTGGTATCCTCATCGATACCGCTACTGTAATGCCGCGCAGGCTCCTGCCAAGGCAACAAGGAAGGTCTTCATGGAAGGAAAGCACACGGGCAACAACGCAAACAGGTCGTACGGTTTGAGAGTGTTCTCCACTCTTGCCCTCAAGTACCAGGCGATATCGAAGGATGGGGCCGAGCCCAGTCTGAGGGAGGGCATGGCAACCAGGGTGCACACGGACAGCCCACTCTCGCAGTATGCCGGCCCGTACGCTCGTCTCCTTGAGGAAACGCTGGATGTTGTTGTCACTGCGGTGACCGAGCGACACTTGAGAGAGGTGCGAGTACGCTCGGGCAAGTTGAGTTATTTTGTTGTGTTTAGCCGTTCTAGGCACAATGTGTTGAAATTCGTGAACAAAACAAACCTACCCTACTTGCCGTTTTTCATCCACCCGAGTTCGTCATGCCAGTAGCAGTCAGTTTATAGTTGTTTTAGTGTTTGATGCTGGTAGCTAATTGGTCTTGCTGGGTGGCGTATGCGATGGTAGGAGGCGCCTTTACCGGTACTCATCCCACAAATCATACTAGATCAACTACCAAATATATATCACTTTCTAGGAGTTTTTAGGCTTTTTTCTGTGTTTTTGTGTTGCTTTTTTACGAATCACGAGGGGGCGTCGACCCAACCCAACCTTAACCCTAACCCTACCCCTAATCCCAACCCAGGCTAAGCCTCCGACCCGCGCGCGGCTTCGCCACGCGTTTTGGAAAATTTGATAAAAATGTGCGGACCATATCAAAAATCAAAATATAGTTGGTACTTTATCTGTTATGATTTGTGGGGTGAGAACACCACAAACGCTACTGGCTACCACAGCTTAACATAGTATTCCATATCATATTATCCCAGTCATTGTTACTACGTGTGTTGTCCCTACGCGAGGACTGCAGCGCTAAAACGCGCCTCCTTGTGGAACAGGTGATATGCTTGCCGACGAAGGTGCACTCCTCCGACCTAGCGCACCGCGGGCTCTCCACGAGCATGAACCCACTCGACCTTGGTCTTGCCGTCATCACTATTTTTCCAAGTGGTGTGTAGTGCTACGATTACAAAACATATTATGCCATACCATGCCATATCCCAATCTGTATCCCAGCTTATGACCAGCTTTTTTCATTCCAGAAGTTTGGATGTGGTTCCAAAACATAAAGCGCCTCACCATGAAAAAACGCCTCACCACATTCAATACTGTATTACAAAGCATGCTGTCCCCTATATATATGAGTGCAACTCCAAAAGGATCCAGTACCCCCTCCTCACTCCCCATGCAACAGGTGCTCTGCTTGCGGGCAAAGACGCACTCTTCCGACCCACCAGAAGCCTTCGGACTCTGGACCAGCATGTCCCCGCTCGACATTGGTCTTACCATCATCAGCAAGCTCTTGGCAGAGCACACCTTCCTCCCCCCCCACACCGGCACGGTGTCAGGGGGGTTTCCAATCCCCCGGGGGGAGGCGTTGCAGAAGCCGGTGTGTGCCACCATCTGCGGCCTTGTGGACCACGCTGTGACCGTGGATGCTGTACGGCGATGTTTATATATAGCAGCGGATTCTATCACGGAGACGGATGATGAGGAGGAGGATAGCGACTGCTGTGAGGGTCAGGGTAGGGTTGGTGGTGGTGGTGGTGGTGGTGGTGGTGGTCGGGGTCCGGTTGGTGGTGAGGGTAAGGTTGGCGGTGATGGTGGTGGTGGTGGTAGTTGTACTGGCGGGGATGTTGGTGTTGGTGTTGGTGTTGATGTTGGTGGTGGTGGTGGTGGTGGTGGTGTTGATGGCGGTGACGGGGTTGGTGGTGGTGATGGTCAGGGTAAGGGTGGTGGGAAGAGGGGCAAGAGCGGTGGCAGCAGAAGCCCGGTAAGGTTGGACTTCAATAATGGCGACGGGGGTAACTCCTTACCTGGCGATGGTGGGGAGGATGCCGGTAACGGTGTATGTGCGATGGAGACCGCCCAGGAGAGCGAAGACGCACGAGATATGGTGAGCTGACTGTCTGCCGTATAGACGCGTACTACCGGTGGTACAGTTTGGCCAAAGTGCTGCTGACTTACGAGACTCTTAACTGAGGAGCTACCTATCCAATACTGTTGGAATGCCATTTGTTATTTTCACTGTTGTTATGTTCATTTGTACACCTAGGCCATAGAATTGATCATGAGGTTGCACTGTCCTTGTTTCTCGACATCAGGTTTGGGGTGAGGTATGGAGCTCCTCACGTAAGGAATCTCCACAAATTTTGGTGTATCCCTACCATAGCATGTGTCTATTACACACAGGATAGCACACCCACACCCTCTAGGGCGAAATTCCGACTCGAGTTGCTCGACCGAGGGCAGAAAATGCATACGCAAAGCGATGCTTCTATGGAATTATCTTGACAAGATCATCCCCGACTGATTCGAAACATGTTCAACAGTTGTTTTTTGTTTAATGTTTTTTGTTTATGAGTTGTGATCTAGGGAACGAGCAGACCAGGAAGCCGCGCACCTCGTACGCTAGCTGGCTACAGCCGACGGTCTCGCTTGGTCGGCGAAGCAGTGCCCAACGCAGCCGGCTATTATCAACGTTTCGTTTCTCCTTTTTTATTTTCTTTTTCCCCCTTGACGTACCCTTGCTGTGGTTTAGGAAATAGTCCGCGAGGCAGGAAGCCGCGCACCTCGTACGCTATGTTACACGGGACTATCCCGCTTGGTGGGAGAAGCCGTCCCGAAGGCACTGCAGTACGCCAACCCAGACGGCGTCCGAATACACACCGTCTTCGTCTATGAAGACGATCCCAAGCTGGATAAGGTGGCTGCCCAGCTAGAAGCTCTTTACGCTAGTGGGTCCCTGCATTCTACGCCTGTGGTTATTGCCGTGCCGAGCGCAGAGGAGTGTGTGACGGCGGGGGTGGGCAAGATGACGGGTTCTTTGGATTCGGAGGATGAAGCGGCCGAGACCGATTTCAAGTTTCGGATGACGAGCTTGCAAGGCCGAATGGTACGCGTTCTGGTAGAGGCGCCTGTAGACAAAATTTCGATTACGTTTTGCTTAGCTTCCCGATGACAGAAGGTCCCCCTCGACTGTGGTATATTGAATAAGTACGAATTAAATACCTGGTACAAATTGGTGTATTATCCCAGTACTTTATGATACCAGGTATGTGCCAGGAATGACAATGTTATTTGTTTGGATTCGGAGGATGAAGCGGCCGAGACCGATTTCAAGTTCAGGATGACGAGCTTCCAGAGAAGGATAGTACGTGACGTTTGCTACGATAGTAGCAGCACGTTGTGGCCATAATGTTGCATATCAACTAAGGAACTGCCGAATATCGTCGAGGACTATTTGTGATACTACGATACTATTAGGTAGCATACCTAATATGTATGCTTGAACGCACACATCGAATGTCCTCACGTATACTAATCCAAGCCATTAACTATACCAGGGTATACTCGTGCGTTCTCAATAGTGGCCATAGCTTGTGGCGTACCCTTGTTTTTTGCAATCGTCGACGCCATTGCATGATGCTTCGGTGAGAGCCAGGGGGGCGGGGGGGGACGTACCTGGTATCGATATTTCCCGTGTAGAAGTACACGAGCAGGGCCTGTACCCCAAAAACAATGTGTTTCATTATGTTTCCCAATATCGGACGCGCAATGTGTATAGCAATATTAAATGATAACTAACTTGTTTCTTTGGTTGTCCTACTGGCTGTGATCGACACGTTCGTGCCTGCCCTGTCAGGAGGAGTGGCTCGGAAAGGAGTGCCAAAGTCTGACTATCCTGGCCCACGTCTCGGACTCAGCGCCCGCTTCGGCGTTGGACCGCGGCAAAGCATCGAACACGGTTTCTGGGGTAGACTCCGCTGTTAACAGCAGTTGGAAACAGCCTATCATGGTTTTCGCTTTCCGAGATGCCCCCCTGCAGGTATAATGTACAGTATTTTTGATTGAGCCATGGTCACGCGTGCTACGGAAGAGGTGCACTTAGATTTTTCGAGGCCCCTCCCTTGAGTAGCTCTTGCATATCACCCACAACATCACTTTCGGGGGAAAATGCACGCTTAACCCGATGAACAATCCCATGGCCTGGGTGTATTCCATGTAACAAAAAAATGTTGTACAACGGCAGGGGTATTCCAACGATACCATTATGAAGTAGTTCCTCAGGTGAGGAGCCCCGTCAGTCAGAAATGTTCCAAACATTGCTACCCGTATCGTGGCACGCGCCGTTCATTGTATGCACCACCATGGAACTGTAACCCCCCCCGACCCATGTACGCGGTTTCGGCTTGTGACAGAAGATGATTTCTCCGGGGTGTGCCTTCTTTGCCTTATTTTATATGCACCACCATATAAGTGGGGAGGGGTGAAATTGTAATGCGTTCATTATTTCAAGAAATCGACTAGTTGCCACCTGCGAGGGAGACGATATGGAATTGTAACCCCCCACGACCTGTATACTCGTGTTTCTGTTTGCGACAGAAGCTTATCTCGCCGGGGGATGCCACCGGGCCGTGGATCAAAGACGACTCCGGGTACTCGTTCACCCTGCAGGGCAAAGAAATCGCCTCCTTCTCGGCCTACGACGCAAGAACTCGCGACCTCCGAAGAATGGCCATGAGAACCCAGCGTGGTCGAACCGGCACAGGGCTCCTCAATATCATGTCCCCAGAGGTCTACAAAAGCCTTTTGCGGATCTTTCACGTTGAAGGAACGGCCGTACTGTCGACCTATGACCCGTGTGGCGTGGTGCAAGCGGCGGCGGTGACGCTACGCCGTCACTGCTTAACCTTCCTGGGAAGGAGCACTAAGACCACCCTGCAGAGCATGGATATTGATGACGTACCGCTGCTAGGGGCGAGAAACAATGTCCACGCAAGAACTTTGCGCTTGGTTGTGGGAGACCATAAGGGGGATGTGCTTACGGAGGGGGACGGAGGGCTGAGGGATACTGGTAACCGCAATGGCTGTGGGAAAAAGGAAACCGGGAAGGCAAAGGAGTCTGGGCCAAAGGCATCCTATAACAGCAAGGACTCGGGGAGACAGGAAGCCAGTAACAACAAGAGCTCGGCGACCAAACAAACCGGTAACAGCAAGGAGTCGGGGAGACGAGAAGCCGGTAACGGCAAGAGCTTGAGGGGGAAAGAAGCTCGTAACGGCAAGGGGTTGGGGACAAAGAGAGCTGGTAACGGCAAGGGGTTGGGGACAAGGAAGGCTGGTATTCGCAACGATAAGGGGACTAATGAAGTTTCCCGGAAGCGACCCGGCAGCAGCTGCTCTCCTGAGATGGATCGGTTGGCTTCTTCGCGAAAAAGGCCAAACGTTGGTGACCCCAGTTCGAAATCGGTAACGGTGGCACCGGATGATTCATCAAGCGAAACCGCGCCGTAGCCCTGCCTACCCCCCACTAGGGGGGGTGCACGAAGCGCTACCACCGATAACCGCAAGGGGTCAGGCAAAAGAAACTGGGGACCACAAGGAGCCTGGAGGGAAGTTGGTCGATGACAGCAAGGACTTGGTGGCGACAAGGGAATTCTGCAGCGGCAAGGAGACGAAATTAGCCGGTAACGGCAAGGAGTCGAGAACAAAAACAGCCGGTATCCGCAAGGACTCAGGGACAAAAGCGGCAACGTTTTCAAAGCGGCGCGATGGTGGCGCTGAACTGAACACTGCCCGGAATCAACCCGGCATCAGCTGCCCTCCAAAGATGGATCCGTTGGCGTCTTCGCAAAAGAGACCGAACGTTGGAGACGCGGGTTCGTCATCGGTGAGCGTGGCACCTGATGATTCATCAGGCGAAAACGCACCGCAGGCTTACCTAACGCTCACGTGGGGAGACAAACAAAGGGCTATCGGTACCCGTAAGGTTTGGGCGACGAAGGGAGCCGGGTGAGGGAAAGAGGCCGGTAGTGGCAAGGGGTCGGGGGCAAACGAAGCCGGTAACGGAAGGGCTCGGGGGGACAAAACAAGCCGATAACGGCAAGGGGTCGGGGATAAAAGGAGCCAGTAACGGCAAGCGATCGGGGACAAAATAAAACAGCATCGCTCTTTAAGCGGCGCAATGGCGACGCCGAGGTGAAGGCTCCCCGAATGCGGCCCACCAGTTGCTGCTCTCCTGTCATGGACCTGTCGACCAGTTCTAGAAAACTTCCGAACGTTGGTGACGCCTTTTCGTCGTAGGCGAGGGTGCCAGCGAAGGAATCTAGCGAGACCGCACCGTAGCCTTGCGCATTTCCGTCGTACAAACCACAGCACGCTGATATGTACTGTCGTGGCCCCTCCATAGCGCCGGTTTGTGCCAGCCGGTATTGCCGGCAGTATGGCGGCAACCAGTACTGATGGGTATAGTAGTACAGGAACTGATACTAGTATTGCGGGTTCCAGTCGTGCCGAGCGATTTCTCCGGCACTATACCGGAAATAGGCACTATGCAACCGGCGCCGAAGGGAGACCCCCACTGTATATGGATATCTCGTAAGATGATGTATATTTTAGCTATTTGTAGCTGCAGCAGAGTGAGCAGAACTTGATACTCGTAGAAGTCGAGCAGTTGTGGGAAGGCCGAACGCTATACGCGACCAAAGCCTAGAAGCTGTTTTGGATAATAGCTCAAGCAGAGTGGGCTTAACTCAATAGAAGACAAAAAGTTGTGTGATTGTCGAACGCTATACGCAACGAAAGCTGTAGCTAGTATTTATTTAGTATCTACAGCAGAGTGAGCAGATGCGGGAGTACCGAACGTTATACGTGGCGGAATCCTGGAAGCTGTTATTTATATAGTACCTGCAGGAAAGTGAACCGAAGTGGATAGAAGCCGGCAATCTTTGTGATTGCCGAACGCTATACGCCACAAAATCCGAGGCAAGTACTGTCGAGGGTGGGGTGGGGCATAGGCGCCTGTGACCACAATACGATGAGAATAGTACAGCCAAGCGTTAACCCTTGACTACTACAAAATGTACCCGAGACAAACTCCAAGTAATTTGTTCCCATACACGTGAGGGGTGAGGTAGGGGGGGACCCTTATTTTGCTACAGGACGTGCAGTTCCAAACAGGTTAATATGTGGTGAACCACGTAGTAACTAGAAGTAGACAAATGTGTGGTTGCCGAACGCTACATGCGACGAACCCGAGGCACGTACAGGGGAGGGGGAAGGTAGGGTAGACGCCTGTGACCACAGTGTGACGATTAGTGCCGCTATGATTACACCCTTTTCCTGCCGCAAAATGTATCCAATTCTAACTCCAATTAGGTTGTCCACGTAAACGTGGAGGATGCAGTTCCGAGATCCCGTAAGAAAGTATATCTTACTGGTAGCGGCCACTAGCTCCGGCAGAGTGAGCAGACGCACTCGGTAGAAGTGGACAACTTGTATGACTTCTGAACGCTATACGCGACGAAATCCGGGGCACGTAGGGGAGTGGAGGCGGGGGGGGGGGAGGGGGTGTAGAGTAGACGACTATGACCACAGGTTCGTAAGAGTAGTGCCGCCAAGCGTTAACCTTTTTTCTGTTCTGCTGCAAAACGTATCCCATATTTCTCCAAATAGTCTGTCCCGGTGATCGTGGGGGGTGAGGAGTGGGGGGCTCCACATTCGGGGGCATTCCCGTAATATGCTACGGGGAGCATAGTTCCAAACAGGTTAAAGTTAGGTTGCCATGTGACCTTAAGTGGGCAAGATGTGTGATTGCCGATCGCTATACGCGACGACATGCGAGAAAAGTAGGCAGATGGGGGGGTAGGCTAGACGCCTGTGACCACAGTGCAGTGACAGTAGTGCGGCAAAGCGTTATCCCCTTTACTGCTGCAAAATGTGTCCCATGCTTACGCCAAATTTCATGTCCCCAGAAACGAGGGAGGGAGTGAGGAGGGGGGCTCCCTGTTCGCGGGGGTTCCCATATTAGGCAGGAGGGGGTGCCGTTCCAAAGGGGTTAACCCTGTCGGGACTCCATAGGGGAACAGTGTCGAAAACTCGTGACGATTAGAATGACGCTACGGTAGGGGGAGCAAATTTAGGGCCTACTGTTTCGGCGGCTTAAGGTCACTCGCGCGAGTGACCATCCTATTGCTTTGCACGTCTTGAGCGTTTGTAACACCGTATTGCTTTGCCACTCTAAAGCCTTTGGGCATTGTTTTTGCGAAATGCGTCGCCATCCAATGGCTTGTGAGGCTGCTCGGAATGGTACCCCCCCTACCGTAGCCTTGGCCATTACCGCGTCGGTCACACGAAGCAACTCGGGCAGCTTAGGTAGGTAGTGTTTGAACCGGGCTTCTATGCAACGGGGTCTCCGACACGCGCGCACGATGACACTAGTCGTACTGCTGCGCGCTCATAATAATAATTTTTGTAGACGGTTGATACGACTGCGCCTGACACTGATTAGGCTGCTGGCGCATGCTGCGATAGCGGTAGCATCTTTTTGCAGCGGTAGCATCTTTTGCTTAATTACCAGATGTGCTATTTGCTATATACCTAGCCCATGCGATTGTTCGTCTGGTTACGTTTCTATTTTTTCTCAGAAGTCAGTGTTTGGTTGAGATTGAGAGCTCCCCAAGTGAAGAGCCTCTAACGGTTTAGGTGCTACGACCCTTATTGTAGCACGTGTCTGATATCCTTGGGTCTCGAAGATACTAAGCCCTGGCGAGCCACGTACTGGAAATTAGGAATGTAGAGGCGGATTGGATAAAGTGGAATGAATTCCTAGGCCCACTGCGAGTTCTTGCTACTCGTACGTACGAGCTCTACACGGTATGACATTAATTGTTTTGTCAGGCGATGGCGAGAGAATTAATGCATTTGATTGCCGTGCAAGATTCGTATATACGACTATCTACAGGGAGGGATAGTGTTTGTTTTGTCAGCCGATGGCAAGCAACGGCATTGGATGCAGTGGAGTGGCGTGCAAGAAAAACGACCTGCAATTTGTTTCGTCAGGGAACACGTGGAATGTACGAGGCCACACGGCGAATTCCGCTGCGAGTTCTTGCTACTCGAACCCGCATGAACTGGGTAGTATTTGTTTTTGCAGGCGATGGCCTCGCAAGCGAACTAGCTTCGGCCAGACCCATGGCAGTTACTTACGAGATCCAGCTTGTCGATATAGGGCAAGTGAGTGCCACTAGTCCTACATCAACTCGGACTGGAACAGAGCTGATTGATGGGGATCCAGCCTTTGGGCCGTCCATAAGATGAACCCGAAGATATAAGTGCGGGTGCAGTGGATCGACATAAGTGCGCATCAACATCGTTGCCATCTCCCCGAACAGCAACAAGTGCATGCTAAGGTAGGGATGCACCTAAGCAGGGCTCCTAGTAATAGTATTGAGGAGCTCTACACCTCACCCATAACTGATTTTAATAACACCGATATTGTTAACCCGACGAGCAATCGCATTGCTTACAGTAGCTATAGAATCAATCATGTTGTAAAACCAAAATGGTGCTCCCACGATATTGGGCAGTCCCTCGGGCGAGGAGCCCCACAAATCAGAGACACTTTGGACACGTGCTATAGGTAGAGGTGCACCAACATTTTTGTGAGGCTCCTCGCTGGAGGAGCTCTACACCTCACCCAACAATTGATTTCGAGTCAACTGAAAGCACAATCCGATGAACAAACCCATGGTCTAGGTATACCGGTACACCAAAATTTTGTATCGCAAAAGAAGGACGATACCCCGACGATTTTGAGTTAAGGAGCCCCGTCATTCAGAAACGAAATTAGCCAAGAAGTGCTACCTCTATCGTAGCACGCGTTGCAAAAGGATAAGCCCAACACTCGCATCAACATCCCTGTGATATTCCCCTAAACATCGATGGCAAGCGCTCGGCTGGACGCAAAAAAACCAAGTGCACATCGTGCACACCCCCCGCTCTCCTTCCGCTCCAGGGTAACCTCGAACCTCGACAAGGGTGTTGGAGTAGGCCTATTCAGCATTAACGGTTACGTGTCGGTCCTATATTTTGTCTATTGGTCAATTCAGGTGTATTTTACTCTTGACATCTGAGTTAGCACGTAGTGATTGTGGTGACTCGTGTGGTCACATCCTCTGTCCCTATCCTGTGTGAAACCAACACATGGTATGATACAGATATCCCTGCAACCTTTGACTCTTCGGCCTGGGGCTACGAACAGAGGGTTCGAAAATTGCAACAAGTGGACAGCGCCAACTCCCGAAGCACATCGCAATATATATCCCCCCAAACATCGAAGACAAGCGCTCGGTCGAACGAAACACCAACGTGCATATCATTGACACCCCTTCCTCCTTCCTTCACGGTGTTTTTCACTGGCTTGACGTTTTCACTTGGTGGATGTTTTCGAAGGCAAGTACATGGACACCCTCGCCTCTCCCCCCGCTTCCATGTACACCCCAAGCACCGACAAAAGTTCGAACCGTGCTGTAAATGGGTAAGGCTAACGACACATGCTACGGTAAAGGTGCACCATTTTGTTTCTGAGGCTAACTCACTTGAGGACCTCTATACCTCACCCAGAGACTTGTTTCGAGTAATCTAAAAGTGAAACCCGATGACCAAACCCATGGCCTAGGTGTAAAAAGTATTCATATTGCAAAACAAGAATGACATTCCGACGAATATGGGCCAAGGAGCCCCGTCATTCACAAAATAAAAATGTCAAAAAGTGCTACCTCTGTCGTAGCAGGCGACTAACGCGCGCATGCAGCAACATCGTCATACTGTCTCCTGAAACATTGACGGCAAGCTCGCTCGGTCGGACGCAAACCCAAAAAGTGCACATTGGGATCTGTTCATGAGCCGTGCTACCCTAGGGATTGCACTTTAGAGCGCAAACATTTTTCTTTGACAAGAGCCCCTCAATTCCGGAGCTACAGCATATATTTTGAGTCTTCTCCTTCCCCACCCGGTCGACGTCTTCACAGCCGCGTACATGGACACACCTGTTGCGAGTTATAAAGTCTTTCGAGCAGGGGCATCCTTTCAGCGATCTTCCGAGTTAGGTGATCAAATCACGCCTTCCGCCACCAGTACCTCCTTCCTCACGGCCCGCTCGGATTTCTCACGGACGCAAACATGGACACCCCTTCAACTCCCCTCGCTCCCGTGTAAACCTCAAACAGCGACAAGGAGTCGCTCAGCTCGAACCCTTCTTTCGGGATGCGGGTCATGAAAGTCATCCACGTCACCACACCCGGTTCGGTGACGAGATCAGCCCTGAGGCACTGCCCCGGAGGGGTTATCACGGTCGCAGTGAATCCGCCTCCTATGGCAGGAGAAGCTTTCGCGTCGGCCACTTCTAGGCCCACCCTAACATTCGCTCTGTCAGCGGTTACTTTGGAGTAGGCGGAAACATCACGGCCACCCTGCGCACCCGTTTTGGCAAACCGCTGTCTGGCTTCGATGCGCATGGCTGCGACTGTTGGAGCTACGGCAGACCACGTGATGGATTAGGTATGTCCGATGATCATGCGCCGAGGCACTTCCTCCAGCTCGATCTGACAACAAGTCAATCGGTTTTTGAGGTCGTGCGAAAACATTCTAATGCTGGTTTTGCTAAAGGGAGTCGCAGGCGGGTTTTACGTGATTCACTGGGTTTGGCCAATTACTGGGCGAGGGCACTTCCTCCAGCTCGATCTGGCTGAAATAATCGAATGCGGGGTTTCTTAGAGATTATATCAGGCAGGTTGGCGGTGCGCCTAGCTGCGATGGTTGGAGTTACGGTAGACACGTGATAGATTGGGCCTGGACGATCATAATGCGCAGGGGCACTTTCACCAGCTTGGTCTATCAAATGTCGGTTTTCGAGGTCGTCGTCCAGACTAATTCGAATGCGGGGTTTATACAGATATTAGCAGGCGGGTTCCACAATTGATTGGGCCTCGCGGGTGACAGTGTGTAAAGGAACTACTTCCAGCTCGATCTCAGAAGGGAGGGGTCGGTTTTGATATCGTGCAGCAACAAGAGCATGCGGGATTTGTTATGTACCTGGTATGTATGTTTTAGTTGCCTTCCGGCATCGTGCAGTGCAGATTCGATCGAAACTCAAACACTGATTCACTGCACCAAACGCCACCACTGTCTCCCAATCTGTTCTCTTTTCCTAAGTGTATTCACTTGAATACGCCCTACCTCCCTTCATACGGCCATTCCGCATATATCTGGCAGCGTTTCTCCTTCCTTGTCGAGAGATGGAACATATATTTCTTGGTTTCAGCGTGAAAAACTTCTCCGTATCGATTCAACGTACACTGGTAGTACGAATACACATGCATTCCGTCGAGTTGAAAGGGATAACAGTGAAAGCGGACATCGGACATCGGTTTGTAACGACATCTGTCCACACTATACGTCCACACTATACGTCGACACTATACGAGTACACGCATGCTACGGTAGAGGTGCACCGATTTTTTTCTGAGGCCACTCACTTGAAGAGCTCTATACCTGACCCAAAAACTGATTTGGAGAAAAATAAAGTGCTACCCCAATGAAAAATCCCATGTGGCCTAGGCATGAAACCAAACATATTTCCAAACAAAACTGAAATTCAGACGGTTTTGGGTTAAGGAGCCCCGTTTTTCAGAAAACATTTCAGCCAAAAAGTGCCACCTCTATCGTACTATTAGTAGCACGCGTGTATACCGATTGCGATAAACCTGCGCAAACAGCCCAATGATTCATCGATCCACCGGGCTAGGCATATGACGAATACAACCACTGTACTGTAGCCGTACAACGCAAATGGGATTGAAATTATGGCGGGCAACTCCTCAGTTGAGGAAGCCCGTCGGCCAGACTGAAACGATTCGGTCTGACAGTACTCCCCCCACAATACAATAACGTGATAACGCTAAAAAACGCCGGCACTATAGCAGCAACCGGACCTACTCCCCATACGGCCACTACTGGTTGTTCCCAGCTGTGCCAAATAATTTCGCAGTCGCCTAGCGGGCGACCGGCGCTAGTCAACCGGGACGCATGCTACGGTAGAGGTGCACCATTTTTTTTCTGATGCCTCCTCACCTGAGGAGCTCTATCCTCCTGCCCAAAACTGATCCGGGAAAAACACAAAGTACTCCCCGATGAACAATCAGATGACCTAGATACAGACAGAAAAATGTTCCGAAAAATTGAACGAAATTCCGACGAATTTGAGTTAAGGAGCCCCGTCATTCCGAAACCGTCTCAGGCAAAAAATGCTACCACTATCGTAGCAGTCGTCCCGGCGCTACAGAGGGACCACTACTGCTGTAGCCTAAAGGGTGCACCCACCTTGTCGTTTTGACCGACATCGAATAGCCCCAAGGCGCCGGCCGGGCTCGACAATCCCAAAGTGCTGAGCGCGGCCACACTCAGAGCACCTGTCAGGAAGAGCAGTAACATGTGCGACATGATAATCAGTGCCAACCTGTGAACGCTGAACAACTTGTAAATCAGTGTGATTGCCTGTTCACGTTTGCAGCGTGAGAGAAAGAACGAAACATGGTCCCCCTCGGTCGGTGCCACCGAGGCCCTTCCAATTGCGACATCATCCAAAGCACAATCGACATTGGTTTAGTATTTTTACGAGCCAAGCGAGTTTCGAATTTACGACGACAGCGCCTAACGTATTTGACGTAAGATACCACTCTTCTCCTATATACCACCCCACCACAGGAACGCCCCCCTGGTAATAAAAAAAGAGCAAAACTCAAATAAAATCAGGTCAATAATCACCTGGGTTGCCTTCGATACCACCCCCCTGGGCCGGTACGCCTTGCTAACAATACAAAACGTAATGTCACCCGGGGTCTTCCAAACAGCACACAAACAAAGATCACACGAGGCCCACCAAAATTGGCTTCCGACATCGCGCATCACAAAGAACAGCAAGTACCGTTACCACCTCCAAGTAATTTGCTGTTGAATCAAGCACGGGCTCCTGGCTAGCCCCGCCGGCTTCAAACGAGGGGCACTATCGGTATCATTGCTGATATCGGCATACCTGATATGGTATAATATGTACAACCCTGGTGCTAACTAGTACTAAGGGGAGTCGCCGACCTATATCCTTCATGAGGACATACACAACCCGTAACACGC
>JAYJMJ010000002.1:2649169-2663833 GCA_036873875.1 Laminaria ephemera
GCCCCCTGCCCCCCCCTGCCCCCCCATGCCCCCCCCCCTACCCCAACTCAATTCCCAGCCACTTGCTCAAGCATTGATCTCGTTGGTACCGGAAGGGACCACGCGGGGGCTTGTACGCCCTAGCGAGTATAACCCTGCCCTCCAAATCTCGGAAGACAGGGCCCCCCAGGGTATCCCCGCTGCACAGTGGGTATAGGGGCGGCCAAGGGTTGGGCCGGCAGCGGTACCTGGGATGTGGTGGTCCCAGACTGGTCCGGCGGCGGCTGGAATGTTGTGATTCGAGACATCACGGTGGACGTATAGGTCGGCTCGGCCTGTGGCGGCTGTTCCAGCGACAACGGACAACAATTTACCCAGGATGGGACCCTATCCTCCCCGGGTGCGGAGGAACCTTGATGGCTCTATAGGCTGGAATATTCCTGTTCAGCACCTACCTTCTAGAAAAGAGACTGGCGTCTGGCAGGGATTTGATAGGCCAATCAGCGGCCGGAATCGAAATTCAAAATTTCAATGCAGCGGCAACGCTGGCTTGATCGCCCAAGACGGCCTGGGGATTGTCGGCAATGCTCAGCACGCGACGGCCACGGCTCGGCGAGGCGCGAGACCCGGTGTTATGCTGGTAGTGTCACCCACCCTCTCTACCCATACGGCAAGACGGGGCTGAAACACTCTGAGTGGCGAGACCATGATGAAAGACAGACCGACACACGCGTTTTCTGTATTATAAAATTGGGGCAAGTTTTGAAGCACTAGCACTACGATATATTGACTTGATATGTCAGACGTTCACATCATACCTGGTACTTCGTATGGAGCAATGGTACTGAGCCACGTGACTGTGTAGGCTAGTGGGTGGCACTATAAGATATTTAGCTGTCACTAGGTACTCGCGCAGCAGGCTATGTGCTACTGTCGTCAACTTGTGTGTATTGGTGGTCGGCGGACGCTTTCACACATCTCGTTTCGAAAGGGCCCCCCATTTCTTGCGGCATCAAAATCAGAAAATCGCATTCACTCGCAGTAACCAACAGGTCCCGATCTGAAAACTAAAAAACGCTTCAGCTCAAATTCTTCAGATCGCAAAGTCTCCATCGACAATTGGAGCGAAAAACGTCTTCAATGCCGACTCAGAAACGCCTTCCAGTGAGGTCGACACCCACGCGTCCAACCAACTCGAAAGCAGCATACCCTGCAAGGGTGTGGTTAGTAGGGTATACACTCTATTAATAGATGTATCCTGGTATCTACTCAGTCTGCTCAGTACGGGACACGCTCTGTACCAGGGTATCTACCAGGATATGACCAACAAAACCAGGCTTGATACCCGGGTACTCGATAGCATATACCCTGCTTGACACACAATACCCTACTTGACACACCCTTGAAACCCTTCAGAAGACAAGCTCTCCATCGCTCATCGGGCCGAAAAACGCCTCCAACGCCGACTCAGAAACGTCTTCCAGTTTGGCCGGAACACACGCGTTCCACTTTCATAGATAGTAGCTATCGTACCGGATGAACAACAACAAACCCTCGTGTTCTTCGTAGGGTGTTTACTCTAGATGTATCCCGGTATCTCTACCCGGGTATGACCAACATCACCAGGTTTGATACGCGGGTACCGACATTACATACCCTACTACATACACGCTTAAACTCTTCAGATGACAAGCTCCCCATCACCAATCGGAGCGAAGAACGCCTCCAACACCGACCCAGAAACGCCTTCCAGGGTAGGCGGTTTCCACTCTGGATTGTTGTCTTTGTCAACAAGAAGAGCGCGGACACCCTCGCCGAAGTCCGGATGCGCCATCACGTGCTGCGCATACCGTATGACGCGGTGGACCAGACACCATAACGACGGAGGCAGCGGACAGGGCGGGGGGGGTACGGGTGGTCACGATATTTTACAGACGCGTATGGCGGTAGGGCTAGATCCTGATTTTTCTTGGGCTCCTCACTTGAGGAGCTCTGTATCTCCCTCAGCTGCCGATGTTCGAAAAAAAATGTAAGCAAAGTCCGATACACAATCCCATGTGCTATGTATCTAGCGACCGTTGCAAAATGCGTGCCGGATCAAAATATATTCGGTAGCCCCTCAGGTGAGGACATCCATTAACGATAAATGTTCGAGCTCAAACCCGCAGCCCCTACCGTAGCACGACTCTACAACGCCTCGTTGGGCCTACTAGGCGTGTTATACAAGCGGGCCTCCGGTAGGTGGGTGCAAATCTACATGGGCATTGGACTCCTACGCTGCTGTGTTTGGCCGTGTGCTCATGTTTTTTTTATGTTCACATCGACGCGAGCCGACCGGCGGCACATTTTATACTTTATTTGAAATACGTCATATGTGAGTTCGACCGATTGAGTGGTCGATTCAATACTCAGCTTTGCAGGCTGCATGATACGTCGGCCGTGCGTTTTTTACACCAATTACTTGTTAAGGGTATAGGCCAAAGACCTCCCAGGATACTGGTAGGATCAACAAGACAACTTTACGAGGGTGAATTCGGTCAATACTCTCATTCTGCGCATTGATATCGCAAAACCCTTATGGAGGAAGTCGGAGGATCTCGCAAGGACGCGGAACTGCGCAGCAATTGACCTCACCTGGACCACCCGAAAATCTTGTTCGAAGCAGTCTTTGAGGCTGGTCGCCGAAGCCCACGCGATATGGCGGTGTGTAACCTGCGAGAGCCGCGTTGGATGTGGGCAATGTTCCGATGAGGGACACAATAGGGTATGCGGTTATGTTAGGCCGTTTATTATGCGATTAACGGCAAATCTTCGAGCGAGGGACGCACTGGGGTATGTGGTAAGCTTGGGCCGTTTCTTGTGCGGTCAGCTGGTATTTTTGTACTTTTGATCTTATTTGGCCTTTACGTCCAATACCAGATGCGCGGTGATCTTAGGGCGTTTGTTATGCGATTAATGGTCCATCTTCCAACGAGGGGACGAGTGCTACGATAGGGGTAGCACTTTTTGACTACATTTTGTTTCTGAGTGATGGCACTCCTTAACCCAATGTCGCCGGAAGGTCATTCCTTTTTTGCGGTATTGTTCGTTGTATACCTAGGCCATGGGATTGATTGTTCGTCGGGTTGTACGTTCATTTTTTCTCAACTTTTGGGGTTGGGTGAGGTATACAGCTCCTCAAGTGAGGAGCTTCAGAAAAAAAATGGTGCACATTTACTGTAGCATGCGTCAGGGGCACACTAGGGTACGCGGCAATCTTCGCCCGTTTATTATGCAGTTAGAGGTCAATCTTCCAATGAGACACCCGCTGGGGTGTGCGGTGATCTTAGACTGTTTCTTATGCGGTTATCTGTTTTTTTCGATCCGATATGGGATTTTCAGCAAATTGCAGGTGTGCGGTTATCTTACAGTGCACCGTTTATTATGCGGTTATTTTGATTTTCGATCCGATTCGGGATTTTGAGCCAATAGCAGATATCTTTCGCCCGCGAAGCGACGGAATTGGCCTTGCGCTTCTCGGAATGAGTCCACCTACTCACCGTGATGGCTACCAACCGCCGAGTATCTACCAACCTACAATAGTTGTGCAGAGTGAAATGGCGTTCGTCTCTGGCAGCGCGAGGAAAGAAAGTGTTCGAAAATAGCAAGGCGCATCGCGCCAAGTATCGTGGCGATGAAATATGCGAAGAGCGTAGCACGCGTGAACCGCAACACCGCAACGCCGCTGAAAACAGAGGGATGTGTGGTGATCGTACACGAGGATTTATCTACCCACAATAATTGTGGATACTTGACGTTGAGGGGTTCGGACAAGGTGTTTTCTTCCCTAGACGGGAAACACGTGCTGTCGGGGAAAATTTCGACAGAATGAACAAGCCCCAGAACGGTCTTTCTCGACGTCGTACGCGGATCGTTGTGGGGAACGGTTCCCGACTTGGTCTTAAGTGCTTCAACACACAGCCGCGCGGGGAGGGGGGCGGGCGTCGAAACATTCGGGGCTCCCGTCGCAACATTATACCAATCAAACCTTAAGTGCTGTCGAGGAAGATTTTGCCAGACTAGACAGTAGTCTTGTGCCCACTCGTGCCCTGTGTCGTCGTCGTACACGGAATATTCTGAGCAAGGGATCCCGGATTGGTTTTAACCCTTCTCCAGCTAAAATAAAAACTCCTACTCTAGTTCCAAGAATATTGTCCCCATAGAATGGGGGGAATGATGATGGGGTTACGAGAAATCTGCATCAAAACACAGCCGCGCTGGGGAGGGGGGGGTACCATCGCAACAGTATCCGAATTCAGTCGAGGAAGATTTTTTCGAGACTGTTCAGTGTTTCCTGTACTCACCCTCGCTCAGAGCGGTCCTTGTCGTCGTCTTACGAGGATCATTCTGAGGAACGCTTCCCGGATTGGTCTTAACCCTTTTCCGACTCAAAAATTAATATCCTACGTAAGCTACTCCCAAGAGTATTGTCTCAAAACCATGAATGGTATAGGGGTTCAGACAAATTGCTTAAACAAACAGCTGCGACAGGGGGGGGCGGGGGGGGGTTCCAGTCGCATACGTTCTTCTCCGAACAATCACCTTCAGCGCTGTCGGGGAAGATTTTGCCAGACTGTTGAGTGTTTTCTGTGCCCACTCGCGCCCAGAACAATCCTTGCCGTCCGAGTTCTGCGAAGAACTGTTCCCGGATTGGTCGCCAGGAGCGCCGCTGGCCCTCGCTTCCAGCTTTCGTATTATGTCCTCGACGGAGTTGGCTCCGGCGAAGGCTTCATCTATCCAACGCTTATTCTGCCCGGGAGGAGAGAGAATTTCAAAAGAACGGGGGAATTGGGGTGAGAAAAATAAGAAAACGATAAACGAAGAACTTAAGCGATACAGCAAAGAGCACAAGACAAAAAGAGAAAACAACACTGCTGCGAGGTTAAATTGACGCATGACACATCAAAATGCGTGGAACTGTGGTGAGCTTAAGCCTAATTTTTTAAACCCATCCGACGGAGGATGAAAAAATGAAGAAACACATCTCCTTCGCCACCATGTCGGAATGAAAAACAATCTATTTCATATAGTACAGAGCTGGATCCGGCGAAGGTCTCCTGTGTCCAACACTTAATCTGCTCGGGAGAGTATTTCACCAGAATGGGGGAGGTGGCGTAGAAAAATGAAACACAAAATAAAAAACGAAGAGATCAAGCGATACAGCTGAATTCACATCATATTCAAAAGGGTTAGGGTTAGGGTTATCCAGCGCTTATTCTGCCCGGGAGAGAAATTCACTTGAACGGGCGAGTTGGGGATGGCAAAAACGAAAAAAAAGGCGATACAGCAGAGAGCACGAGAAAAAAAAGAGAAAACGGAACCTCACTCACCATGTCGGAATGAAAAACAAGCTACTAATAGTGGGTTGGTGTTTCTGTCAGAATCTAAATAAAATGTTTGTTTCCAACTTGTTTTCCGGCGAAGGACTAGTCTATCCGACCCTTATTCTGCCCGGGAGAGTAGTCACAACGGGGGAGTCGGGGCGGAAAAAACTAGAAATGAAGCGATACAGCGGGGTTATTCGAAATTTATGTACCAGGGTATATATGAAAAACCAGAACCCAATTTCCAAGACTTAGACAGAGGGAGGTGATACCTAAACCAAGTGAAAAAATATGAAAAAAAAGTGTTATTGCTTAAAGTTTTGTGCAGACACACTTGCCATCGAGCGTATCGGATTCCACCGCATCGTATGCTGCCAGAAGCGTGGACCACGTTGACTTCACCGATCGACCTCGAAGACAGCAAAGCCCCATGCTCTCAACACCCGTTTAACACGATCCCCATTAGTGCGGCGCATTATCATCTTCGACGCGTGCTACGACTGGAGCACCATATCGGGCAGAACATCAAGCCGGGAATGACGGGAGGGAGGGGTTGAAATCTGACCCCGGACTTCAATCAAGCGCGGTCAGCTCAGACCCATGCTACGGTAGAGGTGCAACCTACATTTCGCGAGGCTCCTCACTTGAGGGTATTTATATATGCCTCACCCAAAACCTGACTTTCAGATAAAACGAAAGTGCAACCCGATGAACAATCCCATGACCTAGGTACTTCAGAGACAAGTTTTGCAAATCAAAAACGGTATACCAACGATTTTGGGTAGTTCCTCGTTTGTCAGCCAGAAATAGTTTGGCCAAAACGTGCCACGCCTATCGAAGCAACCGCCCTCAGGCGCCCGCAAACAAAACCTATACGCGAAAACAACCGCTATCGAGGGTGTAGCTGTGTTCGTGAGATTCCACCGCATCGTATGTTTCCTGCCGCGTGGACAACGAGGGAATCACACCGTTGGAGTTCCAAGACAGCAAAGCCCAATTCGTTCAAGACCCGCCTAACACGACGCCCCACTAGTGCGGCGCAATAGGTCCGATATAAAGCCACAACAACTGATAACGGACGGAAAAAAACAGGCCAAGCGAGGCGCTTTTTGGCAGCATGCAGCTCTCTCCCTTGCAAGCCACAGAAAATGGCAATTAACGGAGAACCCAGCTTAGACGATCAGAACATAACAACCGGAAAAAACTCTCTAGGCGACCAGAAAATGATAAATGAAAACAAGAATCGATTTAGGCGACCAAAAAATGATATTGAACGGGAAACAAGGTCTACGCCATCTGACCTTTGCCAGCATGGACGCTCCCGGCTGGGTCGACCCGGAAACGAAGTGCCCCAAGACGGAGGCGGGGTCGCGGCCATCGTCTTCCAATAGCGCTTCTTCTAGTTCCGGCAGCCTTGGCGTGCGCAGAAGAAGGGGGAGGTGATTGAAGTGCGTGAGGGCAGAAGAAAGACGAGATGATTGGAGCGCGTGTGAACATCATAAACAGGGGATGAAGCTCGTCAGATAGAGGGGATGGAAAAAAATATGACAGGATTAATTGCGGAAGAGCAGAAGAAAGAGGGGATGCAGCGCGTCGGAGCAAAATAAAAGGGGGGGGGTGAGGTTCGTATGAGCAGACGAATGTGGGCATGAGGCGCGTAAGAGCAGAAGGAAGAGCGGATGAAGCGCATGAGAGAAACCTAAGGAGGAGTCGCGGCCATCGTGTTCCTACAGAGCTTCCAGCTAAGGCAACCTTAGCGCGCGCAGAGCAAGAAAGAGGGTATGCTTGGAGCGCGTAAGATCAGAAGAAAGAGGAGACCAAGGCTAGGGTAGTCCTTTAAGTCAGATTTTGGGCCTTAATTTTCGGCGGCTCCGGGCCACTCGCACGAGTGGCTACCCTGTGTCTTTGCAAGCATTGAGCTTTTATCCTTCAGTATTTCGCGAAGTACGCCACCGTCCATTTTATACGGGTGTTTGCAATGTACCACTTTGGTTGGGTAGGAGTTGGGTAGGAAAAATATAAAAATAGTATTGAAACCGTCGAACGTCACTATGCAAGGCCAACCCAACCCACGAAAAATATGCGAAAACGTAGGTTGGAAATACGTTTTCCCATCATTATGTTTATTTTTAACCAAATTTTCTCGTGGTTGGTTGGCCATGGGTTATCACATTCGTCGGTTTCACTAGTATTTTTACATTTTTTCCAACCCAACAGAGTTTGGAAATCTCAAACACTCTATTGTTACGCTGCTCGGGATAAAAATGGGTGTACTCCCCCTTCCGTGTCCTTGGTTAGAGGATGGGGTGTGAGAGAGCAGAACAAAGAAGGGGCGAGGCGCGTGAGATCAGAAAAGGGGGGGGGGGGGGGGGGTATGAACCGCGTCAAAGCAGACGAAAGGCGGAACGATACGCGTCAGAGAAAAATAACGTCAAAACCAGAAATAAAGAGGGGATGAAGTGCGTCAGAGAAGAAAAACGGAGGGGCGTGTTAGGCGAGTGAGAGCAGAAGAAACAGGGGATGAACCAATTCAGAGCAGAAGAAGGGCGCGATGATTGGAGGGCGCGAGGGAGCAAGAAAGACGGGATGATAGCAGCACGCCAGGGTAGAAGAAAGGGGAGATGAGGTGCGTGAGAGCACCAAAATGATGGATTGAGGAGCGTCAGAGTAAAATAATGACGAGATAAAGCGCGTAAGATTACAAGAAAGAGGGGTTGCGCCCATCGTCTCGCAACCGCGAGTTTTTCCTGGTCCGGCAGTCTTGGGGTATGGGAAAAAGGACGGGGGTTTTGAAGCGCGTGAGGGCAGAACAATGACGGAGTGAACCGCGTAAAAGCAGTCCAAAGAGGGAGTGAGGAGCGTAATAGCAGAAGAAAAAGAGGACGAAGCGCGCGAGAGCAGGAGAAACAGAGGGTGAAGCGCATCAGAGCAGAAGATAGCGGAGCCGCGGCCATCCTCTAACAGCAGCGCGTCTTCGAGGTCCGGCAGCGTTGGCGCGTTCAGAAGAAGGTCGGGATAATTCAAGCGGGAGAGGGCACACGAGTTACGGGATAAAGCGCGCCAGAGCAGAAGGAAGGGGGGATCAGGCGCATGAGAGCAGAAGAAAGAGGGAACGAGGCGCGTGAGGGCAGAAGCAACAGGGAATGAAGCGCGATACCACAGAAGAAAGTGGGGTCGCGCCGATCGTCGTCCAAGAGCGCTTCTTCCAGGGCCGGCAGCCTGGGCGCGTGCTGAAGAAAAATATATAGGTGGTATTGAACAATCTCAGAGCGAATCAAACGGCGCTAATGCTGCAAGGTTCACAAGGCAAGCTGCGCTGTAAGCGGTGTCAAGAAGCCCCTAGACGATGTTTCTAGTTGGTAATGGAGGACGATATGATTGGAGAGCGTATGAGCGCATGAAGAAAGAAAAGGGGATGAAGCGCGTGTGAGCAGAAAAAAAAAGGGATAAAGCGTGTCAGGCACTCGTTTCTCGACAAGCAAGGAAATAATTATTGCAGGCAGACGCACAAAATACTGCGACACCTGCCAGGGTAATCAGTATGGTACAATACTACTCACACTGCTGCGCGGTCACGCTAGACATTTGAAAAAGACGCGCATATCGGTGGTTCTGGTCGCGTTTTGTGGGTCCCAATAGTATTACAATACAGCGAGTTTTACGACACGCGCGCGCGTAGCGTGAAAATGTTTAGGTTGCTGCAAGCTCTTACAAGACCGCACATACGGCCCCACATCCCGATGGCTTTCGCCGATCGGGCCCCAAACGAGTGAATACCTGTCCCTGGCCACGAGGTGCGTTGCTAGGCCGCAGAAGAGGAGATCGTCCCCCCTAAGCCTCGCGCCTGTTAGTCCGAGGTACTGCCCCAGCCCTCCCGGTAGCCTAGAGAGGACGTGCGCCGTGCCCACATCGGGGAGCATCCCAATCACTGTGTTGCGGCAGACAGGAGGTCAAGGGAGGGCGGGTTGGTTGTGGTGGTGGTATTGGTGGTGGTGGTGGTGGTGGTGGAGGTGCCGGTGGTGGCGGTGGTGGCGGCGGTGTTGGTATCACACGCAGCTTGCAAACAGAAGATTCGACGACAAATTTCGTCACAATAGCTGAGACGTCTTCCTTTGCACAAAAACGGAAAAGCTCTTTGCTCCCCTTACCGAGCGCACCTCTGCCGTCACCACGGCCGTGAAGTGAGGTCCGCGGTAACCCATCAACCGGCAAAAAAAACACCCTCGTCTTTTTCGGCGTTTGACAATCCAACGCTAGCGTGATTACAGCCAAAAGTCTCGGGCATCGCGAACAGCACGGTGCCCGTCGCAACGCGGAACGTTCCGCGGATCGACATTCAGACGCCTGACTTTCGACGAAATCTTCGACATCACAGCTGAGGTGTCGTTTTAGCCTTTGTAGAAAACGGTAGCGCACTTTGCTTCCCTGTCCGAGTTCGCCTCTGCGATCACCACGGCGGTGAGGTGAGGATCACCGTAACCCATCAACTCGCAAGGAATCAGCCTCATGTATTTGGGGTTGAAACGCCAACGCCACGGCAGCACCGTTGCTTCGACAACGAGGCAAATGTACGCACGACACATACGCGAAAGTGTGATGAGCTTAAGCTTTATAATTACCGATCCGCCGGAGGACAAAAACAAAAAGCAAAACGAAAAAGACTCTGGGATCACCACATCCGTCAGATGGTGGATCAAGGTAACCCGATAACCGTCACAAACTCAACCTCGTCTATCTAGGGTTGAAACAACAACGCTGGCGTGATTGTAATCACCTGTCTCAGGCATCGCGAAAAGTACCGTCTCCGTCGCAACGCGGAACGTTCCGTGGATCGATATTCCGACGCCGCCGCCCATCACTACGCCGTCCCACAGGGAGAGGAGCGCCTGCTCACAAAAATATCATTGAAACCCAGAAACACAAACGGGCAGGGAAGCGGAGTGCCGGCATCAACGGAAGAGGGAAGCACAAACAAAGAAACAATAGGTGTGGTAGAGAATCCCACAGGGAGAGGAAGGCCGGCTCATAAACATTTAATGGAAACCCGGAAACACAAACGACAAGAGGGGGGTAAGTACCGGCATCAAGGAAAGAAAACATCACAAAAAATAACATGTAGTAGGAGAGAACCATTAAACAAACTAAATGTGATACAGCAATAACAAAAATTGCATGTGGTCGAAAGCACAAAAACAAAATATTGTAAAGAAACAGATACAATAGATGTGGTAGAGAAGCACAAAAAATAGACGTGGTGCGAAAAAAAACAGTTCGAGCTCCGGGTTTGCTGGAGACATGCTGGCAGACGTTAGACCGGACAATCGGGACCGTTTGGGCGAGCGATGCCGGCGAGAAACCAAATACAGACAAACAATATCACACCTATCCCCAGGTTGGGCAATTTATACTTTACAAACCATGTAAACTATGCATGCATCAAAGTATGTGCTTAACGACCACCACAACGATCTTCCAGAGAAGCCGTTTCGGCAGTCGAAGTAGTGCGGAAGATGGAAGAAACGGTAGTGCTACTGACACACAATATTGCATTGCCAGGTGAACGCCCGCGGCAGATTCTGAAACCAATCCTAGTCTAATTCCAAGTGTTTTGTCTTCATATCGGGAGTGCATTACTAAAAGAGCTAAAACCTGTATGTGTAGCGGTACCCTCCCCTCGTGCGGGCTGAGGGAATAGCTTGCATGCGTGCTCCGTGACGTCGAGTCTCAGCAGTCGTCGCCGATTTGCGGTTGACACCAGCACACGCACAAACGCAGACACACACCGCAACAATACACGCACCAAGAGAAAACGGATCTACAAAAATCAACGTAGATGCACAGACAAACACAGGCCTCCAAAGACAGAGAGACATGCATAGCCACGTACATAGATGCGCATAGATTTACGCACGAACCATATTCTACATGGCCTCCCAGAGACGCATACAGATACAAACAGGGACACGCGCAGAAACACGAACACTCACACAAACCAGACTTTACATGATTTATACAGGGAAAAATAGAGTAGTCTGCCTTACAAACAGGGACCCACACAGAGACGCAAATAGAGAATGTAGAGAAACAACCACACCCACCAATTTTTCCAGAGGGAAAATAAGAGTAATCTACCTTCTGCCGCGCAATGGTCGCGAGGCGATAGTCCAGGTGGTACTCCTCCCTGAAGAAATCGGACCGCAAAGTGCCGCCCACGCCGGGACCGAGCGACTCCCTACCGGAAGGGTAAAAACATACCAGAGGGCACGCGACAAAGAAAAAAACGCGCACAGCCGACACGGAAACCCGCCATTTGTTGCCGATACACAGGGGTAGGTGATTCAGATGGATAGAAGCACTCACGTATCGGCGACAAGCTACTCGGAATTGGAGGTGGGTACGTGTTGCGGCAAAAAATGGGTCAAGGGACTCGTGTAGGGGAACTGAGTTAAAACGTGAATCGGTTCGCAATGGGGTCACCTTGGGCAGCTCAATTTTAAGATATATAGATTATTTCTGAGTTCCCATGCATCAAAAAAGGATGCGGAGTTTGGTGACGGCGGCGTCGGCGGGGGAGGGGTACCGTATTTGGCAGTGTACCTATAACACACACCCTGGAATGAGCTGCAGAGCTGATTTCCTCCAAAAAAGCAGGGGGGGACAAACAACGAAACCGGCGGCTTTCAAAAGATCTCGGCGAGGTCTTTCCATGGACGCGTCGCTCGGCGTTCGCACTCCACCGGTCGTCGAGAAAATCGGGGTTGAACTTCGTCCAAGGGGGTGTGTTCCACCCCTGGTACTCTGTCATTAACGGTAAAGGAATGAAAAAAATGTCTACGAACGCCGCCGTTTTCAGCAATCTCTCTTCTTCGCGGCAGCCGCCAAAACGGGAGGGGGGGGTTAATCATCTCAGCGGTTAGCTGTGGTGGAGGCTGAGAAGGGGGGCGTAGGGCGCCCCTACTCGCGCTGAGGGCTACCAACGGCTGTATGTCGTCATGACGCCGAAGACACCCAACGGCTCTCTGTCGTCATGATCGCATCCACAAGTTTGGAGCTCACACGATTCAACGAGCTCCAAGACAACGCACGCATCATGCAACAAACTCTTCTATTTACTCCAGGTATGCATTTTTTAAGATGCGAGCTGCGCGGCGCATTACTCACGTCTCGGCGACAGCCTTCACATCCCCACCCGCGCAAAAGGCCTTCCCCCCTGATCCTCGAAGTACCAGAAGTCGGACACCCCCCTCCTCGACACCGCCTCCTCCATCTCCTCCTCCTCCCCCTCTTCCTTCTGTGGCGGAGGAACCACGCCAACCACTCCCGAATTGTTCTTCGACAGCGTCGGACATCCCCCGCACAATGGACAGGGAGAGCGCGTTCAGGCGCTCCGGCTTGTTGAGGGTCAGTCGCGCGACCCCCCCCGTAACGCCCCCCCGCTCCAGGAAAACCTCCTGCGCAAACGGGTATCATAGACGCCGACCGATAAATTGGTTTGGCGGGGAGTCAAGGGACACGCGGTATGGATATCTCGGATAGAATGCTTGAATGGATCTTGAGGATGCATGTATCGGATTCAGATTGCTAATACGTGCTGCAGATGCTTCGGCGTGCCGAGGGTCAGCCGCGCGACTCCCCTCTCAACGCCTCCTCGCTGTAGGAAAACCTCCTGCGCAAACCAGTGGACGCCCACGGACGAATTGGTTTGGCTGAGAGTCAAAGGGACACGAGGGATAGATTTCTCGGATAGCGTGCGTGCTTAGATCTTGCGGATACAAATATTGAATAAGATTATAAATACATGCTTCGGATGTTTCGGCTTGCTGACAGTCAGTCGCGCGACCTTCCCCTCAACGCCTCCTCGCTCTAGGAAAACCTCCTGCGCAAACGAGTAGGCGCCCACCGATATACTTTTTGGCGGGGAGTCAAGGGCCACGAGGTGTCGCGCACACGCAAACTCGCATGGACCTGCGATCGCAAGAACAAACAACCCCTTTAAAACTGCAGCCCGTTCTTTGGAAAAGACTTCATACAACTAGAGTTGGAGCCCTCTTGAAGCGCTCAAAGACCCCCCCCGTTAATGCCTCCCCGCTCCAGGGAAACCTCCGCGCGGACCAGTAGGCGCCGATCGATTTGTCAAACCATTTATATCCTCTCCCTTTATTCCCATTTTTACTCATTCTTCTTAGATGTTGGCTGACTGTGAACCTCTCCTCTTCCCTTACATATTTATTTGTTCAACATACCTACAGGTTGGCTGACTACAAGTCGCGGGCTAGTTATCAGTTGGCTAGGTATTACTTTGGCGTGGAGTCAAGGACCACGCGGTATAGATATTTCGGATAGAATGCTTGAATAGATATTGCAGGTACATGTGCAGCATCGGATTCAGATTGCTAATATGTGCTTCGGATGCTTCGGCTTGCTGAGGGTCAGCCTCGCGACCCCTCCCCCAACGCCTCCTTGCTCCAGGAAAACCTCCTGCGCAAACGGATAGGCGCCGATCGATGTAGTTTTTTGGCGGGGAGTCAAGGGCCACGGGGTGTCGCGCACACGCAAACTCGAATGAACCTGCGATCGCAAGCACCAACAACCCCTTTAGAATTGCAACCCATTTTTTGGGACAAACCGCCTAGAATTAGAGTGGGAACCTTTTTGTAGTGCTCAAAGACCCCCCCCCTTAATGCCTCTCCGTTCCAGGAAAGCCTCCTGCGCGGGCCAGTAGGCGCCGACCGATTTGTCAAACCGATTATCTCCTCTCCCCTTATCTATATTTACGTTCAATTTTCTTAGATGTTAACAGACTCTGATTCTCTCTCCTCTTGTTATCTAAATATTTGTTCATTTTTCTAATACATACGTTGGCTGACTGCAAGTCGCCGACTAGTTATCAGTTGGCTGGGTACTACTTTTGGGGAGTCAAGGGCCACGCGGTATACAAGAACCTGGTAAATACTTCGGATAGCTGTTTCGGGTTGATCTTGCGGGTACACCCTTGGGGCAGACGGTTCATCGTGTATAAATACACGCAAATGCGCATGCACCTTTCTACCGCGGTAACTAGCGGCCCGAATTAAGTGGAGTACGCGGCAGCACTTCAGAAGCTGGGAGCTAATACGGTTCGACTTTTGAACTAAACCTAAACACTCCGTACAGTGGGACCCGGATAAAAAGCGTCTATACAGAGAAAAACTGCTGAAGAGCGGTCAAATCGGCTTGTGACGCCTTGTGACGCCTACGAGCTGGGCCGGGCAAGACGCAAACATAATGGCTGGACGGGATTTCCGAGCCGGCTTTTGCGAATCAGAACCTGAAATTTTGACAC
>JAYJMJ010000002.1:2711832-2727482 GCA_036873875.1 Laminaria ephemera
CCCCGGCCATGAGAAAACAGCCTCCCGCCGGACTCGGTCCAGTTACGGTCCACCCTACCCATTCGGGCGTTGGTCCTTGAACGTTGCAGTCCGCACACGACACCGGTTGGTGGGGTACGTTCGTTAAGATTTGTTGTCATGAAGAACGTCAAGGCACAAGCCGCTGAGTTTGGAAATCCAGAAAAGGCAGATACATTCCTCTACCATGACATCACTCTAGACCGAACAACAAACCAACCCCTTTTACATGAAACGGGAAAATTGTGCCAAACATGGATGTATGTGTCCGCGTGTGTATCCGTGGCAGAACTGCTGGGATACGCCAAAACAGTGTATCCCACAGAAGTTAGCCCTTCGGTCGAGATCATCGGACTAACTGGTATCATACAGCATGAGCTGCGGTCCTTGGAGGTGGTGAAAGGCGCGTGCTGCGGTGGTAGGGGCGCACCTACAGTAGATTTTCTGTGGCTCCTCGCTTGAGGGGCTCTACATCCCACGCACAGAGTGATTTTGAGAAGATATGGAGATGGAATCCGATGAACAAATATCTTGGCATAGGTATACACTTGAGAACAATTAAGGGCACTCCCATTTTTTATTGGTAGTTCCTCGGTTGAGGAGCCTCGTCAGCCAGACATGCGTTTCGCCAAAAAATGCAACCCCTATCGTAGCCGGCGTCGAACGTAAGACGACGCCCGCCAAGGGCAGTTATGTGTTTATTATCAGCGGTCTCGCAGAGGAGACAATGGGGAGAGAAGAACATGCGAGAGAGATAGCGCAGTGCGCGGTCAATCGATCACAGTTCAAGACTCTAAAACAAGCAGAACGCGTACCATGCCACCCTCGAAATCAAGCAGTGTGGTGACCTAGTGATGACCCCACGGTAGGGGAGTACCCCCATTCTCTCTGCCGAGTTTAGGCTTCTCGCGCGAGTGGCTCGGTACCCCACTCAAACACGGACTTGAACATTTTTCGTTGGCACAGAGTAGCAGAAAATTCCGTCATGGTGCATATTGCGAAACCGAAAAACATATGCGTAGTCACTGTTACGAGTGGCTCTGAGCCACTGACAAAGGAGGCCCTAAAGGTGGCCTCAATACCGTAGTCTTGATCTCGCGATACTTGTCGGTGTAGTTGTATGAGCTCGCTGTTTGCACATTTAAGTAGAAGCAATCGCTTGTCGCAACAAGGTCCTATCGCTCCTTTGCCGCGTCGAAATAACAGCAAACGTTTTTGACGCATGACCAATCTTTCTAAGTCTAACACAATGATTACAACGCAAAACCTGGTAACGTGAAGGCAAATGACGCTGTGAAGGGTTTGACGCATGGACTTTCAATGTAATTCAAACCGAAAAGTATTGCGTACAAAATCTTGGAACCCGTGCGGGTCTCGTTGTGCATTTACCACACACACAGACTCGGTACGGGATTACCCCGTACCTGGTACACTACAGCAATTATCACGCCAGTCAGCATAATTGGCCGTGATGCATTACTTCTGAAAGGTCAGATTAATCCAGCAGTGTTAAAACCAACTAATAGGTGAAAACTGTTTTTGGCTCTCAGAACTGAATTCTAGGCCATACCTGTTCTACTCGACTGGACTGTCGAAAACACCGATGCACCCCGCAAGATCCACTTCGCAGTTTTCCGAGGGCTTTCTTGGGCAATTCTCGGTTTTTCTATGGTTTCATCTTCATTTTTGGCGCAACCAGTCAATTTTCAGAAATGGGTCTTGTTGGTCAAAATTGGGGCCGAAAATAATGGATCTGTGAGGATTTTTGGCTAAAATTCATTATGTCCTCAGAACTGGCAACTTGGACGAACAATCAAACTACGACTCTGGAGAAACGGAAAACTGCGTCAGAAAGCTCTTCAAAAACTACGGGGAGCATCCTCATGAGTCTACCCGTGGTTTTCGCCGTCCCGCCGAGTAAATCGCGTATTTGCGGCAAAAAACTCAGTTCTGAGGGCCCGAACATAATTTCCCACAATAGTTGGTCTAACCACCAGTATATTGTTCCAAAACCAATACTTCGAAGTACGGAGACTCATATTCATACTGCGCAGCAACTGCATCTTCTCAATGTTTCTCAACTACAGAACAACAAATGTGCGCCAATATTTGAGTGATCAGTGTGCTGATCAAGTACTACAAGTAACTACTTAGCTGCCGACCACGTTTCTATCCGCCCCCCCGTACAAAGACGCATGGTGTTCTACAAAGCAAAACCTTGTACTGATAGACTAGCAGCCGAACCACGTTTCTGTCGCCCTCCCGTACAGAGAAGACGTGTGACGCATGCTGTACAAAGAAGACGTGTGACGCATGCTGTACAAAGAAGACGTGTGACGCATGCTGCACAAAGAAGACGTGTGACGCATGCTGCACAAAGAAGACGTGTGACGCATGCTGCACAAAGAAGACGTGTGACGCGTGCTGCGGTAGGGGTGTAGGTAATTGTTTCTGGGGGACTTCATTTGAAGAGCTCTATACACCACCTAACCATTGACTTTAAGAAAAAAAAAAGTACGATCTGATGAACAACCTCATGGCCTAGGTGTATAACGAAAACAATTTGTGAAGCCCAAATGGCAATGCAACGGTATTGCGTAGTTTCTCAGTTGGGGGCCCCGTCAGTCAGAATTATGTTGGTCAAGAAGAGGTACAGTACGTACCTCTATCGTAGCACGTGTCGTGTGGCGCTACGTGCTATGAGGCAAAAATATCTTGTCGTCAATTGGGTGCAACCCCGCGCGATATAGTCGTCCTTCCTAGCGATCTAGATGGTGATGGTGCAGCGTTCCCAGAAGCGAGCATGCCCGTCCTTTCCCAAACGATGATGACGTCCAGCGACGCGAGAAACGATGTTCCGGCAATCCTAACGATGATCATGATGATGTTCAACGACCTCAGCAGCCCTAAACGATGATGTTGTTTTTCATCGACTCCAGAAGTGTTGTGCCAGCAGCCCAGAGCGATAGATGATGGGGTCGTCGTTCCAGTAGATGTTCTCCGCCGGCAGTTCCAATAGATGAATGATGTAATGTGGCGCGCTCTCCAAATACAGCTCTTCGGCGACTCCGCTTTGCTGTTGTGGTGACTCCGTATAGCTCCGACAGTCCCAGCAAACAGCGTTGTAACTATTCCGGAAGGTGTCAATTCCGGCAACCGTAAACGCCTTTTTACAGCGATTCCACGAGCCGTTGTTCCCGGCGACCCTGCACTACGATGATGTGACGACCCATGGTGTTCATGACCAGGAGGCTCCTATAAATCTTTATTTTTCTTATCAAAGCCCTGCGTGTTCTCACGCGCTAAATTATCGTAGCCCCCCGTCGAAGACGGGTGCCAAGCGTGAAACCTTAGGCCGTGCTGTACCACCATACGCTTGCCGTTCGTTCTTGTCGACATCTCCCATACATAATTCAGCATAGGAGTACGAATGGGTCCTCTTGTACGAACGAGGTCCACGTGTACGTACAAGCAGCCGTTCCTACTCCAGCAGCAGCAGTCCAGCCGCAGTAATGGTAATGTTGAATCAGCCCGTCGACCTGTCACGTACATGAAGAAAGTAGTCGAACCATACTACCTACTCGTAGGAGCCCCCCGTCACGTACGTACACGACGAAAGCAGTCGTACGAAATAAAAGGGAGTCGAGCCAGATCCTCTGGCGTACTCGTGTGTAGCAGCAGTCGAAGTAGAAGATGGTGAACTCGTACAACGCAGTCGAAGCGGTCGTTGGCGTACGGTACTCGTGCGTAGCAGCAGCAGTCGAAGTAGAAACTGATTAACTCCAAAAAAGCAGTCGGAGTGGAGCTCGGCGTACCCGACGAACGCAGTCCCCCTGCCGTATTGGACGACAAGTACTCGTACTCAATTGTAGTCGCCCCATACGCGACGAAACTATTTCCAACATGTCGAAAAGCAGTGACGCTTTCAAGATCGATCACACGAATCAATCCGGGCTCGCGCAGTAGGGGGTGTGCCCAAGCTTCAATGCTAGGAGATGACACGCGCGCACGCGGCATGACATTATAGCCATACTGCTGCGCATCCCCACTCTTGATACTGTATACGGTTTATAAGACCGCAATTGAGATAGGTTTGGTCGTTATTCCTCGGCCCCAGAAAGGTTGCCACTGCCTCCAATGCCCCATGTTTGCTGCATGCCGCTCTATCTACCTCCTGTGTTTTATCAAGAAGCCGGCACTATTCAGTTGCCAAGAGGAGTCCAAGTGATTTCAGATATATTGGGTAGTTCCTCAGTTGAGGAGCCCCGTCACTTTGAAACGTTTTCGTCAAAAACCGCCACCCCTGTCGTAGCACTTGCCGTTAATACTCCCTCCCGCCATGTGCAATGTTTGCTGCATGCTGTTCCCTATCTACCTCCGCTGTTCGCTTCATCCAGCCGACACCATTCCGCTGCCAAGAGGGGGCCAAATGAACGCGGGTGTTCCGCCAATACCGGCCAGCTACCAGCAGTATGACATGCAGAACCCCATGTACCAAGCGGGAACTACGTCGGCCCCCATATTGAATCCTGCTGCAGGCGGGCCTGGGTCTAGGTTGGGCGGTAACCCTGGCCCACCAACGTCATGGCAGCATCTATCGACCCCAGGGCAGCATCCTCCGACCTCAGAGCCGTATGCCATTTGGTATGATGGAGGCAAAAAAGGCAACGCGATTGGCACAGGGACCAAAGAAAGTGATTGTGCGGGTGCTGTTGAGAGTGGACAGGGCAACGCGGTTAGCGCCGGGATCAAACACAGTGACAAAACGAAACCTGGTGAAGGCGGAAAAAGAAAGGCGATCGGTGGCGTGGAGACCGATAAACAGAGGGATAACAATAGTATTGGCGTCGTCCAGCCAGAACGGCGATGCAGAATGTGGTTTCTGTTCTTTGTTGAAAAATTCGCTTCCGCTAACTGTATCGCGTTCGAGATATCCTCCCTCGACGTTTGCTTTGACGAGGTCGTGATAGACATCTTCGACGACGATTCCCTAGGAAGCACCGAGGTAGCGGAGCTGATAGACTACGAAGCTTCACGCACCTACAACATAGTCCGGTTCACCCTAATATTCGGCCTCGTGGTCGAAATCCTTTCTGCGGTTGTCCTGTCTTGCGCTTACCGGACCCCACTGGATATTAAGTCAGTGCACAAAATCCCCATCAGTGATTTGAGGACCTGCGGGGTAAATATGATGATCTTCTTCTTAGCTCCTTTTTCGTGGGCGGTTATTTATCTCCTCGGCGGATTCGCGAGCATATCGTACGGTATTCACGCCTCCTGTGGGGGGAACGGGGGACAGACGTTAGACGTCTACCTCGCTGTCTCGGGTAGTTTTATGCTGTTGGTTGGGGTTATTTTGCTCCTAACGTCGGTGGCCACTTTATGTATCTCGTTTGGCTCGCCCTCGAGTTGCACAGATGGGTGTTGCGCCACGGCGAGGAAGGCGGTAAGCAAGAAGATTTTGTCGAAAGGAACATTATTTGAGATATTTTGGATTCTGCAGGGGGTGGTGTGGTCATACAGAACGGGCGATCCTACTCAGACGATACTTGCTGTCATGATTGTGTCCCTCGGGCTGGTTGTGTTCTGCTCGGGTGGTAAGGTTGTGGTACGGTACGTTTTTCCCCAAACAAGTTCCAAATAGTAGATCTCTTCGGCGAGTTTGCGAACATATCGTACGGCACACACGAATCCTGTGAGGGGATGCAGGGGACGTCTGCCTCGCTGTCTCGGGCATCATGATGGAGCTTGTTGGGGTGGTATTGCTCTTAACCTCGGTGGTGACTTTATGTTGGAGCTTGTTGGGGTGGTATTGCTCTTAACCTCGGTGGTGACTTTATGTATCTCGTTTGACTCGCCCTCTAGATGCACGGATGAGTGTTGCGCCGCAGCAAACGTAAGCTCAGCGATATGATCGTGTCGAAAGGCGCGTTATTTGAGATATTTTGTATTCTGCAGGGGGTGGTGTGGTCCTACAGAACGGACGATCCTACTCAGACAATACTTGTTGTCATGATTGTGTCCCTCGGGTTCGTTTTGTTCTGCTCCAGCGGTATGGTTGCGATACGGTCCGTTTTTCCGCAAACATACTCGAAACAGTTGATCTCCTCGGCGGGTTTGAGAGTATTTTTCAAGGTATTCACGCTTCCTCTAAGGAGAACGCGGGACACGGGCTGGACGTCTACCTGGCTGTCTCGGGAATATTGTATGGAGCTGGTCGGGGTGGTAGTGTTCCTAACCTCGGTGGTCACTTTATGTATTTCGTTTGGCTCACCCTCTAGGTGCACTGATGGGTGTTTCACCGCGGCTAGGAAGGGGGTAAGCAACACGATCTTGTCGAAAGGCACGTTATTTGAGATATTTTGGATTCTGCGGGGGGTGGTGTGGTCGTGCCGAACGGGCGACCCCACTATTAATAGGACGATACGTGGTGTCATGATTGTCCCCCGGGGTCTTTTTGTGCTGGTGGTAAGGTTGCGGTACCGTACGTGTTTCCGAAATTAGTCTCTGAAAAGTAGGGAGCTTCTACAGAGGCTCGTTTAAGCAGTTGGGGGAGGGAGTGCGGCTGACAGGTTATGAGCGTCGATAGTCGTAGTGCATTAATCGTCTCCACTTTCTCGTCAAGCAAACATTTGTGAGCCGCTACGAGCATGGTGCACCACTCTTCTCCGCTCTCTTGTCTGACGATAGGTTATGAGCCTCGATACTCGTAGTACAGTACCACTCTGGGCGGGAAGCTTAATAAAGGTAGTATAGCTGTCGCTAGGAACTCGCGAAGCATGATATTTTGAAAAATCAACTTGCCTGAGTTGGTGAATGATGGGCGGTCGTTGTACAAACCTCAGCAGCAGTCAACAGCAGCCAGCAGCACCAGCCAGCAGTATCAACCAGCAGCAGCAACAGCAGCGAGCCACAACATATAGCACCAGCTAGCACCAGCTAGCACCAGCCCGCCCCACTCAGCAGCAGCCAGCCGAAGCAGCAGCCAGCATTACCCAGCAGCAGGCAACAAAGCCAGCAGCAGCCAGCCGAAGCATCAGCAGCTCGGTGCATGCTGGACGCGTACCACGACAGAGGTACCACCTTTAGGATTTTTTGTTTCTGAATGACGGCGCTCCTTAACCCAAAATCGCCGGAATGTCGTTCTTTTGTTCAATCTGATTTCTTTTGTATACCTACGCCTTGGGTTTGTTCATCGTGTTGCACTTTTCGGTTTACTCAAATATCAGTTGCGGGTGAGGTTCAGAGCTCCTCAAGTGAGGAGCCTCAGAAAAAAAGTAGTGCGCCCCTATCGTAGCACGTGTCGCTGGTGGACGGCTGCTGTGCACTCTTAAAAACCAGGGGGCACGAAAGCCTAACCTTTAGTTTGGTAAAACGCCATACAATAATTTGGTACACCCGTGGCGGCGGGGGCTTCAGGCTGCAGGCTTCAGCCATCTCAAAAGGAATCTCTACTTTGTTTGGCGTCGTCAAAATTAGAAACTCGCATTTGTAAAAATACAGTCCTTACATTTTGGTTCCCTCTAGTTGTACTGATGGGTGTTGCGCAGCTGCTAGGAGACGGGTAAGCAAAAGGATATTGTCGAGAGGAACGCCGTTGGGATATTCTGGGTTCTGCAGGGGGTAGTGTGGTCGTATCGAACCCGCGACTCCGCTCAGACTATACTTGGTGTCAACATTGTGTCCCTCGGGTTAGTTGAGTTCTGCGCTGGTGGCATGGTAGCGGCTCTGTAGTCCTGGTGCAATAAGCATCTCCTTTTTCTCGCAAACCAGAAGGTTGTGAGCCACTATAAGCATGATGCTTCACTCTTCTCGGCCCTTTCATCTAATAATAGGTTATGCGCCTCGACACACGCCGTACAGTACCACTCGGGGCGGAAATATCATGTACCGTTGGGGTATTGATTTGAATAATAAAAACACGGCCCTTCCATTTTCTTTCCTTCCAGGTGCACTAGTGGATATTGCTCAGCTGCTAGGAGCGGAGAAAGCAAAATGATATTGTCGAAAATAACGCTATTTGATTTGTTCTGGATTCTGCAGGTGGTGTGATCGTACGGAACGGGTAACCCCGCTCGGACAACACTTGGTGTCATGGTTGTGTCCCTCGGGTTAGTTGTGTTTTGCGCTGGTAGTTATGTGCTTGTCCGCATTCATATTCCCTATTGTATAGAGGTTCTACAGTAGGGGCTCGTGTTAGACCCGAGCTACGGTGTGGGAGGCACCCCTGTTAGAGATACACCATACCCACTGATTTACTTACCGGTAGGAGCCATAAGCACTGATCGCTAGATCAGTTGTCTGTTATGGTGTATCCCTAACAACAGCCTAAGCCTTACAACAATGAGCGGCTGGTATTCTGCTTCTTGTGGGACGGCCCGACGGCGGCCAACCCATGGACACGAAAACACTAGCTTGGTTTTGGAGACGCCCAACCACATGTATGAAACCCGTGATGGAGGACGCTTCAAGCCTTTTGAAACCCGTGTGCAGGGACGGCTGCGTTGTATGCTTGGTGGTGGTGGTGGTGGTGGTGATGGTGGTGGTGGTGATGGTGGTGGTGGTGACCAAGGCTACGGTAAGGGTGTCACGTTTAGTGCCCGCGCGAGTAGGTACCCTGTTGTTTCCAATATGAAGCTTGTGTGATTTTCTGTTTGTTCGGAATTATGCACCGCCGCCATGGAATGGTTTGTTTCGCTGCGCCAACATTGGTTGAGGTGGGGGTGGTGGTTGTGGTCGTAGCCGTGGTCGTGGTGGTCGTGGTGGTGGTGGGAGGTGGAAGTGGAGGTGGAGGTGGTGGTGGTGGTGGTGGTGGTGAAGCTGAGGCTGAGACTGCCGCTGCTGTTTATGGTGTTGCTGATAACGATCACGATCAGATGGCGTTGCAATTGACAATCGGCAGTGCATACAAGTGATAAAATCCCTCTCTTGCTGCTGGGCAGTCGTTGAGTCATATCCTCGATCAAGTCCGTTTCATACACGAAAACAATTTCAGCCACCTAAAGTCCCTTGCTGTTATGCGCATCGCGAAAACGTAGAAAATGTGCTGAAAGCCACACCCGCACGAACCATAGTTATATACTTAGCTACAGTAGGAACCAAGAGTCCGAAGGTGGACACGTTGCAGTCGGGCAGTCGCAGTAGGACTGAAGCTAGGGTGGGAGGGCACCCCCATTTTCACTGCCGAGTGTAGGCCACTTGCGCGAGTCGCTCTGTACCTCGCTTAGTATCACAATTTGACTGTCTTGTTAGCGCACCGTAACAAACAATTTCATGGCGGCGGTGCATGTCGCGAAGAAACCGAAAATTTCATATTGCAAAGAAATGGTGCAGCCACTTGCGCAAGCGCTAAAACAAGTTACCTCTCTGCCGTAGCCTTGGCCTCCTGGCCTTAGTGATTGAGCGAAATGATCAAGGAGCGCATTTTGTATAACGATGGCACACCCACAAATTGTTGAGTTTCGACGAAATCCTCGATCTCACAGCTGTAGTGTATATTAAATTTTGTAGTCAAAATTGTTGCGAAGGGCATCATATGTTTCAAAACTGTTTTTACAGATATTAACAAACCTTATAACGAAATACGTGTGATTGCTTTGAAAACCATCTCTGTTTCTACTGTATGAATATTGCTTTCCTCGTTGTGTCACATCATATTTTACTATTAACGACCGAAAGTATGTACGAAACCATAGGAAGCGCACGCGTTTCCACTTAACCAAAGGCTATTGCCAACACGTGGCGAACGGCGTGTATTTGGCCTCTGCAGTTAATAGAACACGCGGAAGCGATGTACGCCCCACTTTTGTTCGGATACATTATTGGAGCCATCGGTACCACGAGTAGACCAAACCCAAATGCAGCAACCTATTCTATGCATGCACGACCCAATCTACGGTAGGGCGGGCAACCTATTTACAATGCCGGGTTTAGGTCACTAGCGGGAACGGCCCTGTACCTCGCTCGAAAACGCGACGCGAGCTAACGAACAGCTTCGTGACGATGCATATCGCGAAACAACAAAGCACAAAAGGTTACGATTTACAAGAAGCAGGGTAGACACTCGCGTGAAAGACCCAGACCCGCTGAAATAAGAGGTAAGAGGCCCTAAAAGCGCTCCCCCTATCATAGCTTGATTGAACGGTGTACGACGAGGCAGGAGCTAAACTTGGCGCGCATTTCAGAGCAATAGATGGACTATGAAGAGCGCATGCAACGGTAGCGGGTGCACCCAAATGTTCGAAGGCTTCTCACTTGAGGGGCTCCATACCCCACAAAAGCAACTGATTTGGAGGAAGTACGAAGGTGCAACCCGATTAACAATCCCGTGCGTGGACTAGTAGGCGAAGGAGAATACGTAAAACGCACATTGTATTCCAACTATTACGGAGGGCCATAGTAAACAGGACCCACCATGCATACAAAAACCTATATATTCCACTGTTTTTACTATCCATATTTGGTCCTGAATACTATGATCCCCGTAATATTATTGGGTTGAGGATCCCCGTCAGTTAGAAAATGGGCTGGCCTAAACGTGCTGCCCCTATCGTACGCGCATTGAAGCCCTACAAGCGCCGGGAACTACCGGACTGCAAGGATTCCCGGAACCATGCAGTCGGTTTGGCTGACCAAGTGAGGCGCCTCTACCGGTCTTTGCACACAAAACATTCCAGATAAAGCACCAAAACTAATACAAGTACGATTTCTTGCCGGATTTTGTGCTTGTGGATTTTTCTTAATGCAAATCACGACAGGGCGTCGACCCAACCCAACCCCAACCCTAACCCTAACCCTAATCCAGGTTAAGGCTCGACCCGAGCGCGGCTTCACCGCGCGTTTTGGACGATTTGAAAAAATGTGGGGACCACAGCAAGAAATCACAAGATTTTTGGTAAGCTATCTGGTATGCTTTGTGTGTCGAGAACACGGTAAAGGTTGCTGGACCCAGTGGGCAAAGGTGGGGCGTTTGAGATACAGCAGTAGCCATATATATATGCTGTCTTATAGAATGTGCGTGGGCGTTTCGACCACCACCAAAACGCATACCTGGTACCTGGTAAAACTGCACAGTATTTACAGGACACCCAAATAAGGAACATGGAGTACATATCACCGGCGTCCCCGGTGGAATGGTAGGTGAATATCTTCCCTGCTCCGGTCAATGTTGTCGGTTCAACACCCCCCGATTGCATACTCGTCGTGCTCGTAGGGATTTTTTCTTAAATAAAGTTGACTATTAATAGCGGAAAGCGCGAGAGCGTGAGTTAGCAAATTTCGATGAAAATCGATGAGCGTAAGTAGAGCTGATAAACAGTGAGAATGCTAAACTCCCATGCGCGATAAGAATGGAGGCACGTACGGCGGGGGAAAAGGGAAGACACATACCTGTGACCACGGCATGTTCAGAAGGTCGCTGAGGGTAAACCCTCTTACGTTCTGTGTTGCGCCCGGAGCACGCGAGATTTCCCCGTGAGGTCCTATGGCAGCCTTTTTGAGAGGCTCGGTCACCTTCCCAAAATAGAGTGCTCGGGTATCGCACGAGGATATTTTGACTTTTTGACTCGTGTACGAATCAAGCAGCCCTCGACTTTTTAGTTGGGTTCTTGTGCCAGACAAATACAGGTCCGATGCGAGTCGCTTTTGTCTGGTAGCAGATCCACTCCTTCTCCTATCCCCCGGAGTACGAGTGGCCCTTGCATCGCTCGAGCTTGCCGAACACCAGCATGCATGTGTGGTGTGTGGTGTGTACAGTCGGATTGATCTACTCGTACCATGACCCCTAGTTGGTTCGAGATACATGAACTGCAGGTCGGTGCTGCTGCTGCTGCGTACGAGGCACGTATGCTTGTATCTGTCATGTGTTGTATACGAAGCAAGCAGCCCTCGACTTTTTAGTTGGGTTCTTGTGCCAAACAAATATAGGTCCGGTGTGGGTCGCTTTTGTCTGGTAGCAGATCTACTCCTTCTCCTGTCCCCTGGAGTACGAGAAGCCCTTGCACCGCTCGAGCTCGCCGAACACCAGTATGCATGCGTCGTGTGTGGTGTGTGGAGTCGGTTTGGTTTTCGAGATAATTTTGAATTTTTTACTCATTTACGAAGCAAAGCAGCCCTCGACGTATAATATGTTGGGTTCTTGTGCCCAACAAATATAGGTCCGGTGCGGGTCGCTTTTGTCTGGTAGCAGATCCACTTCTTCTCCTATCCCCCGGAGTACGAGTGGCCCTTGCGCCGCTCGAGCTCGCCGAACACCAGCATGCATGCGTGGTGTGTGGTGTGTGGAGTCGGTTTGGTCTACTCGTACCCCGACCCCTAGTTGATTCGAGATACATGAACTTTCTGAGGCACGTCTGTTTGTATCTGTCATGTGCCGTATACGAAGCAAGCAGCCCTCGACGTTTTGGTTGAGTTCTTGTGCCAAACAAATATAGGTCCGGTGTGGGTCATTTTTGTCTGGTAGCAGATCCACTCCTTCTCATATCCCCCGAAGTACGAGTGGCCCTTGCACCGCTCGAGCTCGCCGAACACCAGCATGCATGCGTGGTGTGCGGTGTGTGGAGTCGGTTTGGGCTACACGTACTCCGACCCCTAGTTGGTTCGAGATACATGAACTGCAGGTTGGTGCTTCTGCTGCGTACGAGGCACGTCTGTTTGTATCTGTCCTGTGTCGTACCAGGTATACGAAGCAAGCAGCCCTCGACGTTTTAGTTGGGTTCTTGTGCCAAAAAAATATATGTCCGGTGCGGGTCGCTTTTGTCTGGTAGCAGATCCACTCCTTCTCCTACTGTATCCCCGGAGTACGAGTGGCCCTTATGAGTGTATCTGTCATGTGTCGTACACGAAGCAAGCAGCCATCGACTTTTAGGTGGGTTCTTGTGCCAAACAAATATAGGTCCGGTGCGGGTCGCTTTTGCCTGGTAGCAGATCCACTCCTTCACCTATCCCCCGGAGCACAAGAAGCCCTTGCACCCCTCGAGCTCGCCGAACATCAGTATGCATTCGTGATGTGTGGTGTGTGGAGTCGGTTTGGTCTTCTCGAACCCTGACCCCTGGCTAGTTCGAGATACATGAACTGCGGGTTGGTGCTGCTGCTGCGTACGAGGCGCGTGTGTGTGTATCTGTCACGTACAATATGAGTGGTGTGTGGGAGTGCCAGCAGCCGGCCTACGTACGTAGCTTAATACCGTTATGATTTATATTTCACACAGATTGAAAAATCCGTATTACTCCGACTCTTCTAGTATTCCTGTAAATAGCAGTCTGCCTTTAAAGGTTTCACATTGCGTTGTGTCTTAATACCGTACGTAGGTGTCCTTTACTACGTTTTGAAACAACAAAAAAAGTTGTTTTTATACAGTTTAAACTGTTATTAATAGTACTGAATCCCTCCTAGCGATAACAGCAATCCTGTTCCTCCTGTACGGTGCATGCCTTCTGTCAGAAGGCATCAGAGCAGGCGCCCGACGCAACCTACGGCAGTGATGCACTCATTTGTTTCTGAGGCTCCCCACTTGAGGAGTTCTTCACCTGACCCAAAACACGATTCTGAGACAAAGTCAAAGCGCATCCCGGTGAACAATCCCCCCATGACCTGGGTATACAACGAATAAAATTGCAAAATAACATTGACATTCTGACGACTTTGGGTTAAGGAGCCCCGTCATTCAGAAACTATTTCTTCGAGAAAGGGCTACTGGGCTACCCCTATCATAGCACGCGTCGCCCAACGCCCAACCAATATCAACCACCTAATACATCCCAAACACGCTTGCGAGAGCCATTCTTACCGAAGATATTATAGGTAGAGGTAGGACCCTGATTTCAATTACCCGGGTACCCGGCAGGTACACCCGGACGGGTCCTACCCATTTGACGGGTAGGGTCCGAGCTCAAACCCGCGAGTAATTCGGAGCCTGCGGGTAACTGTGTCCTCGGGAACCAGATATCCGGGTACCCGCGGGTTTTCCGGTACCCGCGGGTAATTGGTATTCCCGGTTCATTAGGCCCGTACAATATCTTTAGGAAACTCTGTTCAAACACACGCAAACACACGAACACTGCACACTGCACGCTCACGGCTGACGAATGCGGTACCGGCTGGCCACAATGAGCCAGCAGTCGAGCATGGGTGATCACGGCGTGGAAGAAGTTGCTGCCGCTGCCTCTCAGCAAGACGAATTGCCGGTGGGGGGCGATCTTGCTGGATCTCCCGCCGAAAATTCGAAGGCGCCTGCACAAACCGCGCGCGAAGGCGATGAAGACCGCAGCAGCGACAGCGAAGGCTCTGCAGGCTCTTGGTCGGACAGCGACAGCAGTGGAGGGTCACAGGAGAAAGATGGCAATGACTCCGTGGAAGAGGTGTCAGCGCCCGCGGCAAAATCTAAGCCCAATGGCGGGGGTTCGGGTGCTGCGGGCTCAACTACTGCCAGTAGTGCGCGGGCCCAAGCCGGGGGAACTGCTCCGCGCGCAATGAGCAAAGGTTGCTGCTGGCCCTGCAGCAGTAGTAGTAGTAGTAGAGAGTAATACTAGCAACAGTAGCCCTAGCCTACAGCAGTCGTAGGTTTTGTTTGTTCTTCCAGCATGATTGTTTTGCACTCAAATGTCTCTCGTTTATGCAGGTAGTTGTCGTGGTCTGGGGCCATCCATGTACATCCTCGGGCTTGGCAATGGGGTGAAGGCCTGCATGCATGCTGATGCTGGAACCGTCACGTTTTCGGTAACCGACATAGAAACTTGGGAGCGTCTGCGGCTATGGCGCGGATAAATCGCTGGCTTTTGCTATTTAAGGGTGCTTCTGCGAGTCCGTCTATCACGCCGGGTGTGCAGCGATGCTGACCCCGGGCTCCTGCTGAGTGCAGGGGTATAGGTGTGGGTTGTCGCCTCTTTGGGAGCAACCACCATGTACTCGTCTCTTTCATATTTGTTTTCTTCGATTTTCTCTTTCCGTGCACGATTTCTTCGATGCCTAAGCACAGGCGGTGTGTTAGTGTGCCACGCTTGTGTTACCTATTGTTATTCCGCAATACTACAGCATACCTGGTACAGCAGAATCTCAGCAATATTATTTTCCCAAAAACGAAAAACTAATTAATTCACACTAACTTTAGTTATTAATGTATAAAATTTTCTCCCATCCCCAAACGCAACCAGGACCAACCCCCCAACCTATTTTCTTCTCCTAACAAACAACAGTATATTAACTCACACTACGAGTAAGTAAGACCGGTTCTTAAGGGGATCCGATTTTATAGTCAATAATTGTGTTGCTTCAATAGTATTTACGTATTAATTGCAAGATTCCTAGTTCAAAACCGCTGGTGGGTTATGGGCCCACTTCTCTCTGGGTTAGCAGATTATTCTCAATAGTGAACTACAGCGGCCGAGTGATGTGACAGGAGACTCGGATGAGAGTCTCGGGACAGGACACGAGGGAGAGAAGACAAGGTATTTGCTGTGCTCAGAATATATGGCAAGCGATGATTCATCGTAGATTGCGGAGATATGGGATATTGACTACGGAGATTGATGTTGGTAAACTAGGGAATAGAACATTCCCTGCGGGTGAAAGGGAGGATTGAATATCGGTATTCCTCTCTGTGTGTGATGTCTTCTGCTCTGTCTCACTCGACGAG
>JAYJMJ010000002.1:2727582-2750715 GCA_036873875.1 Laminaria ephemera
GGTGCAGAACATGCAGCCGTGCGGACAACAGAATTCTTTATTTGCGACAACAAACAAGAAAAATACAAAAAATGAGGGAAAAGCAAAAAAAAATGAAAAACGTGGAAAAAAAAGAAGTGGGAATCAACGATTAACTCTATTCTCGAGTTGTTTAGTGGGCATCAGGACGAACTATATATAATAAATAGATAGATTGTAACCGACGAACGTCATAATAACCCAACGCCAGCCCAATCCACGAAAAAATATGTTTAGAAGGGTCATTTTAGCCCGTTTTTGCCAATGTTTCGTGGGTTGGGTTGGCCTTGAGTTATGGCGTTCGTCGGTTTTTGATACTATTATTACACATTTTCCTACCCACCCATATTTGGTATCCCGCAAACACCCTATTTTCCCTGTTCGTATGGAATGACCCTTATACATCCACCTCCCCGTAAAATTCTGCCCTTCAGGTGGATCTGGCCCTAGGTTGGGCGGAAACCCTGCCCCGCCAACGCATGGGCAGCACCCCTCGTTGTCTGCCGAAGGCGGGCAAGGCAGCGCGGTTGGTGCAGAGACCCAACAAAGTGGCCGCAGTACGGGTGTCGTGGTGCCGGAGGTGCGGTGGACAGTGTGGTTTCTGTTTGCGGTCGAAAAGATGGCTTCCGCCAACTGTATCGCTTTCGAGATATCAACTCTCCAAGTTTGCTTCGACGACTACCTGCTGGATCTTGACGACGATGCGAGAGAGAGTACTGAAGTAGCAGAGCTGATAGATGAGGACGCTTCGAGCACGTACGACTTGGTCCTGTTCACGCTTATATTCGGCCTCGTGGTCGAAATTTTTTCTGCGATTGTCCTGTCCCGCATATACCGGACCCCACTGGATATTAAGTCCGTGCACAAAATCCCCACCAATGATATGAGGACCTGTGGAGGAAATGTGATGATTTTCTTCTTAGCTCCTTTCTCGTGGGCGCTTATATATCTGCTCGGCGGCTTCGCGAGCGCGTCCTACGGTATCCACTCCTCCTGCAATGGGAAGGGGGGTCAGGGGTTAGACGTCTATCTGGTTGTCTCGGGCGCTTTGATGGTGCTAGTCGGGTCCGTTATGCTCATAACCTCAGTGGTCACATTGTGTTTCTCGTGCGGCTCGCCCGCGAGGTGCACTGACGGGTGTTGCGCGGCGGCCAGAAGAGGAGTCAGCAAGAGGATATTGTCGAAAGGCGCTTTGTTCGAGATATTTTGGATTTTGCAGGGGGTTGTGTGGTCATATCGAACGGGTGACCCCACTCAAACGATACTTGCTGTCATGCTTGTGTCCCTTGGGTTACTTGTGTTCTGCGTTGGTGGTAAAGTTGCGATACGCTACGTTTTTCCCCAAACAGTTTTCAGACAGTAGTAGAGAGGTTCGGTCGAGGCTCGTCTATCTCTAGGCAAGGGTGTGCGGCTGACAGGTTATGAGCCTCGATAGTCGTGGTGCATATAATTTTACACTATTTCGCCAAACAGAAGGTTGTGAACCACCATAAGCGTAGTGTACCACTCTTCACCCGCTCTCTCGTCTAACAGTAGGTTAGGAGCCTCCATAAACATATACAGTAGTATGTTTATATGGCGCCAAGATTTCCGGTCGAGAGGTAGTCATATGTAGCTCGGGATTGTGCGCCTATGGTATCTCTAGAGCAAGAAAGTGTGACTCGGGTATGTATGTGAATCACCCGACCGCGTGTGAGCCCTTCTCGCCTCGTGGCCAGCCGCTGTCGCGACCGAAGTGACGGAGGTAAAACCGATCGACTCGGGTTGTAGCAGCCAATTGCTAACGTGATTCTATGTGTTAGATGCGTGATACGATAGACGTAGCATTTTTTTGGCCAAACCTTTTCCGACCGACGGGGTTCCTCAAAAGAGGAAGCACCCGGTGTCATTCGATTTGTAAAATGTCAGTCGTTGTACACCTAGGCCACGGGATCGCTCGTTGGGTTGTACCTTCGTACTTTTTAGCAATCAGGTTTTGGGTTCGGTATGGACCTCCCCAATTGAGGAGCTTCAGAAAATTTGGGTGCACCCCTAGACTATCCTAGCACACGTTAACCCCACGAAGAAAAACGTGTTTCGCACGGGGATTTCCAAGGGCATGTCGTGGGAAATTCCGAGGTCGAGAAACTAATATATATAGCGAAGAAGAAAGGTTGGTGAATGCGGCAATACCTAAGGAGGGGGGCTTGCGTGTCGATGGTTTATACGCTGGCAACGTGACGAAGGCTCTGTGTCTTTCAGTACATTTACGTACCAAGTATTGTTTTGTAACCTACTCGTACGTACGTGGTCACACTGTTAAATAGGTCGGCTGGGAAGCGTTTATTTGAGTTCGTGCGTGGCTTCTCTTGAGGATGCGCAACAAGATGGATATGGATCATGTATGTAGCAAGTATCCTATGAACGCTTGTTTTGAGTTGTGCTATACGAAAACAATTAATGTTTATGAAGTCGCGTTGTGTGAAACAAGAATAGGGCAAACATTGTATTGTGTAACTCATACCTGGTAGGCTGTGCGCGGAGGAATCGAGGCCACGAACTGTTTCTTAAGAGTTTTTTGGTCGATATGGTAAGCTCGCATCGACCCGCAAGCCGATTGGCGAAATTCCAAGGGCGCAGATACCGAACGACAAGGCGACTGTTGTGCTGCTGCATGTGCAGGTCGTACGTCCTCGTATCTACGACCGCTCTGGCATAGCTCTATTGTTATGATTGTCCGCCACGTACTCGTACAAGGTAGAAATACCGGCCTGTTCGATTTTCATCTTTCAAAATGCCTGTTTCACATGCGACCTACCGGTATACTTAGTATCTTATTCTTGATGAATACGCCTCATCCCGCTGACAACCCCGCGTGGGTGTGCCAAGGATGGTCTCTGCAACTCCGTGGGTTTTTGATGAGATAGGGTCACACGAAGCCGACAGGATATAGAGTAGACATCCGCCTGTCGTTCGTGCCGCTAGTCTGCTCATTGCGATAGACTGTAATACTACAATTATTGTCAGTTCATTCCCCTGGGAAAAAGAAGCAATTGGAGCGGGAGAGCGAAGGGAGGTACATATTCTTCTATAGTAGTGTGCTCGCACGAGGCGGTCTCTATCTGTAACCCCTTTAGGACGCGAAAACGCGTGTAGAATACGTATCGTCGGCATATGAAAGGATACGCTATACGACGGGGGGCTCGTCTCATCAGCTCTACGGTAGAGCTCGAGCTGACAGCAGGGACGATGTAAAGCTATCGTGTCGGGGAGTACGACGGTGTGCGAGCTGTGTGGGTGCGGGCGCAGGGAAAAGTCAAAGGGAAAGCTACTTGATGATTATTGTCCTCGTCGTCCAACACAACTACTTACAAAGGATACGCTACTTGAAGGTTGTCGTCGTCTAACACAACTACGACGTGGGACTCGTCTATCAGCTCTATGATAGAGCTCGAGCTGAGAGTAGGGCCGATGCAATGCCATTGTAGATGCCATGCCATCGAGTGGGGGCGTACGGCGGTGTGTTGGGGGGAGAGTATGATGGTGTGCGAGCTGTGTGTGGGTGCGGGCGCAGGGAAACGTCAAAGAATACGCTGCTTGAATGTTGTCGTCGCCGTCCATCACAACTATTTACGAAGGATGCGCTACTTGAATTTTGTCATCGTCGAACATAGCTACAGTAAATAACGTAGTTACAAAGGATACAACTCGTACATACTGTAGTTGCGTTTTTGTCGCCGTCGTCCAACACAACTATCAATACGTCGCCGTCCAGCACAATCACGACGTGGGATTCGTCCCATCAACTGTGAGAAGAGATCGGGCTGAGAGTAGGGCCGATCGATGCGATGGTATAGGTCATGCTGCGGTAGGGGGGTCACATTTAGGTCTTCAGTTTTCAGCTGCTCAAGAGCCACTCGCGCGAGTAGCTACCTATTTTCCTTTCCGTTTCGCGGTATGCACTGCGACCATGGCATTTTTGGGTACGCTGCGCCAACAAAACGTTTCAAATTCCGTTATTGAGTGCGGTACAGAGCCACTCGCGCGCGTGGGAAACTCGGTAGGCAAAATGGGGGTACCCCGCCTGCCGTAGCCTTGCTGATATCGTGGGTGCAATGCTATCGTGTGGAGGTGTACGACGGTGTGCAATCTGTATTGGTGCGGGCGCGACGTCTCGTCAGCAATCAGTGTATGCGTCTCGTCATCGGAAAATTTTTTCGGCGAATCATCAGTTCTCCTCCACCACATGCTACCAAAAATTACTAGAAAATATGCTGGAAACCCGCTTTCAAGTGGCTTTAGAAAAAGTAGCCTCAGAAAAGTGGACTAACAAATGTCTAACTGTGGGAACTTCCATTAAAAAAAGTGGACTAAATCGTCTAGGGCTTCAAACTTGTTTCACCTTATTTTTCCCCGAGAACGAGAGCAAAATAAGGCCTCCGTATCAGTAGTAACCCCGCGAGGATATCTCAGGATGACCCTCGACGCCACAAAATGCTCTGAACAGTGTACGTACGCAATGTCTGGTCGGGTTTCGGTAGTTACGTACAGAGGGTCCGCTAACCCCTGTACAAAGCTCGTTGTTCTAACAGTCGGAAACTCGCTCCGCCGAATACACGCTGCTTCCCCCAGTAGCGTACCCTCAGCAGCGTTGTCTGGTCGGGTTTCAGTCGCTGCCTACAGAAGATCCGGCGAAGCCCGTACAGAGTTATTAATAGTTGTTCTACAGCAGAGCAGTCAGAAACTCGCTCGGCTGCATACCTTCCGCACATCGGACAGACGACACATCATGCTGCGATAGAGGTGGACCATCTTTTCTGAGTCTCCTCGCTTAAGGAGCTCTGTACTTCACCCACAAACTGATTTTGTGTACTCTAAAAGTGCAACCCGATGAACAAACCGATGGCTTAGGTACACAAAAAAAACTCAGCTTGCAAAAAAACAAGAATGACATCCCGACGGTTTTGGGCTAAGGAGCCCCGTAAATCGGAAACTAAAACGCCAAAAAGGGCTACCTCCATCGTAGCACGCGTCAGACCACACGCTTATTGTTCATGATCTGTTTCAGGGCGGACAGGCCCCTCGGACACATGCCACGGTAGAGGTGCATCAACCATTTCTTTTTTATGAGTCTCCTCACTTGAGGAGCTCCATACCTCACCCGAAAACTTATTTCGAGTACGAAAACTAAAAGTGCAACCCGATTTCGAGTAAACTGAAAGTGCAACCCGAGGACCAAAACCCATGCTGGCCTAGGTATACAAAATGTTCATGTCGCAAAAAAGAAGAATGACATTCCGACGAATTTGGGTTAAGGAGGCCCGTCGTTCAGAAAAAAAAAAAAAAGCCAAAAGTGCTACCTCTATCGTAGCACGCGTCCTCGTCTATATTATCTGGATGGCCTATAGATCGTGTTGCCGGGTGAGAGCAGGATGATCTGACTGATCTAACACCGGTTTCCTGGGTTGGATCTGTTCTGCGCAGATCCTGCACAACATATCATACCGACAGATATAGGATGTAGATGATCTAGATCGTGATCTGTGCGATGGGTGATACCTTCTCCTTCCTCTCAGCGTGTCTGTGGGTTTGCCTCTTGCCTTGCCCCCATTGGCGTCGATACACAGCAACAGGTCTGCATTCGACAAGTCTCAAGAAAATCCTGCAGTGATCAAGGCTACGGTGAGGGGGTCATCTTCAGGGCTCGCGCGGGTTGCTACCCTGTTTCTGTGCAATCCCAAGCTTTTTTTTGCGTTTCGGTTTCGCCATATACACGGCTGCCATGGAATTGTTTGTTACCCCGCGCCAACGAACATTTTTAAGTCCGTTTTGAGCAGGATACCGGGCCAGTCGAGCGAGTAGCCTATACCGTTAGTGAAAAAGGGAGTACCCCCCTGCCGTAGCCTAGAGTAGTTGCGTCCTTGTTTTCTCGTTTCGTTCCCGAATTGCCTTCACACCTATTGATACCTACTCGTATACGACGCTTTTCTCCGCCGGCCATTTATCGACGGTATCTTCGGAGTAGATCGCCACCAACGCTAGAGTATAGGCACACGACCCAGAAACAACCAAATAAGAACGTTAGGCTCACTTCTAGAGGGACAAGAAATATATCTATGAAGAAATCGCGCTCAGCGACAAGCGTTACACCAAACCCTACCAAAACAATATAGTTTATGCTCAAGGTCTCAAGGTTGCTCAACGTAGATGCCCCAACGACCTTTCAAGACTTGCTCAGACTACAGTAGGCGTTTCTTGTTGGCGGGCCCGTGCTGCACCTCCTCTAGCTCGCAACGACGCGTGCTACGATGCTGCGATAGGGGTAGCACCTTTAGGCTAGCATAGTTTCTGAACGACGGGGCTCCTTAACCCAAAATCGTCGGAGTGCAAATCATTTTTTGCGATATACATGTTCGTTGTGTACCTAGTACGTTAGGCCATGAGATGGTCCATCGTGATAAAGCTCACATTTTTTCTTTAAACTGGTGTTTTGGGTGAGGTGCAGATCTCTTCAAGTAAGCAGCCCCAGAAAAAAAGGTGAACCTCTACCGTAGTATGTGTCCTGCACCCTACCGAAACGCTCGGATCCGCGAAGGACTCAAAACCCATTTGTACTACAGTAGCGGTCCCTCTATAATGCCGGTAGGTGCCGCCCGGAAATACCGGCACCATAGCAACCATCGGCACTACTCCGTCTGCGCCAAACGATTTCATAGGCACTATAGCGGGCAACCTGCACTACTCAACCGGCACTATAGAGGGACCACTACTATAACAGGCGTTTCTAACGACACATTGCAAATGGCAAAAAATTGGCAAGATTTTTCTTCAAGTCTCGAAACAGCAAATCCAAATACTAGCAAACCAAATCCAAATTTCCATAACCTTGCCAACGACAGACTACGGAAATACCCAACAAAAAGCTCGGCCAAAGACTTGCTCTTTTGGCAAATCCAAACTTCCATAAACTTGCCAATTTAGCCAAAAACGTGCCAATCATTTGTAGCCAGAAACAGCCCTAAGCCACGCCACTCTTGCGACGCATGACAGGGGGCAAAACAACAACGATTTTGTAGTCTAGCTCAATAAATTTTGATAAAAAATCAGCGAATCCGAGCTCTAATTTAAACCGCGTAAAAAAAGCCTCCTTTTCGAGTTGCCTGAAGCGTCCGTCAACCACCACCGCACACAAGTCAACGGCAGTACCAATACAACCTTGCTGCGCGAGTTCCTAGCGGCAACTCCGTATACTATCTTCCATTTTGAAACGCAATTTATAAAGGCTCGCTTGTTCGCCGGTCGAAAAGTATGTGATATTAGAGTACTACTTTCCATTTCGAAACGCAAATTATGCAGGCTCGCTTGTGCGCCGGCCGTAACGTATGTGATGCTCCGTAAAGTCCCTGCGCCTTTCCCTACGGTTTTCTGCTTAACAACTCTTGTAAGGCTGTACTGTAAAGCCGGTCACGATCCCGTAATTCTGTATTGTAAGGCAACTCTTCAAATAAAACATTTCGAGCACAAAGTTTATCCCAATAGCTCTGGAGACTCTAGACGGCTAGACCGTGACCATAATTCATCCCACAGCGGCTCCATACGGCTAGGCCATTGTACTAACACTCGCACAAACTGAGCGAGATGTATACAGTAGCGGTCCCTGTACAGTGCCGGTATGTGCCAGCCGGGAATACCGGCACTATAGCGGCCACCGGCACTACTCTGCACACTGCCACTACTGGATATTCCCATCTGTGCCAAGCGATTTCATAGGCACTGTAACGGGCAACCGGCACTACTCAACCGGCACTATAGATGGACCACTACTGTACTGTCAATATCATACTCCCCAAAGCACCCTTTAATTCAAACGAGGACTAACCCCTGCAGGACTTCGGAGAGAAAAAATGCCGAAATCATATGACGATTACGGCATTAGCCACACGAAATTGCCCGGGCTGCCGGGATACAGGATGCCCCCAAAGCGCAACGTTAGAATCTACATGACAGGCGCGCTGCACGCTATTCCTCGACGATTGACAAGATCGCACTTCTTCTGTTATTGGTCGATATACACGGGCCCCAAAAAGTTGATGTAATGCGCATTGAAGACCTCCAACACTATCGCGACCGACCGGCGCTGATGTGATGATGACGATGATGATCATGATCATCATCATCATCATCATCATCTCACATTAGCTCCGTTCCCTGATATGTAGCCCGTGGTCACCCGTAACCCCCTTAAAACTGCACCCACGAACTACTTGGAATTAGTGTGTGTTTAATCTCCCAGTAGTGAAAGAGTTAAACTCCAACTAGGATTTTTGCAATGCGGATTGAAGACCTGCAAAGGTGTCACGAGCGACCGGCCTTGATGTGTGCAGCGGCGGCTTTGATCTGGGATACTCGCTCGTCATGGCTGTTGAACCTTACCATGCGTCCGTGCCCGGGCAATATCCACCTTGAAGAGGCGTTTGTGAGGGAAAAGAGGGGACAGGGGACATGGGACAGGAGGCTTTCATGAAGTAAAACAGGGGACACGGGACGTCAATGCTTCATCTTGAAGAGGTGTTCATGAAAGAAAAGAGGGCACAGGGGACGTCTATGCTATATCTTGAAGGGGCGTTCACGAGGCAAAGGAGGGATAGGGGGCGTCAATATCCATCTTAAAGAGGCGTCCATAGAGCAAAGAGGGGACAGGGGACGTCACTATCCATCAAGAAGAGGCGTTCACGAGGGCAAAGAGGGGACAGGGGACGGCAATATCCATCTTGAAGAGGCGTTAAGAAAGGCAAAGAGGGGATAGGGGACGTCAATGCTGCATTTGGAGGCGCTCATGAAGGAAAAGACGGGACAGGGGACGTCTATGCTATATCTTGAAGAGGCGTTCACGAGGCAAAGGAGGGGGTAGGGGACGTCAAAGCTTAACCTTGAGGAGGTGTATATACAAGGGCAAAGAGGGGACAGGGGAAGGCATTACCCATGTTGAAGAGGCGTTCAAGAGGGAAAAGAGGGGACAGGGGACGTCAATGCTCCATGTTAAAGAGGAGTTCATGAAGGAAAAGAGGGGCCAGCGGACGTCCATGCTCCATGTTAACGAGGCGTTCAGGAGGACAAAGAGGGGACAGGGGACGTCAAAGCTCAATCTTGAGGAGGCGTTTACGAGGACAACGAGGGGACAGGGGACGTCAATCTGCATCAAGAAGAGGCGTTCACGAGGACAAACAGGGGAGAGGGGACGCCAATGCTCCATCTTGAAGAGGCGTTCACGAGAGCAAAGAGGAGACAGAGGACGTGAATGCTACAGTTTGAAGACGCGCTCACGAGGCGAAGGAGAGGACAGGGGACGTCAAAATTCGACGCAAATCGACGAGCAGTGGGAATGCTGAACCTTCTGCGCGATGAAAATAAAGGCACATACCGGGAGGAAAGAGGGGCGACACCTGTGACCACGGCCTGTCCAGCAGGCCGCCAAAGGCAAAACCTTCTGCGTTGGGATGGAAAGTGAAAATGACGCGTGCTACGAGAGAGGTAGCACTTTTTGGCTTTTTTTTTTTTTTCTGAGTGACGGGGCTCCTTAACCCAAAATCGTCAGAATGTCGTTCTTATTCTTCAATCTGACTTTTTTTGTGTACGTAGGCCGTGGGTTTGTCCATCGCGTTGCACATTCAGTTTACTCTCAAAATTAGTTTGTGGGTGAGGTTCAGAGCTCCTCAAGTGAGGAGCCTCAGAAAAAAACTGGTGCTCCACCTCTATCGGGGCACGTGTGAAATGGTCATCAAATGCTCATCAAATGCTCGGCTGCAGACTCCCGACGAACACCTCACCATTACACAGACAAAACAGTCAAAACGTCGAAACACACGTGCGGAGTCTGCAGACTACCGACAAACACTGCGCACCATTGCAGAGGCAAACAGCCCACACATCGGACAGATCACATCCTTATTGATGATCTTTGTATTTCAGGGAAGACAGATCCCTGGTCTAATTGATCTGCATGGCCCGTAGATCATGTTTCTGGGTGGGAGCCGGATGATCTTAATGATAGGTCACATGTTTATTGGGTTTGATCTGTACTACACATATCCTGTGCAACATACCATGACGACAGATAAATGATCTAGATGATCTAGATGATCTAGATGATAACCTGTCCGATGTGTGAGACAGGTCAGTTGGGCGAAAACTGGACGTATCAGAAGTCCACCGCCTAAACGAGACTTGACGAGCTATTCACCATAGATGTACCGAACAACACAAGAAACGGCATGTAACACGTGCTGCGGTAGGGGTATATATCACCTAACGTTTTCTGAGGCTCCTCACTTGAGGAGCTCTGCACCTCACCCAACATCGGACTTTGAGAAAGCATGTAAGCCAAGCCCGATACAAAATCCCATGTGCTATGTACGGAGATCCATTGTTAGCATGACTAAATTAAACACACAAAAGCGAAAAAAACTCCACCCGGCAGTTGAGCCCTCCTATACGACGAATGTGTTCGTGTGATGCTCTGCTGTATAGCGGGTAGACCGGACAACGCAATATTCACGAATTCACAGTTAAAAAACAGACAGGGACCCCCCCTCCCCCCTTCTTTTGTTTTGTAGTTCATCCAACTAACCATAGATCGCCGTAAATAGGTATCTAACGGTTAATGTTGATAAAGCACATCGGATCCAAATAGTTTGGGTAGCTCCTCCGTTTAGGCCCCCCGTCAGTGAGACATGTCTGGGTTAAAGATTGCAACCCTTACCGCAGCATGGCTCATGTGGCGGTTATGGTGTCTCGCGGCTCTCCGAGCTCAGCACACACATCTACGCACCTACACCCCTGTACTTAGCAGGAGTCCGGGGGCGACATCGTCATGCACCCGGCTTGGTAGATGGACCCAGTTCGATAACAGAGAAAGAAAGAAAGAAGAGTGAATTGTTGCGTCGTAGGAGACGACGCTCCCGGTCTCTACGGTTACATGTTACGGTTCGAGGAAGAGCTTGCATGCATACGTGTCAGTTGGAAACCACCGTGGATATGCCTGTATGGCTCAGCCACCACACGGCGGCGCCACCATATAAATAAACGGCGCGACCCCCGCAGCAGCACCTGCAGCGTATTTGAGGTTGTTTTCGCTGCGGAGCGTACAGTGAAATGAAATGTACTGCAGGTTAAGTGTCGGCTTGTGCTCTTTGCGGGCAACAAATATGTGTGCACCGTATGAGTAGGTTTCCGCTATGGAGGCTAGAGCGAAATATGTTGCAGGCTACACGCGTAAAAGTATCGGTTTGTGCTACCGTAATATCCTCTGTCAACGCCCCCTGGGGGCGAGCGTTTTATTTTTCAATAAAACGTTGTCCCCGGGGAGAACAACGGGGTAGGGGGGACCTCGTCAAAAAAAAAAGGCCCCGGGGAGAAAACGCCCCGGGGGTTTCTTCCAAAAAGCAGTGTTCTCGATACGTCCGCCACAGACGCGTGTGTAGCGCGCTTCCCTGCCGCCGCGTACCTCGCGTTCAATAACCAGCGATGTCGAGTCTCAACAGCATCTACGAGCAAGCAAATAAAAAGCAAAGGACGGACAACACTTGGGGATGCTTGCACCCTTCGTCCGGGGATAGTGGTGACGAGGAGCAGGGGGATTGCCCCTCTGACATCAAACGAAAGGGTCCAAAGACTCGAGAGTACCCCAAGCCCGTGCTGTCCCCCGGAGAAGGGCGATTTATTTTGATAATAAACTTGTCCCCGGGGATACCAAAGAGGTAGGGGGGACTTCGTCTAAAAAAAAAACGTTCATTCCCCGGGATAACACAACATTTTTACTATTTTTTCGGCCATTTGGGCGGGGGGGGGGGGGGGGGACAACACAAGGACGGGGGCGTTGACAGAGGATATTACGGTATTTGCGGGCAACAAATACGTTTGACGAAGAACATTGTTGGAAGTTTGCTCGTGCAATCGCAGACCCTCTCACCCGAAACAACCGTCTAAACGGTAATCCTGACATACGCTACTACTGTAGTCTAGCACATTCAACCAAAAGCAGGGCTCCTGCCTTGTGTATGCAGTACGGTGGTGCTATTTCTCACTCCAGAGCTCCACGGCTTTAGCTCTATACGTAATACCCCTGAGAAGGAATTCGTTCCAAAGAAAAGGAGTCTCGGTTTCTCACGACAAAAAAGAAATATACACGAAACAGCTTCGATTCAACGTACCTGAACTTGACGTCGGGCTGGGCTAGAAGCTCCATGCTTTTCGATTGCATGACGTGGTCATGCCCATACCTGTCTCAAGGCAACGAGGCGGTGGGCGGGCCGGGGGAGAGGGGGTGGTCGTTTCAGGAGATATTCTCGGTGTAGAAGAGTTGTCCTATACATATCGTTAGGAACTCGTGCAGCAAGGTAACTATTACTGTCGTCAACTTGTGTCCGTTGTTGGTCGGCGGCGCCGGACGTGTAATCCGGCTTAACACCTTTAGAACTGCACGCACGTTTTTGGGGAGAAACTACTTGGAGTTAGTGTTGGATACGTTGTGCAGTATTAGAAGGGTTAAGCGCTCTCGAAAGGGGGGTCCCTACTTTTTTGGCGAGGTATAAAAAAGAAACTCCGCACACGTTCGTAACAAATTAAGAAACTGAAACCGTCCCGCCGAAACTGAGGAGATGCGTGGGTTCAGGCCATCGTATCGCGCCGAAAGCAGCTCCTACGAGTAGGTGAATAGAATGTTATCAGTTTGATGTTGCAACTCGGAGGTGCCAGCCCGGCGGCAGCGCTCGAAGATTTTTGTGAGAGCATGTCCTGTCCTTCATAACCGTTGCGGATGAACAAAGCTTGGGCCCGCGCCATTCTCGTCATAGACAAGCTCCGCCGTCAATGTCTTCATCTCGATAATACGAGACGGCACAAGATGTACGATCGTTATAACATTGGTTGCGCCGATCTCACCTGGGGAAGCCCGTGAGCGCCCCCGTGCGTCCCGACATCGCCAAGTGGTCCCCCGTAAAAGCAATGCCTTCGTCCTCTGCAGCAGAACTTTCTCGGGCTGACGGCGGGTTGAAGAGCAGAGTGATGCTCCCTAGCGAGTGCCCGGGGGTGTGCAGTACCTGTCGATCCCACAAGACAGAGAACTATACTGTATTAGTTTTATATGGTCGATCACAACAACAACAACAACGACGACACCACCGACACCACTACCACCACCACCACCACCACCAATAACAACCCACCCGGAGATCTTCGGCCAAGTCCCAGTAGTCGTAGCCATCGACCCGCCCGTCCGCGGAACTTTCTTCCAGTTGCACCTTCGCGCAGTGCCGGGTGGGTATTCAACAGCAACCGAGAGGAAGGGAGGGAGGGACGGAGGGAGGGAGGAAGACCGGAAGAACAAAATCAAAATGATGGGTCAGTGGTTGGGAGGAACGATCTTGTCGAACCTGACCGCTACAATCGTCAGAGGAAAAACATGTCGAGTAAGAGCAACGAATGCAGCACCGGCAGCACGAAGCAGCCCGGGCTGCTACCGTATGACACGAAAGAGAACACACCTCCAGCGGCGAATTTCAAAGCTCATTTTCTCGACAACGGGGAGAGTGCAAATGCCGAGCGACGCATCCACGGAACGATTTCGACGAGATCTTCCCAAAAACCGCCATATTTTCGTTGTGCGTGCCCCCCTGGTTTTAGATAAAATCGGCGCTGAAATTCGTGCCAGGGAGTGTTGTTCTCTTGCGTATGATACGGTAAATTCTCCAGAGGAAAAGAATGCCGAGCAAGATTGACGTTACAGAGTTGGCAACACGCCGTACCCCGGGCTGCGAGATAGGGGGTGTGTCCGAAGAGCAAACACTACGAGCGCTACGACACGCCGGACAGATCACGATCTAAATCATCTAGATCATCTACATCCTATATCTGTCGTTATGATGTGCTGTGGGGGATCTGTGAAGTACAGATCTCAACCCAGGAAACATGTGCTAGGTCATGCAGATCATACAGCTCCAACCCGGCAACATGATCTATAGGCGATGCAGATCAAACAGACCAGAGATCTGTCTGCCGTGAAAGACACAGATCGTGATTAGGGATCTGATCTGTCTTGACGCGTGCACTCTTCCTATTTCGGGGGAACACAGTCAACCAGGACCAACAATGATCAGAAAAAAACAGGGGAATGTATAGGTTTCTGTGTATATATCGTGGGTTCTGTCTACCATGATGGCCCTCCGTAACAGACAGTTGATAGGCATGTTGATTATTGCGCTGCTGCACACTCTTACTCGGCGATTGATAAACATTCTGATGCTCGTACTGCCGCACAGACGCGTGCCACGATAGAGGCAGCACTTTCCGGCAAAAAAAAACAAACAAACAAACCTGAATGACGGGGCTCCTTAACCCAAGTTCGTCGGAATTTCATGCTCGTTTTGTTTGATGTGAATATTTTTTATACCTAGGCCATGGGTTTGGTCATCGGGTTGCACATTCAGTTTTACTCGAAACAAGCTTTTGGGTGAGGTATAGAGCTCCCCAAGTCAGTTTGCCTCAGAAAAACAATCTTTCCACAGGCGCATCGACGCGTGCTATCAGCACTTTTGGCTAAAGTATTTTCTGAATGACGGGGCTCCTTAACCCAATATCGTCGGAACGTCATTCTTGTTTTGCAAAATATTATTCGTTGTATACCTAGGCCATGGGATTATTCACTGGGTTTCATTTTCGTGTTTCCTAATTTTTTGTTTTTGGGTGAGGTATAGAGCTCCTCACGTGAGATGCCTCCCAAAAAATACGTGCAATGTCTATCGTAGCATGTGTCCATCGCTCGGCGTTCGGACACTACCCGTTGTCGAGAAAAATCCGATTCGAGAACAGTCCGAGGGGGTGTGTTATCTAGATTATAGCATACGGTATGACGATCACAGCATCGGCGACGCCACTGTGATGACACTCTTGTCTCACGTTCAACGCTGAAGCAATGGCGCATGCAACGCTCTATATACCCCAACCAAAAAACAGACATTTTTGAGACAAAAAAAAAGAAAAGAAAGCTCAACCCGGATGAACAGTCCCACAGCTTAGGTAAACACCGAAATGTTGTTGCAAAACACAAACGGTGTTCCAAACGATGTTTTGTAGATCCTCACTTGAGGAGCCCCGTCAAAAAACAAACAAACATGTGTTGGCCCAAAACTGCTACCCTTACGGTAGCACACGTCCAATACATTACTCACAGCAGGTAAACGCCTCCCAAGTAGTTGAAAACGTCCTCGGGTAGAGACTCCAGTTTGTTGTTGGAAATATACCTGGGGTGACAAGGAAAGGGGTAGTGTTGGACGCGCGCCACGATATAGAGGTAGCAAGCAACGTTTTTTTTTTTGGCTGAAACGCTTTTAGAATGACGGGAGCTCCTTAACCTTAACCCAAAAAATCGTCTGCGTTCTTTGTTTTGCAATAACTTTCGTTGAATAACCTACTACTTCGTAGTAGGTTATTGCTGATTGGTCATCGGCTAGCACTTTTATTTTCCCCCCCAAAGCAGAGCGTGTAAAAGAGAGAGGGAAGGATTGGGACAAGGGCAGCAGGTGGATTCATTCGATGCTAAAAGCCGGACGTATAGGTACAGAAGGGAGTTTTAGACTTCGTGCGTAGGTTTCCTTTCTTGGTTTCCCCTTGTCTTTCTCCATGTTTCTGAAATGTTTAATGAGTGATCGACGTCGAAGCTCATGCTGCACAGTGTCGGACGACAAAAATAATATTTACGGAGGACCATAGTAATCAGGACCTACGATACACACAAAAACCTATATATTCCACTGTTTTTGCTAACCAAATTTGGTCCTGATTACTGTGTTCCCCCGTAAAAAATAGTACACAGCGATCCCTCGAGATGGATGGTGACATACGTAGGATGCATGCTATACCATAGGGGTAGCACTTTTTCGTTTTCGCTAAACATTTTTTTCTGAATGACGGGGCTCCTTAACCCAATATCGTCCGAATGTCGTTCTTGTTTTGCAATGCTATTCGTCGTATACCTAGGCCATGAGGTCGTTCATTGGGCTGCACTTTCATTTTTGTTACTTTTTTTTGTTTTTGGGTGAGGCATAGAGCTCCTCAAGTGAGAAGCCTCGGAAAAAAATACGTACAACCTCCATCGTAGCATGCGCTGAAGCAAACATCAAGCACGGGGCCAACAACAACCCCAGCAAACGACGGATGATGCTATTGCCCTACTCGTGTTTCTGGTCGTGTTCTCTAAAGGGGCCATACGTCGGACAGATCAGACCCCCATTCATGATCTACGACTTTAAGCGCAGATAGATCCCTGATCAACATGATCTGCATGGCCTATAGATCGTGTTGCCGGGTGAGAGCCGGATGCTCGTAATGATCCAGTCACACGTCTCCTGGGATGGATCTACTACACAGATCCTGAACAGCATATTACACCGACTGATATCTAGATCCTCTAGATCGTGATCTGTCCGATGTTTGAAAGGGCTAATGCACACGCTTTGGTGTCACTCACAAGTAAGTCAGAAGCGGTAATCCCTGGAACATGTCGCTGGGCAGAGTCGTCAGTTCATTGTGGCTCAGATTCCTGATCGGCCGGGACGGTACAGCGGGCGGCAGTTGAGGGGAATTGTATGCAGTTTTCAGTAACGCCCTCACACAAAATAGCAGAACGTGAGGGTGTTTTTGCTCTCGGGTCCATTTTGGGTGTGCTTGCTATAAGAGCTCCACATGCGCGCAAATGCCCTCGTGCTGGCTGTTGAGGTTTGGCATCTTGGGTATAGATAGCTTGGGCGGCAAATGCCGTGCAAAATACAGGGGGTTTGAGCACAGGCAGATACACATGCTACATTTGCTATTGCGATTCAACAAACGTACAACGACAATGATGGTGTTAAGAGGTGTTGTGTTGTCACCATTCGTGATACGTACCTCCAAACTAGACACGAGTAGTTGTTCCATATTGGATTGATTAAGCGCCGGATGTGCATTGACCCTCTTGGGGCCCATTGATATCGACCAAAAAACTCGAGAAATGCGATCTTATCAACTGTCTGGGAAGAGCATGCAGCAGTACGAGTATCACCATGCCGCACGTGTGTCGCATGGCTCCTTGCATTGCAGTGGGGACACCCCCCCCTACCCCAGCGACCCGGGCTACTTCGCCTGGTCGATGATGATGTCATCGTTATCGTCTGTTTTTTTCGACATTTATTCCCTAAGTCCCAAAGGGATTAGCTAGCCCTTTTAGCACCCGTGCCGATCGACCATTAAGACGGCGAGTGCGATCTTCTCCCGCGTGTGGGAGCGTGCAGCGGTACGACAGCGGTACGAGTACCGCCATGCTGCACGCGTATCTTGCAGCTTGAATCGCAGTTCGGACGCATCCCCTACCCCGATAGCCCGGGTTGCTTCGTGTGGACAGTTCTGCACTCTTGTCACATATTTTCCCCTTGAAGCCCCGAAGGGCTAAAGGCAAAGCAAAAGGTGAACTTACACAGCAGATATCCCCGAACGGCCGATTTGGTCCATGCATTGCTTTATCTGGGGAATGTCGGCATCTGTCATTCCACAGTCCATGGAGAGGTCCCTGCAAACGAATGACGATCCGTGGGAAGATTGAAATTACGTCGGACAGATCATGATCTGCGTGATCTAGATCGCAGATCAGTGAGTTGGGGCGTACATTTACCAGGTCCAACAGTGTGTGCATTGCGATCAAGGAAACGTGAGCGAACACGTCCACACTAACGACAGTACAACGCATCGGCACCAACCAACACTCCACTCGTGCATAAGTTTCTAAAAAACAAAATAACGATGGATATAACATGGCGCCAACATGCCGGGGGTATGCACGGGATGTAACATAAACGTGGATCAAGGGGCATACGGTAACAGGGGGCCATTTTTTACCGGGTACAACACTCTGGTATGTGCCAGGCACAACAGTATGATGTGTGTGTAAATTAAACATCCAAACAAACGAGAGCAAAAATATATCGGCATCAACCAATCCTTCACTTGTGTATAGCTTCGGGTTATCTGAAGAGCTACAACAATAACGAACTCTATGACACGAAGTATACCGTTCACATGCTGAGGGTATACACAGGACGAAACGTATGCTTTAATCAAGGAACATAGAGGGCGTGCATTTACCAGGTGCAACGGGATGATGAGTGCATTGCGGTCAAGGGAACGCGAACAGATACATAGGTCCAAACAAACAAGAGCAAAACACATTGGCATCAACCAACACTTCATTCACACGTGAAATGAGCAGGATATTTTTTTTTTTGTCCTTCTGTGACGACAACATTACATAGGCAAGGCTCAGATAGTTGACTCGGGGATGGCTCAATTTCGTCCCCGGTACAAGACGTAATTACGCGTAATTAACCAAAACAGTTGATTTCACGTAATTACGCGTAATTAATAGAGCCACGTCCACGTAATTCCCATCCCTGGAAATGAATGCTTCGAGCGAAGTGAAGAAGCCGCATGCTACCCAAAAACTGAATTTGAGAAATCATGTGCCGGCGTCCCCGGCGGTCCAATAGTAAGCCGCGTAACTATTGAGGTCGAGGTCGTAGGTCCGAATCTCACGAGGGACTCTTTCTTACAAATCGACAGGCCGAAAGCGCGAGAGCGTGAGTTGGCGAAATTCGATGCAAATCGATGAGCATAAAAAGCTGAAAAGTGGTAATGCCGAACCCTATGCGCGAAAAAAATGAAGGGAGGTACCGGGGGGGAGAAGGGAAGACACATGTGACCACGGTTTGTCCAGAAGGTCGCTGAGGGTAAAACCTATTATATACGAGTTCAGTTGGAAAGTAAAAGTGATGACCAAAAAACAAAATGTACACTTAACGATGAACATCCCCATGACCTTGGTTTATACCAGGTACCTGGTAACGAACAACATGGTAAACACAACTGGGAATCCAATGGTAACGGACAGTTCTTCAGTTGAGGAGAACCGTTGCAGAAAACATTTCGACCAGAACCAAAAAATGCTACCCCTACATGTCATGTAAGCACGCGTCACAAAACAAGAGAAAAACAACGTCGGCACCAACCAACACTTCACTCTTGTAAAAGTTTCGAGCGAAGTGAAGTTCTACGTTACCGCTCTCTTCTGGTGTTTCACTATCGACGGGCTGACTCACAAAGTGGTTTCGCCGGGGACGCAAGTTTTCCCATTGGCGAGGCATTGGTTGAGACCTGGATCAGGAGCAAAACGTACGACGATAGCAGGAGTAACGTTAACCTATTTGGGACATGGTGGTGGCGGCCAAATAAATGATACCACGTATACTGCAGTTGTATGTTTTTGTCTCGCTTGGTTTTATTATTTTGTCTGCGGATGTTAGTGAGTCATCGACGTTGAAGATCATGCCGCGCACATGCATTGTCGGATGGCAAACATAACAATAGCGCGTTTGCGATGTACCAACTTTGGTTGGGTAGGAGTTGGATAGGAAACACTATAATATTAGTGTTGAAACCGTCAAAATCACAATCCAAGGCCAACCCAACCCAAGAAAAAACAGATAAAAATTAGGTTAGTTATTTTTTTTCCTACCATTTTTTCAATTTCCAACCTAATTTTTTCGTGGGTTGGTTGGCCATGGGCTATGAAATTCGTCGGTTTCAATACGAGTTTTACATTTTATCCAACCCAAAAGAATTTTGAAATCGCAAACACTCTAATGTTAACTAACCTTTTCTTGACGAGAGAATTGTGAATCCATTTGGGATCCAAAGACAGCGACCAAAACATTGATAAAAAAATTGACGCATCGGACAGATCAGATCCTCAATCATGATCTATCTGTGTCTTTCAGGGCGGGTAGATCTCTGGCCTGTACGTATGACCTGCATAGTCTAGATCATGGTGCCACATGTACGTGGAGCCGAACGATCTTCATACACACGTTGTTTCCTGAGTTGGATATGTATTACACAGATCCTGCACAATACATCACAACGACAGATATATACAACATCTAGGTGAATCCAGATCGTTGTTCTGTTCGGTGGGTGAAGACATTGATAAGGTTCCTTTTCACATGGTATTACACATCGAGGTGTTTCGAGGGACCCTGTCCGTGGCGAACTATTTACTCAACAGGGTATGTTGGGAGCGGTCAGTTCCGGGAGAGATGGAGGTCGGCAATGGATTGGGGGGCCAGACCGTATTGAGATACGGGGACGCGTACAACGATAGAGGAGCACTTTTTTGGCTTTTTTGTTTTCTGAATGACGGGGCTCCTTAACCCAAAATCGTCAGAATGATGCCGATTCTTGTTTTTTAATCTGATTTTTTTTTGTATACGTAGGCCATACAGGTTTTGTTCATCGGGTAGCACTTTCAGTTTTTACTCAAAATCTTGTTTGTGGGTGAGGTTCAGATCTCCTCAAGTGAGGAGCCTCAGAAAAAAACTGGTGCACCTCTATCGCAGCATCAGTTTTCGGCCGAAGTACTTCTGACTGACCGGGGTCCTCAACTGCCGAGATACCCACTATCGTTGGACACTATTCTTCGACTATACCTAGGCCGTTGGGATTTTAATCATCGGCTACGAAGCGCTTTAATGTTTTTTGTGGTTTTTGAAGTTGGGTGGGGTAGAGAGCTCCTCAATGGAGGAGCCGCAGGAAATCAATTGAGGAGCCTCAGGAAATTTTGGTGCTACTACCCCTACCGTATCGTAGCATGGGTCGCCAAGCAGAAGTGTGTGTGTGTGTGTGTATGTGTTTTTTTTTTCCCTCGGTTTTCTTCTTTCTATGAATAGGGATGTTTGAGGGTGATAAGACGTCGAAGCTCATGCCGCACGTTATCGGACGGCAAACTTAACAGTCTAGACTAACCGTTTGCTCTAGTCAACCGTCCACGAGAAGTGTGGGGCCCAAACCGGACTCCTCGTGTCAGGAAGTGAGAAAAGGTACAAAGGTACCCCAACTGCATTAATGCTAAGGAAGCAAAATACTGATCCAAGCTGGATTTCTTATTTGGGAAAGGCTACGTTCTACACCACATTCGGTCTTAACGGATCCCAAATTTATTGTTTTTTTGTTATCTCAGCCTGGCTTTCTTAGATATCAGTATCGTTTTCTTGGCCGTTGCCCCGTACTGTACCGCATAGTGGCATGACTCTTAGGGTGGTCGTTATAGACCCTTCAAATCCGGTCGTGGCAGCTCTCACAGCCCCCGATACAAGCACCTAACCCCAACCGGAACGCAATACCTGAAACCCGGGGATGGCTCCTAAATGTCCCCGTAGACGTGATTTAAATGTCGCGTATCATAAGTAGTCCGGATTCTTAGTTTCCTATGGTGATCACTGGTCGTTGGCGGCTACAAGATCAGAACGCTCTCCAGGATCCTGGCTGGAGTCACAGTACAGGAAACCCACAACCAACCTAACTACTGACCCAAGCTGGATTTCTTATGTGGGAATAAGTGCGTTCTGCACTAACTTCAGTATAACGGCTCTTAAATCCCATACTGTTGTGCCGTGTGGCATGCCTGTTAGGGTGATCACTTAGCGTTGGCGGCTACTAGGAAGAAGGCCAGAACGCCCTCCAGGATCCTGGTCATTGCGCACCACCACATAGACTTGCTAAATAGGTGCCCCCTCTACAGTACAGACCACCTATACATGATTAAGAAACTCGACTACTGACCCAAACATGATTTTTATTTGGTTAAGTTCTACGTTAAAATAGGTATCACGGTTCAAAACTAGAAAAATACCGTTTGTTGCAATTTTGTATCGGAACGTGGTATGACTGTTAAGGTGATGACTTACCGTTGGCGGCTACCACGAAGGAGAAGGCCAGAACGCTCTCCAGGATCCTGGCTGCAGTCATCGTGACGCCGCCTAGACCTGCTTCGTTTCGGCCAACTGCCCTCCGACAGAAGAAACGGCCAAACAGCAAAATCGAGCCCAAATGAAATGGAAGCGGCGATGGTACAGAGGAAATTCCAAGATTCCACATATCAGACAGATCATATCAACAATTCAATATCCAGATCTTCTGGAGCAGGTACCGTAATATCCTCTGTCAACGCCCCCTGGGGCGAGCGTTTTTTTTCAATAAAACGTGGTCCCCGGGGAGAACAAAGAGGTAGGGGGGACTTCGCAAAAAATAAAAAAGGCCCCGGGGAGAAAACGCCCCGGGGGTTTCTTCCAAAAAACGGTGTTCTCGACACATTCGCCACAGACTCGTGTGTAGCTCGCTTCCCCGCCGCCGCCTACCTCGCGCTCAATAACCAGCAATGTCGGGTCTCAACAGCATCTACGAGCAGGAAAACCGTGGATTTTATAGCAGGTGGAGTTTGAGTTTATGGAGCGGTTTTATATAATGAGACAACAAACAACAAACAACAACAACGGATGCGCACTGCTCATTGCATACAAGTCGCAGTGGGACGGAATGGAATACCGTAGATATACTTAGGTTTTCCCCCCGGGATGACATCGTTTTTTCGGGTCGTCCCCCTGGGGAGGGCGATTTATTTTGATAAAAAAGTTGTCCCCGGGGATACCAAAGGGGTAGGAGGGATTCGTCAAGGAAAAAAAATAAAGCTCATTCCCCGGGGATAACACAACGTTTTCACCACTTTTTCGGCCATTTGGGGGGGGGAGGGGACAACACAAGGAAGGGGGTGTTGACAGAGGATATTACGGTAATATTACAGGAACTCCCGACAAGTCTGTCTCTCCAACCCCAGGCACTAAAGCACTGCTGTCACATTGCTCCCACAAATGCACGACTCCCGAAAATTATAATTGTATCTAACCCGAACCCGAACCCAATCAAACCCAATCAACTTCGTAATGTCGGGATAATCCCCTTCGTCTCGTTTTTCACTCAGCTTTTTGTTCTTCCTGTGTGCCTCTTCTCTCCTTCCTGCGTTCCTTTTCCCCTTTTTCTTTCCATTTTTTCTCTTTTCTATCTTACCAGGTATTATTTTTTTCTTCCTTGCTGATATATTCTGGTGTGCTGGCTTGCATTTTTCCGCCCTCGTATTCATTGCGGCTGGCATTGCATGGCCAAGTCACCTTGCTGTGTTTGCAATGCGTATTTCTGTCTTGTAGTTTGTGACCACAGAGCTCGTCT
>JAYJMJ010000002.1:2820656-2832896 GCA_036873875.1 Laminaria ephemera
CTGTCGCTCAAGAGACGGGGGGAATCAGGTTGAAACAAGTCGGGATGATTGTTGGTTGTGAAGAGTTACTTTGCCACACAGGGGAAAGAGCGGGGCATACGCTTTTTCGGGCTAGTCTTCGTGGTGGGTTTGCGTAAAGGGAATAAAAATAACCGCACCCCCTCACGGAGGCGAGGGTGTTGGTGGTTTTGCCGCAGCACCCTCGGCGTATTTTTGAACGGCACGGAACGTGCCGCCTTCGACAAACTAATGGTAAGAATTCTTGAGCTGTAACAAACGTAAAATAATATAGGGTTACAATCGCCTTTTTCAGTAAGGGCCCGTCTTATCGAAGAATGCGAAATAATATAGGGTGGTGGAGAGGAGAGGAGATGTTCTTCAGGTGTTTGGTTTCTTACAACTGCCTTTTTCAGTAAGGGCCTGTCTTATCGAAGAACGTAATATAATATAAGGTGGTGGAGAGGAGAGGCGATATTCAATTTTCGACCAAATTCGACGAAGGAAGTATTTTTGTACTTCTCCTTGTTGAATTTGATTTTTCGAATTTGACATGAAAATGCCTGGTTGGTGATTCATTTTTCGACCAATCAGATGCAAACAAAATTCGGTTCTAAAAAAAGCACGAATGACGATTTTTCATGTTTTTCGATAAGACAGGCAACAGGGAATTTCATTTTCAACCCTCGTGTTAGTTTTCATAGGGGAAAACCGCCTCCAGTACTTGTGGAAACCCTACGCCGGTATACACAGATGGCACCGACAACAGCGTAGGAGTCCATCTCAGCGCCCACAAGGGGTACAGGACTATCCAGCAGCCCGTCGCCGACGTCGTCGAGGATGAGGCAATGGAAAGTGTTCACGGTGAGTGGATAAAATCGAAAAAAGTTAGGTTGGCCTCCAAAGCGGCGATACAGCACGCAGTGGACGTCAGGCCACCGTTCTCGTCCCGTGGACCCAACATCTGGAACACCAAGCCGGGGTGCGACAGCTAACTTAGTGCTTAACGTCTTCCGATCAATTTTTCTGAACAAGCTTGTAGTCGAGACGTGCACGTTGTCCGAGATGTAGCATTCATTTTCCGCCTGTTCTGCGGTCCGAAACGGTACCTAGAAGCGCCTCTCTCAACAGGTCAAAGTCCACACACTCAGTAGCTCGTACCGAGATTTGGGCTGTCGTTGTCCTATCTCTTCAGAAAAAGAATCTCAGTAATACGTACAGCAGCAGCAGAATAGCAATTTGATGTTGTGCTTGGCGCGTTAGCGCACATACAGTCCCACGACATCGCAAAGTCAGTGCTAACCGTCAGTGTGTCGCACCACAACCCGATAAAATGCGCAGATATCAGGTATCCTACACGCCGGGCTGAAGTTAATCTTTTAGTTTGTCCGGTTACGGGCACAAGACGGCAGAGTGACAAATGTCTGTCGATGGGATGAGACGAACCATGGAGGGAGTTGGGCTCGGATCCATTATCTTACCGAAGACGAAGAAGGGAGTTCACCGCAGACAAATTGTTTGTGTCGATGGGCCACGTCGTTGTTTCATCCCTAAACTGCACGTACGTATCATAAGCTCCATATCATATTGAATGCACCCTGTCTGCTTCAATTCTTGGAGGGTTTGGGCTAACAACTTCAGTCTAACAGCTACCGGATTTATCACATTCCTGTAAATATTAGCTTGCTTTTCTTATTACCCTGTTTCTTATCATACATGTCTTGTACCGCATACAATATCGCCATCAAGGACGAATGAAGTCCAAACCCACACGCAATGCTGGCAGGTCGAATGAACACTGGTATCCTGCGGGCGGAGGTGCGTGGACAAGCATGCGCAATTTCGCAAGCGGAAACGTGATTTCCGGCTTGGTTATCCTGGAGCAGCTTCTGGTGCTGAACGACGCGTGCTCTTCCGAGGATGCTGAGGGTAAAGACGACGATGCGCAAGCAAGCGTCGAAGGGGAAGACTTCGACCTCCGTTCCTCAACTCTGGCATTCGGGGTTCTCGTTGAGTTCGGTGTAAATTTGTTTTTATGCAACGCATACCGGTGGCCGCTGGACATTAAGTCCGTGCACAGAAGTCCGCCGGCGGCGTTGTTGTCCCGCGCAAACGTCCTATACTGCCTTGTGCCGTTTTCGTGAGCGTCGATTTATCTCCTCGGCGGCACTGCAAGCCGAGACTTCTATCTGAGCGCCTCGTGCGTGGGGGAGGGGGGCTCGGAGCTAGACTGTTACTTGGTAACCTCGGGGTAGTTTCATGATGATGGTCGGGTGTATGTTCTTGGGAATCTCAGTGGTGGGCTTGTGTTGCTCGTTGCGCTTGCCGGATGGTCGCATCGACGGATGTCCCGCCAACGTGAGAGGGATTATCAGCCAACACACATTATCGAAAGGTATAGTCCTTGATTTATTCTGGAAACTACACGCCGTGGTGTGGACATGTCGAACCGGGGCCTTGGGATTGGGACAGGCCCTTCTGGGTTGTGTGAACGTCATGTATGATGAGAGGTATGCCGTGATGGCTACTATGGACCCGGATGATGAAAACTACATGATCTTTTGATGATGAGAGTGGAGATAATTTACGTGCATAGGTTTCCTTTTCTATAATATGTTTTGTATTCCCTACCTTGTAGGTTTTATTCTTATTTCTGGAGTTTTTTTGTGAGCGATCGATGTTGAAGCTCACGCCCCGCATTGTTGGATGGCAAACATGATCTGTTTGTGTTACTGAATTTTGGTTATGTCTCGACTTTCCTACGCCATCGAGAATGTTCGATAGCTATGTGTGAGGTCTTCGATCCTCGGATGCCTCGTGCGTGCGCCTCTGTTGCCGATCGGCCGACCGAATACACGGTAAGGGGGCCAACTTTAGGGCTCTCGATTGTGGCTACCCTTGTATTTGCAAGCTTTAACCTTTTGTGCTTTGCAGTTTCGCGATATTCGCCACAGCGCCGAAGCATCGTATACGAAACTGCGTCGTAAAAATGGTGTTTACCTCTGTGTTTGAATGAGGGACAGTGGGGGTTCCACTTAAGCGCGGTGAGTCGCCAAATGATAACGTCCGCACTTATGTGGGACCCCGCGCTCATCTGGTTGAGTGCGGCACCGCACTCAAGCGCGATACATGGGGAAACATGAGAATGCAAGCTACCTTGACGGTGTGGGGGCCGTAGAACTGTTCAGGCACACCAGTGCGTGTGAGCGCGTGTGTGTTCTTCACGTTGAACTGGTATTTTCACCAATCGACATCCAGCACATCCAATGTTCGTGCCGATTCGTCATACTGTCGTAGAGAGAGACAAGTTCCGCATCCTACAGTAAGGATATAGGATATTTAGGCATGCAATACCAAACGTACACTTGCTATAACACTGAATACGAAAGCGGAACATACACCCGAGGTAGAGTGGTCTATCCTTGGCTGGATCCTCTACTTCATTCACCACAAAAGCAGTGACAGCGGCCTCCACAACTTCCGCGAAATTTGGGGATGTCAGGGGCGTTTTGGGCTGCGACCTTAAATCCGACCCAGCTCCCCTGTGGCTTACGGTATCTTGCGTGGCTGTACTGCTCGTGCGTTGAGGCTACCACCAGCAGAGCACGTGCCGTTCTGTGCGTTTTGCGCTGTGTGCTAGTACTGCTGGTATTCTGTAGGTAGTGATGTGGAGGCGTGAAGGTCCCGCTTTAGTGCGGTGACCGCATTAAATCGGGACCCACCGCGATAAAGCAGGACCGGTTCCACTTGCGTGCGCCCGCCGCACTCAAGCAGGACCAAGTTGTGACCCATGCCGGGGACACTAAAAACCACCGCCTGCAAGACAATCGATCTTTCGACGCCCCCTGTTCGCCGAGTTGGGGGGCGACCTTGTTTTTCGCCGGGAATTGCGAGGGCTGCTGTAGGGGGCGAGGTGGGTCTCGGGAGGTCGCGTGGCACTCGGATGCAGCTGGTGCTCAACTCCAATACTTTCACTGAACCAAATTAAAGAGACTATTAATGGATGACATCACCATCATCACCACCACTACATAAGCGCAGTACTGTATGTAAAATGATACCAAGTATAGAATAACAAGTGTTACGATCTCTCCCAGCCTCGCTTCCAGTGTTTGGAAGGGGGTATGTTCGGTCAAGTTATGTGGCTCATCACACAAGGCACCCCAGAAGATGAGGGTTGGCTCAGGTAGAGGGTCTAGGTGCTGGCTATCCGTCATCGTGCTCGTACGGGGTTGATTCGATATGGATCGCAACAGCATTAACATTGAGAATGTTGCTAGAGTCATGCCAGGCACAACGTTGTGGCGGACATACACACACTTTTCGATTATCGGCGTAGGGGACCTTGAGAACCTGGAGCTTCTCAAAGAATACAGATCCTGCATAACATATGGGAACGATAGGTATAGGATTGACATAATCTAGAAGGGTTAGGAGCGGTGGTCGACATGCGCCAAATGCTTGGTTAGAAGGGGTGAAAAAAATGGCGTTCGTTCCTGTCCGCCTGCTGCAGATGGTAGAAGGGATTACGCAACGGAGGCGATATCATGGGAATGCCTCAGGCCGAAATTCCTGATTCAGTATTGCAGTATACTCATCAGACTGTGGATATTTTGCAATTTGCATTCGAGCTGGCAAGGCAAACTCTACGTGAACGTGCTAATGCTGAAGCTGCGTCGAATGCTGACCTACGATACCAACAGTTTCAGAGGAACGTTGTTTCGACAAGCAGCATTGGCTTGGGGTGACGGTAAACCATCGCCCCGATTATAGTCGTGTCTAAACTGCGAACTGTATTACGTGGGCGACCAACGAACATGTTCGAAACGTGTCAAAACGATACGGCTAGACACGAGGCTTGTTGCGAGCGTCGTCGAGCCTAGCCCGTATTGCCCTTCACTTTGATACGCGTATACGCCAACACATCTCCATGCAGCAGTAGCAGCAGCTATGTTCAACGTCGTTGTCGTACGTAACTCGAGATCGGTCTTGAGGCTTTTTGATCGTGGAGTACGTTCAGCAGCTTTAAACTACGCAGTAGCAGCAGTTAATTGTTGTGTTGGCGTGGTTGTCGTGCGTATTATAGCCCGGGGCCGATCTCGAAGTTTTTTCGTTTATCTTGTGTACTTTTGGCAGGAGTAGTAGGTGACTCGTTCTCTTCTCTGGAAACCTAGACGTTTTTAAGTATTTCAATCTGTCGAGAAAAATCTATCGAGGAAGCAGCAACAGTACTCTTAGCTTGTACTTTTAACTCACGTTGGTCTTTCCTAGGTATCAGCAGTCCTGGTCGCAGAGTCCTGGCCAGTAGTCCAGTCTGATGATCCGTGATCCTGCAGAAGCCCAAAGCAGGTAGGTCTGGGCGTATCTCCCAGCCCCTGCTGAGGAAGGCGCACTCGTAGCTCGAATACGTGCGGCGTGTACCGTAATACCCGCAGCTACAGCAGTAGCGCTGGCGCGATGACGAGGCTCCTGACCTGTTGGATACTGTGATATGGCCGAACATGATGATAGTCGAAAGGTAAGCGCTTGAACTGCTGTTAGGCAAGTCCTGTTGCAAGCTTCAGAACTCAGAAGAAAGAAGAAATAAGCTTTTGATTGTTAGGCCTCTCCATGGCGATGGGAAGATGGGAGTGACTGGGAGTGGGTCCTCATAGGGAGGGGCTCCTCACCGTTGTGCTAGCAACGCACACCTACTACGGTAGAACGTTTAGAACGTTACGCTTCCAGACTTTCTTCTTACTGTTTTCCAGAAACCTACACTTCCCGACGCTCTACGTGCTACGTACCGTTCTCGAGAAACGTACCCTTCCAGACGCTCACATATATTTGCCGCATGCTTCTCGAACTTCTGGAAGATTCCCCGTATATTATTCCAGAATGTTCCTGGTCGTATTTCGCCGCAATTCTGGGTACTGCTGTATAGATAGACTGCATCACCCTGCCTATGCTTGAGCAGCATTTCATGCTACTGAGCACCGGCTATGGACGACAATGTTACTGACCAGCGACTCGATAGGCTACTGGCCACGTACTGCTGTAGCCAAGTACATGCCACTAACAGTACGTACCGGATCGACACCAACACAAACCCACAGGCTTTCTTACATGCGTACGTCGTATGAGATCGGAGCTGTTTATGTTCTGAATAAACCTGTTTAATTTGGCACCATACCGGTAGAATACTTCTTGTGTTATTACGACAACACCTCTCTCGCATACCACAAGAGCTCACACACAGCACGTCAAACACCACATAACAACACGCCTAGTATGACAACTGCCGGGGGCAGCAGGTCTAGCGGTGCTTCGGCCGTAGATCATGCCGGCAGCAAGCAGAAAGCGGATTATCCCACTGATTTTGACCTTGCAAAGGGGGCGTTCGATGTGGATGCAGCTCACAACCAAGCCCGGCTTGAGCTATAGGCGATAGCTCATCTTCTGCACATATTTTCCCGGCTTGAGCTATAATATGCGATAGCTCATCTACACATACTTACCCAGGTAGAGCTATAGGACCTGCATGAGCTACACAAGTTTTCCCGGCTTGGGCTATAGGAGCTGGATGACCTGCACACGTTTTCCCGGCTTGAGCTACGGAAGGGTAGCTCATCTGCACATGTTTTCCAGGCTTGAGCTATTATAGGGGATAATTCATCTCCACAAATTTGCCCAGGGTGAGCCATAGGAGCTGCATGAGCTGCACACGTTTCCCCGGGATGAGCCATGGGAGCTGCATGAGCTACACGTGTTTGACCCGACTTGAGCTGTAGGTGGTAGCTCATCTGCACACGTTTTGAAGGCATGCGGTTTACACGGAAGATGAGCTAGCTCATGACCTGTCCGAGGCGTGCAATTTTCACAACAGCTGAGCTGATGTTTTATAATAATCTCAGAGTCGTTGCTTGTTATATGTAAATCAAATTTGGTTTTGGCTGTAGTCTGTGCTGTTGATATTTGTTGTTGCGTCGAAGGTACGCATTATAGGAGGTGCGGCCCAACCTGTCACACGCAGTGTTAAGAGGACCAACAATAGCAGCTGTGCGGCAGTCATGTGTGTGTCGGGTATGTGACCCAAGTTATGCACGAGCATCAGTACTACAGCAGCCACTCTTATTCTCCGTGGTCCGTGGTCAGTGTGGAGTTGGGCGTGCACCGTCATCTCTTGGCGTAAAGTTTGACCTCTATCCTCCACCGAAGCGATGCTAGCATTATGGATACAACGCGAGCCGGCGACCGGCAACCGTCTAGGCCGCCGGCAAAGCCCCCTTGTAAATATGCCCATGAGTCCTCAGGCGCAGCTGCCAGTTTTTTTGTAATGCGGATGTCTCCTGCCGACGACCATCTTCCCGCGCGGTCTCCTCGCAGGGGAGCGCCCGCGCTTCGGTTACAACGCCCGGCACCGACTATCCGCCCGCGCAGCGCCGCACGCGCCCACGCGCGACCTCGACGTTGGAATCTTTGACAAGAGCTAAAAAATTCCTGCCCTTTCAGTGATTGGGCGATCGCGTGACTCGTTCTGGTCACAGGAGGTGTTCTTTCGCATGATTTCTTCAGGGGCGTGCTCTCCGCCATCAGGTTTTTCCGGGAGCACCGGGCACCCTTCCGGCACCACCGTCGTGACGGCCCCGTCAGCTTAAGTTTTATGATAAGATCCACACCCCGGGAAAATTCATGCAACGGTTGGTACGTAAATATAGTTTTGGGCGAGAAAAGACCTGAACCAATGTGTACGACAAGTGCTCGGGACCGCGAACAACGCGCCAGCTAATTCTAACAGGGAAGCGAGGTACATAGCGCCCTCGATCTTGTTGGGTAGTTGCATGTGTATCCTGGGCGTTGCAATGTCAGTACATCATTTGCTGTTCCACAGGATCGATCGAGGATCGAGGGCCGAGAGCCTGTCGAGATAATCGTTTTTTGGTTTTGGCATAGTACCTGGTATGTATGCGTTTTCAAGCGAGGGTAAATACAAGGTATGAAACCTTTAGTTTCGATGCACATGACACCGAAACGCACAAACAGCACACAACGATAATTCAATCTACATAAAACATGGCGTAGAGCTCCGTCGGGACTTTCCGCATATGATACTTGACCCTAACCCTAACCCTAACTCGCGAGAAACGGCATATAGCTATGTCGGGATTCTCCAACTTCGTGCAATACCGTACAATTATTATAGCTTTGTCCCATGGAGAGGTGCCATGAAAATCTAACCCAGAGGTCCAGCAAGCTCCTGCACTATTTCCGGGGCTAGACTACCGCAGGCGGCCAAAACCTCGCCCAATATGCCACTCGTGAAAATACAAATGAACTCTACCAGTCCAAACCCACCCGTTCGGTACGACCATACCGAGCCCTGGAACTGCCAAAAGATATCAAGGTACGGACCTTTCGACAAGACTCGTTTGTTGATACTCCTCCTGAACGCGGCGCAACACCCATCGGTACGTCTCGAAGGCGAGCCGCACGAGAAAAACAAAATCAATAGTGACAGCGCAAGCATCAACAACCCGCCAAAGGTCATGATAAGGCCAGACAATGATAGGTAAAACTCTACCCATGATCCGCCTTGGCCCCCGCAGGAGGAGTTCATAGAGAAGTAGATGCTTGTAATTCCGCCGCACAGGTAGATCACCGCCCACGAAAATGGAGCTAAGAAGTTGACGATCACGGTACCTCCGCAGTGTCGCACATCATCAGAGGGGATCTTATGCACGGATTTAATATCCAACGGCGACCGATAAATCAGGGACAGGGTCGACGCGGAAAATACTTCTACCCAAAGGCCAAACACCAGCGTGAACATCATTGCCCCGTTCGTGATGGAAGCGTCGTAGTCTATCTGCTCTTCTAGTTCTCCACTAGTTATATCATCGTCGTCTGCACTCCCAACGTACTCGGCGAAGCAAATGTTGAGCTCAGCTATCTCCGAGATGACGACAGCGGCGGAAATTAAGTTTCCCAGTACGAACATGGCCCATTTCTTTCGACGCTGCTCGGCCTTGACGACGCCACTGTCAGGAGGTTTGACCTGTGCACCGGCCCTGCCAATGGGTGCTCTTCGCACGCTATCATCATTGCCGCTGACATACTCCGCATAGGTTGGTGGCACGGGATTGCTTCTTGGCCCGGGGATCCCCCCAAAATGCGCCCCATAGCTTGGTGGTAGGGGATTGGTTCGTGGGACGGGTATCCCACCAACGTGCGCCCCATAGCTTGGTGGAGCGGGATGGCTTCGTGGGACGGGATTCCCACCGACATGCGCATCATAGCTTGGTGGTACGGGATTGGTTCGTGGGACGGATATCCCACCAACGTGCGCCCCATAGCTTGGTGGAGCGGGATTGCTTCGTGGGACGGGATTCCCACCGACATGCGCCCCATAGCTTGGTGGTACGGGATTGCTTTGTGCGACGGGTATCCCACCAACATGCGCCCCGTAGCTTGGTGGTACGGGATTACCTCGTGGGGCGGGTATCTCACCAACACGCGCCCCATAGCTTGGGGGTACAGCGTGGCTTAGCGGGACAGGGTTCCCACCAAACCCTTCCAGACTATCAGGATATGCCGAGTAAGCCTGTTCTGAACCTACGGTGTGGGTGGGCGCCTGGATATGGTCTTGGTAGCTTGGCGCTGTCGGAGAAGTGTCGTTCACTTGGTCTTGTCTCCGTACGGGAATAGCTCCTGTTTCATGGCAAGAAAGCGGGGGAGAAGCAAGGGGGCAGTAGGTATAAGCAGGTTTGACTATGTTGATTGTGCTTGCATTGGAATAAGGACGCGATGGGGCTTTGTGAGGTTAGGGAGTTTATATGGTAGCTTGGGTTTAAGGTGGCGGGAACTGCGTGATAGGTCACTCCCGCCATGCGAGATTTCATGCAATTCGGCTTCCATATGAGTGGTGTCCTCTCTTCTACTAGCAGTAGCACTCGGCAAAGAGCTCAAGTACACATATTTGGTTTTGGTTCCTGTATATTTGTCCCGGAGTCTGCACCTCAACCCCGTCCTACTGTACTTAAGATCTGGCAACGCCTCCTGGAATACGCAACACGCTAGCGGTGTAATTGTTTTCTGTTTAGGTTAGGTCCACGGTGAACGGAAGACCCTAAGGGGCGGGTTTTGTTTCTTGAAATCATACGCAGTGATACCGATGAAACTGCGAAGTTGGAGATCAACACGACTGAGAGGAGGCGGAGTTATTGACGTGAAGATGGATACAATAATGGAGGCAGCCACGTCGGGAGCCGCAAGGAGCGGCGAAACCCATGACGCAGGCATGGAACGAGCAACGGGGGGGCAAGAATTGACAGCAGGGGCAGTGTCACATCAAGGACTGCGAGTCCGAGCATGCACGTCGCAGCATACATTCTGTTACATGTGCACCATAACCACCAAACCACAGTCGACGCGCTGACTGTGGTTTGGTGGTTATGGTGCACATCTAGCAAAATCATACTCATTCACCCAAGTTCAATAGCAAACCCAAGGGGCATGGCCGCTTTGGTTCAAAAACTTCTTGACGTGCATCTCGACTAGGGGGTCTCGTAGGGTCGTCAGGGAGACTGCGGGCCCTGTAATGGTAGGCGATGAGAATCTCACGGAGGAGGGCTTTTTTTCGAAACACTCGCACGAAACGATTGTCGCTGCAAGAACGCCATATGGGTTTATTTTGGGCTTGATTGAGAATGATCCCCCCGCCTTGACGAGAATGATGGAAGCCAAGTCACCGAGCTGTGCATAGCTGATGACGGACTGATAAAGCGTCAAAGATGATTATGGAGAGGAGTATGGTAGTGCAAGATTTGAGTTTGGAGCTGTAAGCTTAGCAGGGGGTGGAGACCCTGTCAAATATTTTGGGAGGACAGGCAAAAGACCCGGCAGAAGTCGTTCGTGCTTGGCAGCAGCTAGGATGAAGAAGGGGTGAATGTGCACATCGTTAAGCATCTATCGTCGTTACATGCTGTTGACAAGAAAATCACATTTTCTCGCCCTGGTCTTACTCGCACCCAAATTGATTATGTGATTCGTAACGTCTACCTGACGGATAGGATACTAAGGGGTACGGTGGAGGGCAAGTGGGGGACGGGGGCGGTGGATGCGCGTGCTCTGTACGCCGGCGGTGTTCAACCTGCCGGCACAGGAAAGCGCTTAGAGACGAGGATGAAAATCAAGGGGGGGTAAGCAGCAGGAGCAGGCGCAGCCACAATAACAGAACCAGCATCACCATCAGCACCACAAGCACAACCAGCACAACCAGCACTACTACTGTACGTAATACCAGTGTCAGCACCAGCACTAGTAGTCATAGCACCATCGTCGCCACAATTGCCGTCACCGGCGGGCTGGTGGCGATTGGGCCGCACCCGGCGGCACATCTGACGCGCAGGGGTACTGAGATGCTTCGATCGGACCGTGGCGCTGGGACGATACGGGGAAATCACCGTTGGGCACCAGTGAACAGGTGCCGCCGATAGGATGGGTCCTGACTGAGCCTCCGCCAGGTGCGCTATCACCAAGGACACGTGCTACGATAGAGGTACAGCAATTTTTGGCGTTTATGTTTCTGAGTGACGGGGCTCCTTAACCCAAAATCGTCGGGATGGCATTCTTTATTTTGCAATATGTTTTTTTTTGTCTACCTAGGCCATGGGTTTGTTCAACAGGTTGCACTTTTAGTTTTTGCCCAAACCCAGATTGTGGGTCAAGTAAGAGCTCCTCAAGTGAAGAGCCTCATAAAGAAACTGGTGCACCTCTATCGTAGCGTGTTTCCTAGGTTTTCCGCCTCCGGTGAGGACGCCGGCGGGCTGTGGCCCGGCGCCAGGAGGTGCGCCATCGCGCCCAACGCTGTGCTTCAGGTGTCAACAGTGACCATTTTGCTGCGGAATGCACTGCTGCTCCCGGCGCAAAATGATACAATCCAAACCCGACTCGCAAGTAAAACACGGGTCAACATCTCGCTGTTGGGTTTACCTGGAAACTGCTGCATTTAACTTGGTAATATGTTTTCCGATTTAGCAAAAAATTGTGAGCGTCCCCCAAAATTTTAGCCTGACGTTCTTCTTCGGGTGTTTGTTGTTTGTGGGCTCATCATGTGGTATCGCCGTCTCGATTGGCTGCAAGGATCCATATATTCACATAGTGCTGAAGTCAAGTCTATTTATAGCGGCGTCCCCGATGGCCTAGTGGGTTAACCGCGTAACCACTAAGGTCAATGTCGCAGGTTCGAGCCCCCCCGAGTGCATA
>JAYJMJ010000002.1:2832996-2844833 GCA_036873875.1 Laminaria ephemera
ATTCGCAGACGAGCTAGCCAATGCGAGTCTCCCACACCGGGCATCGACTTGGGTGGGCTCGCCGCCCCTCCCTCCTGCCCCATATTCCACCACCCTTCTCCGGCGACGACTTCGACGACTTTCGCCGTCACGGGCTATGCGATGGACGTCATCGACTCCTTCTCCGCTTTCAAATCTTCAAGCTTATTTCGGCCGACGACATCGCCGCCGGATCGCTTGCCAGCTCCGGGAAAGGCGCCGCGGACACTGGCGCTCCTCCTGGATAGTCTTTCAGGCCTCCTATTGTTCTCCCCACCATCCACCGCGGGTGCCTCGCTTTAACCCCCTCCTCACCTCCCGTCGGACTATTAGTTCTTCCAGAGCTGTCATTGCTCCGCCGACGCCACCGAATACGGTTTTCCTACCGGCACCTGTGGCCATGCCTCCAAGATTATCGACCCAACCGCCGCCGTGTGATTACTTCACCACCAGAGCTTCACCTTCACCTTAGCTTCGCGGCTTCGCCTTTACTTTATCTTCGCGACCAGGGCTTCGTCTTCGTCTGAGCTACGCCGCGGCCGACATAACCGAGCTCCGCCAACGACTGCGCCCGTGCACCACCCGCACAGCCTGCGCTGCCTCCAACAAGCATTGGCGCGACTATAAGCAGCGCCACCCCGCCAGAGGATGACCCATTTCTGCAGGAATCTATCGACTCAAGATCGACTTCGATCGCATCTTCTTGAAGGACTTCATCATCATCGCGTACGCTCCGCCTTCCCGAGCCCACTGCCGAGCCTGATTACGACCGTTCCAGACCGCCTTCGACACCATCTTCTCCACGGCCTTCTACTCCACCCACCGTTCGCTTTTCGGATTCTACCGTCTGGCCTACTGACTCCCTTCAGTTGTTGGGGGTTTTTTCCTGCGTCGAGCATTACGCTACGGGCTGGTCGCCCGAACAACGCGCCAAGCCCCTATGCTCCGCCATCTTTCGACCCCTTCCATTGAGTTCCCCTTCTCCGCTGTTCCACGTGGCAGTCGCGCAACACTTGGCGCCAAATGAACCGCTGACGCACCACTTCCTTGCCGTCACCCAACAGCCCCGGTGCACCGTCGCCATCGACTACCTTCGATTTTCCATACCGACCTTAGCAGCCGCCCCGCCGGCAAGCCGACCCTTTCCATGCCGCTACCAACCGGCCCCGACGTCATCGCCACCGCCAGCGCCGACCAGCTCGGACATTTTAGACCGATCTCTGCAGTCACCGCGCCGGCAAGCCGACCCTCTTCAAGCCGCTACCAATCGGCCCCGGCATCACCGTCATCGGCGACTACTTTGGGCCTTCTACACCAGCCGTTCAACCACCTTGCCGACGTCCACGCTGTTAAGAGATGTTACTCATTACAGCAGTAATGGTGTAGCCATCTATTCGATGCTGGATAACACAGGGTATCTGTAGTACATATACGGAAAAAGCCCAATTCACCACCATGGACACCGCCGATATCTTAAACCGACCCACTTTTATGGACTACTACAACATCAACGGCCGCGCCTACATGCACGCCGCGGGACAAGAACGCTTCACAGCAGCGGACGCCGTCGACACCTTCTTCGACCTATTGCTATGGAATGTTACAACTTCGTCATCGGCCGTCAATTGTGCCCCTACTGCATCGTCTTCAAACACCACGCCGTCAGCGCCTTGCGCTTAGAGCGCCGTAACGCACCCTTTCAAGACCACCCATCGTGTTTCGTCGGGCCATCTACCGTCAACAGCGCTCCCACCGCAACATCTCAACCACCATGCCGTCACCATTTGGAGCGCTGCAACGCACCCTTTAAAGACCGTCCATTGCGCTTCATTTGACGTTTCTTCAAGCCCCTACATCATCCGGATCCTCGACAACCCCGGCCATATCAAGATCAACCTACAGCGTGCCTACTACACATCTTCACGGAACGCCAACTACGGGTTTGCGCGTCTGCAACGGCACAAGACCGGGAGCGTTGCTCACAGGGTATGATCACGTTCCGACGCATCCTCCCTTGCCACGCTGCCCCCTTTGACTAGTCTTCTATAGCCTTGAATGCGTGTTGGGGTTTATTTTTTATTTTGTTGTTCAGTTATTTTCAAGGAGTTTCTTCTTTCCGTAGTTTTCCATTTACCCCGGTTTTGGTCAGCACGCATATATGCATTTTTGTGTTGGTATGTTACTCCAACTTGCGTGCCGTCGGTTTAGTGGGCCCTGTTTCCGTAACAAGGCCGAAAACCAGTCATGTCACTATCTTCTTTCCGCCGGTTTAGCTTGCCATGTTTTGCAGCCTACAAGACCGCCGTGGTGTAACTCCCTCGGCCTTTTCCCTATTTTTCTGCACTACGTACGTACTAGATGGTTGTGGACGCGTTGTCTTTGCCTTTATTCCCGTTATTTCGCGCTGCACGTGTTCCCTATTCTCGTCTGGGCCTTCATGTGCCTTCGCGTATGTCTGGTTTGGCCTATCAGCATCCGACGATATTGGCTCTGCGCCGGTCTTTCAGAGTCCGACGTCATTGACTCCTCGCTAGCATTTCCGGGCCCTACGGTTGTTCACGCCCCCCCCCCCCTTTTTATTGGCTCATTTACAGCATCAGCTAGCAAGACCACGAGGGTTTCGCCTGATTCGTGTTTAGCCTTTTCTTCGCTGCGCATCTGCCTCAGCAAGCGAAGTTTTCAAGCTGTTAATAGCGTATTGAGGCATCACGTTGTAGACCATTGACTTCCCGCTGATAGCCTCCATAGGCCCCACGTAGCATTTTAAGGTCCGACGTTGTCGACCATTGGCTTCCCGTACATAGCCCCATAGGCCCCACGTTATTGACCCCGCGCTGGTTCCCCAGCCCATCGATCGGTTCGGCTTGACCCCCCTTTCTTGTAGTTTCATTGTACCTGCTCCCGAGAGTCACCCGTAAACGACCTCGTTCTGGCTTTGCGCCAACAGGTCTTCCTCTAGGCCCTTCTTTTTTTTGTTCTCCCTTTCGGCATACCTGCCCCATAGGATTCCACGATACCGCCCTCTGTCTTGGCTTTGCAGCCTACAAGCCGTTTCCTCTTGACCCTCCCTTTTTCGTTGTTTTTTTGGGTGTACCTGCCCCCAAGGGTCCCACGTTTTCGACCCCGTTTTGGCTTCGCAGCCCATGTAGGCCGTTTCCTGTTGAGCCTTCTTCGTGTTGTTTTCGGCGAACCCGCTTTGGGACGAACGACTGCCCTACGTACCTAGTTTTGCGAGTAATCCTTCTAGGCTAGCCCCTCAGGGTCCCTCGTTATCGAACCCCGTTTCAGGCTATCGTACTTTACTACGGCTTACATACTTTCTGTTTTCCCTATTTTTCCCAGTTAGCCTCTCAGAGTCCCACGTTAGCGACCCCACGCGTCCGGCTATCGTACCTACTGTAGCTACAGCTTTCTTCGTCTTTGTTTTCTCTGTGTCCTGCGATACCTGTTTTCTGGAAATTCAGACACTCCGGCCTTATTTCGAGCTGCCCGAGTATTTTCTTGGCGACACAATTTTGAGCGTGATTGTTTTCGGTTGAATAGCCTTGCTGCGTCTGCTGGTAATGTTCCCGTTATAAGCTAGCCTCTCAGGGTGCCAAGTTGTTCACTTTCCTTCCGGCTCCCCATCGTACCTTCCACCGTCTGTGTTAACGTTTCAGGTTCGTCTTTCTTTGCTTATTGCCTAGATCTTGTGACTTCACCACGTGCCTGTTTCCTGGTTCGGTACTCAGCAAGCTCCCGAAGGTCCCCTGTTGTTGACTCTCGTTTCAGCTTTCCGGCGCACCTCACGCCTCCCGTACCACCGTTTCGGTGTTGTCTTTCCCCGCGTTCTTGCGTCTTGCTTTGGTAGCCCTGGGTTCCGTAATGCGACTCGACTAAAGGCCCTATGCTAGCCTTTCAGGCCCCACGTTACGGGCCCTGCCTCCATTGCTTCGCAGCATGATTTATGTTCCCTTTTATCTTTGTTTCCGCGTCTATACCTTTTGCTCGTTTCCATTCGCGTCCTTGCGCTCGGTTACCTTGCCCTTCGCATTTGTAGCACGATTTCTGTTGGTAAATCGCAAGTACAGACCCGACCTCGAGCTCCCACTGTCATGAGCTCCATCATAGCGTTTCAACTCTTGCAAGAAGCGTCTTAGCCTCATTACGAGGTGTGGGGGAATCTATAGCCTCATTTTCGTTAGTTTCGGATAGCCCCATCTTCGATCCCCCTTCCGATTTCTGGATGTTTCGTTGATATCCTCTGATGGTCGTGTGATGTTCAGCTACGAGTATTCAGGGTGGGCTAATGTTATCGGGTAGTCTGCATAGATGTGTAGGCTGTAGATAAGACGTGACACAATGTCAGTTCATAGTTCTCTTTATGGTGGTCGACAGATTAGGCGATGCTTCGTGGTGAAAGCATCGCACCCCGGATCACTGTGTTCTACGGCTTGTACTACTGTATGCCTGGGCTTGTGTGATGGTTTGAGCCATGAACGAATAATTGAGTATAATGAGATGCCTTGAGCTATGGCGGAGGGCAACCTACCCAGCACCGACATTCCCACTGTTCGTCGATTTTCATAGGTTTTTGCCATCTCACGCTCTCGCGTTTTCGGCGGCCGAAGAAGACCCAGAAAAAATCCTGTGCAATTAATAGTATGCACCACTCGAGATTCGAACTCCAGGGCAATTACCAGCAAGCAGGACAGTAGTAGTCTACCTCGGACCCAAAATCAAACTTGCTGCATTATACCTTCACCGGCTAATCGATGGCATACGGGGGAAATATTGGTCAAAATAGCTATACTATTTTTTGGCAGGGATTGAGGGAAATCACAGCCAAACGAAATTAATGTGCAAATAGGGGAGCTACATTTGTAGTCCGTGCTCCCTCTCCCCACACGAATAACAAACGATACAGCAATAGCAATACCGCCCTCGTATGACCGAGAACCAGACAGCGGGTATACTAAAACCAGCTAAAACACACATAAAAGGCTTGTTTTAAATTTATGCAGAAATCCCACCCCGCCACTCGTACTAATAGTAGATTGTTTTTCATTCCGACACCGTGGCGAGTGTGGAGTCGTTTTCTCTTTTTTGCCGTTTGCCCCTTCTGCTGCCGGAATGGGTACCCACCCGGAGTCCCGAGGCATGCCCACACCACGCTAATGGCTGCTACCGGGTGCGCCTCACCTTTTTATATCTACGGAGTATGCACACGCCACAATGCTGCGACGCATGCCACAGGTAAAAGTGCTCCTAACTTTTCTTCATCTCCTGACTTGAGGAGCTCTACATCTCACCCAAACACTGACTTCGACAAAAACTGAAGGTGCAACCAGATGAACAAAATCCCATGGCGTAGCTATCTAACGAATATTATTGTAAACCGCAAGCGACATTCCAACGCTATTGGGTAGTCCCTCGATCGGGGAGTTCCATCGGTGAGAAAAGTCTTGGTCAGAAAGCGCCACGGTACCCCTAGTGTAACACGCGTCAGCACGCGATGAGGACTCGTCTCGAGACAACATTCTTGCGAACGAAGCGGGTTTCTAATTTACGATGGCACCGAAAAAACAGTGGCTCCTTTCCAGCCTCGAGTGCCCGAATCTCCATGTCCCGTCCGACGACCGGAATCTCCCAAGGAGAACCAAGAAATAAAAATCAATCGATATTATGCGTGACTACTGCTTGCATCGTGCTAGGCGGTTTTTGCTTCCCATCAACGCACACAGTTGACGACAGTTACAAATATCCACCAGCGCGAATTCTTAGCGAGAACTACAGTATATTTGCGCAACCTCTGGCCGGAATCTCCACGCGCAACAAAATTTCGAGACGTATTCTAGAGCGGGGAGTGTGAAATCCAAACCCCCTCGTGTATTGCAAAGTGGGGCCTAAATAAGGGGGGTGTCTTTCAAAGGGAGGGGGGTCCATATTCGGGGGGTACCGAAGCTACGCTAGTAGAGGTACCCCTCAATTCACTATAAGGGCTTAGGCCACCGCACGAGTGGATCTGCACCTCATTCAAACACGGACATTTAACTATTTTCACGGCGCAGCGTAACAAACAATTGCATGGCGGTGCAAATCGCGAAACCAAAAGGAACCAAGAGATAGGGGCAAAGACGACCCCCTACTGTAGCCTTTGCCGGGGTTTCCCATAATATCCTACAGAGGGGGGGCTCCATATTCAGGGGGGCTCCCATATTAAGCTAGAGGGCGGTGGAGCGAAAATCTAAACCGCACCCCCAACAAGTGACTGCACAATTCATGGCCCTATACTCCGGCAAGCGGACCGTATATTTCCAAGCATGCCTCCCGTGCCACCGAAAACTGCCAAAGCTAGTACAAACCTTCCCGCGCGGAACGACCAAATTTCGAGGCGTGTTTTCGTGCGGGGAGTGTCAAGCCGGAACCCCCTCGTGTATTGCAAAGGGGTTTCCAAATATGAGGGCTCTCTTTTGGAGGGAGGGGAATCGATATTCGGGGGGGCTAGTCAACCGAATATCTAAACCACACCCCCAACAAGCGTCTGCACAACAATTTCAGGCGCTATACTCCCGCAGGCGGACAGTACCTCTCCAAACATTCCCCCCATGCCAACAAAAATTAACGAAGCTAGTCCGAACCCTCCCGCGCGGAACGACCATACCGCACCCTGTATTATCCAGAAAACGTGTAAGAACGGGCCTTTCGTGAGTATGCTGTTGTGGATCTTTCGCCTGGCTACGGCGCAACACCTGTCTGTGCGTCTCGTGGGCGAGCCGCACGAGCAAACCAGGATGACCGCGGATATCGCAAGCATTCCCAAGCCACCAAACAGCATGAAACTTCCGGAGACTAGCAGGTATAACTCCAACCCCGAACCCCCCTGGCCTCCGCATGAGGAGTTCGTCGCGTGGTATACGCTCGCCAGACCACCGAATATATAAATCACCGCCCATGAGAATGGGGCCAAGAAATTAACGATAATCGATGCTCCGCAGTTGCGCAAGTCATCTGGAGGAACCTTGTGTACGGACTTAATATCCAACGGGGAGTGGTAGATAATGGACAGCGCGAAGGTCGATAACAGCTCCACCCAGAACCCGAACACGAGAGTGAACATGGTTACAGCGTACGTGAATGTAGCGTCGGAGTCTATCGCCGCCTTGATGTCGCTCTCGTCACGCCTGTCATCGTCGTCTACGTACCCATCAAAGCAGATACTGAGCTTAGATATCTCGAAGATAACAATAGCCGCAGACAGCAAGTTTCCGACCACAAACATCGCCCACTTAAGTCGGCGCATCTCCGCCTTCATTACCTCCTTCTCGCGGGGCGGCTCAGCCTCCGAACCGACACCGCGCGCGCCACTTGATGTGCGTAGCACTCCGTCACCAGAGCTTCTGTTGAGGTGCTCCTCATAGCTGGGTGGGCGAGGATTGTGCGGCAGAGGAATTACTACCGGTTTATCGCGGCTCGCCACGACCTCCGCACGGATCGGTCCGCGGTTTGGTCCGGAATCCACGCGAACCCCACCGTTTGATGTGCGCCGCACGCTTTTAGATGAGCCGCTTGATGTGCGCCGCACGCCGTCAGCAAAGCCTATCCTGCCATGCTCTTCATAGCTGGGTGGGCCAATGTTGCAGACTGGCGTGTCGTCACCGGAGACGCTTGATTTACGACGCACGCCATTAGCAGAGCCTTTGGAGTCATGATCTTCATTGCTGAGTGAGCTTGATTTGCGTCGCACGCCATCAGCAGAGTTTTTACTGCCATGCTCCTCATAGCTGGGTGGGCCAATATTGTGGGTAGGCAGAGCAGGCAGAGGTTTTTTGCGTGGTGGCAGGGGTGGTGGTGGAGGTTTACTGCTTGATGGCATTGGGTTGTCATCAGACCTTCCAGATTTTACCGAATAGACCGGCCCTGCGCGCTGGGCGGAGGGCTCCGTAAGCTCGACAGAGGGCTCAGTACGCTCGCTGGAGGGGGCGTGGTCCACAAGGTCGTCGTAGCTTGGCGGCACTGGAGAAGCACCACCGCCGTTGGATTGTTTCGATGCTGGAATAGTGTCGGCTGCATGACAAAAGACGACAGGGGGGGGCAGAAGAGGCGGGAGGTGTAGAAAGCATGAGGGGGCGCGTGCGACGTTTCACATGTTGATGGGATTGGGGGAGTCGGGAGGAGGACAGCAGGATAGTGTGGTTCCAAAGATGGTACAGTGCATCAACCGATGTACGGCTTATATTTTAGCAACACGCACTACATTATCTGAGGTTGATTTGAACCGGCATACTAAGTATTCTGCAATCTTCAACAAACGCACTTCGACAGAAGGAAAAATATCAACAGGACGTACGTCAGGAACTCCCACGATCTATATACTACATGACCTATCGGTAGTGAACGTGCGTTGCTGTCACATGTACTCATCTCTACAATCTGGTCCGTGATCACAAAAGGCAGGCCCAAACACCAACCAGTCCTCTACCGTCAACCATCAATCAGTGCTCTGCGTGGTACACCGTATACTATAATCAAGATAACTGATAGCACACCCCGTCGGACGATTTTCGAAGCTGATTTTCTGGGCAACGAGGAGAATATAAACGCCAAGCGATGCGTCAATGGAAAGATCTCGGCGCGATCTTTCCAGGGGCACCATTTTCGTTGTGTGTGTCCCTTGTTATGGAGAAAGTCGTCCCAGCAGGTGTATTTTCTTGCGTGTTATGCGGTACTCTATGAGGTCGGCACGGGCATAAGGGCGTCGTGGGGTGTTTGTTTGTCCTCGATATTATGCCCTCGAACACAAACTCTCTCGTCCGTTTGATCGACAAATAACCGCAAAGGCCGACTGCTGCCATCAACTGTCCACTCCTTGAGCCCAATACGGGTGGACGGACCCCTCCCCGTCATTTTCAAGGTCCCTTCAGTCATTCTACGAGATAGGGGGGGTACATATTGTATGGTAGGTTCCTAACATGTGGTGCGATCACTACTCTGGTGCCTAGGGGGGGTGCCTAGTGTTTCTCGGGTTCCTTACTCGGAAGACGACCACTACTCTAGAATCTACAAGGGGTATCATTGTTTCTCACATGAGGTACGATCACTACTCTTGTGTCTGGAGGAGGTATCTAGTTTGGTCCGTACACGACACACGACTGCTACTTTAGAGTCTAGGGGGGGTGCCTTGTTTTTGGCTCTTAACATGAGGTACGACGCCTACTCTTGTGTCTAGAGAGGGTACGTCATATCTGTCAGGTTCCTATTAATAGCATGAGGTACGATGATTACCCGTGTCTAGAGGGGATGTCTCATTTTTCTGTCGTACTCCTAACACCAGGTACTGTAGTGGCGCCTCTATAGTGCCGGTATATGACAGCCGGAAATACTGGCGCTATAGCGGCAACCGGCACTACTCCGCATACAGATATTACTCGTTGTTCCCATCTGTGCCAAACGATTTCTCAGGCACTATCGGGCAACCGGCACTACTCAACAGGCCCTATAGCGGGACTTCTACTGTATGTATACTACGAGTATACTACAGAAAAAAACACCAATTTGCAATGGTGTTCCAACCATATTGGGTAGTTCCTCAGTTGAGGCGCGCCCCGTCAGTCAGATTCATATTCGCCACAGTGTGCTACCCCAATCGCAGCACACGTCGGGAGCGTGGTCAGCTCGCTACCGCCCACCCGCCCGGAGCAGAAAGCACCTGAGGTAGACAAGCATTATCAATCCTGAACCCGCTGAGATTTGGCATTTTGCTTGACGATGCGACGCGTCCTACCATAGGGGCACGCCCTAACTTTCCGAGGCGCCTCATTTGTAGAGGTCCAAACCGATCCCAAAACGGACCATGACAAAAACTGAAAGTGCAACCCGATGAACAAGCCCATAGCCTAGGTATAGAGCGAATGATACACGCATGCTGCGGTAGAGACGCGCTCTTTTTTTTGCGAGGCTCCTCACCTGAAGAGCTCTATACGTACCTCTCCCAAAAAAAACTGACTAGCTAGGGGGAAAAATAAAAGTGCTAGCCGATGAAAAATCCCATGGCCTATATAGGTATGCACCGAAAATGATCGTGAAAAAATGAACGAAATTCCGACGAGTTTTGGGTTAAGGAGCCCCGTCGTTCAGAAACCGTTTCAGCCGAAACGTGCTACCTCTATCGTGGCACGCGTCGATGCCGTAAAACTCCAACGATACTGTTATTAAGTGGATACAGGGTTGAGGAGCCCCGTCAGACAGAAACGCGTTGGCTAAAATGTGCTACCCCTATCGTCCCAACCGTAACACGCGTCATTCATGCGTGGCATTATTGTTCTTGTCTGGGGAGCCTCGGCTGGGTGGCTGGTCTCTAGGGATCAGTCGATGATACTACGACACGGCTCCATGTGTGTGTATGGCATGGAGTGGGTGACAACATGGGACCACTCGTGTGTGTAAAGAGTCCACACATCGGACAGATCGTGATCTAGATCATCTAGATCATCTAGATCCTGTATCTGTCGCTATGATATATTGTGAAGGATCTGTGTGGTACAGATCCAGCTCCGGAAACATGTGCTAGATCATTCAGATCATCCGGCTCTCACCTGGCAACATGATCTACAGTCCATGCAGATCATTAGACCAGGGATCTGTCTTCCCTAAAAGACATACCTGGTACCTGGTAGATCATAAATAGGGATCTGATATGTTCGATTTGTAAAAGAATCCGTGACAGAATGGTACGAGTCGTGTACGTTGTGTATGTCAGGAGCGCGCGACAGAACGGCACGACTCATGCATGTGTATCTGGAATACAGTAGTAGTGGTCCCTCTATAGCGCCGGCATGTGCCAGCCGGAAATACCGGCACTGTGCGTAGCGGCAACCGGCCCTACTCCGCATGCTGCCGCTACTGGTTATTTTCATCTGTGCCAAGCGATTTCACAGGCATTATAGCGGGCAACCGGCTCTACTCAACCTGTACTATAGAGGGATCTCTATTGTGGGGTGATGGGAATCTGTAGTCCGCGACTCATGGACCCTGCTGAATCCGATCTCCTCTTCAACGGCAAGACGGCAAGCAGCGTGAGGCCAACGACTATGTCACGCGAGCAGCTAGGCCATGGATTTATTCATCAGGTTGCACTTTGAGTTTACTCAAAATCAGCTTTTTGGTAAGATATAGAGCTCCTCGAGTGAGGAGCCTCAGAAAAAAAACGGTGCACCTCTACCTTGAGCATGTGTCAGGGGTGCACTTTTTTTGCCGAGGCTCCTTACTTGAAGGGCTCTACACCAAACCCATAACCTGGTTTGGAGAAGAAACAACGCGCTTAACTCGATGGGCAACCCCACATGGCCTACGCATCGTAAAACATAAAAGGGTCCCGACAGATATTGGGTAGTTCCTCAGTCGAGGAGACCAGTTAGTCAGAAACAATTTTTTCTACCAGTATAAAATGCTACTGTACCCCTGTTGTAGCACGCCTCCGTCAGGTTATTTGGTTTTCCAAGTTCGTTCACACTGTAGAACCCAAGAGCGGTCGGCGTGATTTCCTATTTGCATTATCGTACGGGGGGGTACGGTGTGGTGCGGTGTGGTGTGGTGTGGTACGGTGCGGTGCGGATTAGACATTTGAAACTCGTGGGGTGCGGTGCGGATATTAGCTTTCGATTGTCGTACGGTGAGGTGCGGTGCAGTTCATACAGGTACGGTGCGGTGCCGTGCGGTGAAAACCGGTAAAACCCCGTAAACCCTGTAAACCCGCACCACTAAGCACTGCACCGCACCGCACCGCACCGCACCGCACCGCACCGCACCGCACCGCACCGCACCGCACCGCACCGCACCGC
>JAYJMJ010000002.1:2997787-3015806 GCA_036873875.1 Laminaria ephemera
GATCTTAACCAGAAGAAGCGGAGTACTGCTACCCGGCTGCCAGATACCCCTGCGTCCCTTACCCTTGCACCTCGACATCCACTTCACACTAGGCCGTGGGATTGTTTATCTGATCTGCATTTCATTTTTTTTAAAAGTCCGTTTTTAAGTGAGGAGCCGCCTAAACCGTACGTGCACCTCTACCATAGTATGCGTCTGTTCTCATCCTCGTGTCCCCCGCATGATGCCGTCGACGCAGGGACCTCACGGGCAACGTCGACCTGCAGTGCAAGTACGAGGTGGATGATAACCTGCCAAGCTCGGAGATGTGAGGCCAGCTTCGCACGATGCAGCATTTCATTTCAGTCCAGTCGACGCTTTTTAAGAACTAGGAGTGGTGCTCGGGCCATGCAGCAGCTCGAAAGCCTCAACATGACGCACAAGCAAACGTAGCTGACAAGACCAAGACGTAGCCTAGACTAAGGGTATAATTCGACGGTAGATGGTCTAAACATACCCCACCCTGGATCGTATCGGGTATTATTAGTCGAGAGCCATATCCTCGCATTGTTTGGTTATAAGAGATGTACGCTTTGCAGAAGGTCTAAACTTACCACACCCTGTCCCAGTTCGGTAGACAATTCATAGCCATACCCGCACACCACCATGAAAAACTCCCGTAACATATGCGCACATCGCAACAACGCAGGAAAAGCCGTGCATTCATCACGATGTCGCTATGTTGTTGGTAAATAGATGAAGTCTATCAAACCCATTTGGATCCCCATCGCTACCACATGTTGACCTTTGATCCTGTCTATGAAACCAATTTTGATTTCCCATCGGTACCACCTTTTCACGCATCGGACAGATCACGATCTAGATCATCTAGATCATTTAGATCATCTAGATCACCTAGATCTCCTGTATCTGCCGTTATGGTTTGTTGTGCAGGATCTGCGTAGTACATATCCAACCCAGGAAACTTGTGCTAGATCAGTCAGACCATCCTTCTCCCCCCGGCAACATGATCTATAGCCCATGCAGATCATATATACCAGGGATGTGTCTGCCCTGAAAGACACAGCTCATGAATATTCAATAGGGATAGATCTGATCTGTCCGATGTGTGACCTTTGATGATGACCTTTGATGCGGTCTATAACAACCAATTATGATCCCCATTACCCTGCATGTTGAATGCTTCAATGTGCTGGGTCTGGTGCTCTATGCAGTGAATGGCCGGAACAGCTGGACGAGCTATCTGTGGGCGAGTGCCTATGATACACTAGGCATGATACGCTATTAATACGCTATTTATTAGGTAAGTGGACCAAGGCTACGGTAGCGGGAGTACCGCCCATCTTCCATTTTGTTACCGACGACGCGTGCTGCAATAGAGGTGCAGCGGATACCCCGACTCAAGAGCACCCCGTCAAAAGCCGAAACAGGCGCTCTTAGTTAACTACATATTGTTCGTGTGTAGGGAGCAATATACGGCTTTTAATATGGCGGGACATGCTGATTTGACCGCTCGTAAGTCCCGAATGCTCTTATCTAACGAGCTCTTAAATCGGGGTACCCACTGTAGCACTTTCGGGCTGAAGCATTTCTGGCTGACAGGGCTCCCTCCTCAACTGAGGAAGCACTCAATGTCGTTGGAAACGCGTTTGTGTTTTTCGTGGTTAACCTAGGTCGTGCGATTGTTCGATCGGGCTGCACTTTCATATAAAAAATAAAATCGGCGTTTGGGTATGGCAGGGAGATCTTCAACTGAGGATCCTCATGGCACAACGGTGCTACCCCTCTCCTACCATGCTTCCGACTTATGACAGCACCTTAAGACCTTAAGACCACTCGCGCGCGTGGCTGTGTACCCAATTCAAAAAATGGACTCAAATATACTGTGTCGGCGCAGGGTAACAAACATTTCGATGGTGGTGCATATCGCGAGACAGAAAAGCAAAAATAAATGGGGTACGAGCCACTCGCTGGGTCGCCGAAAAACGAGGTACAAAAAGTATCGCTCAAAACGTAGCCTTCGTCAGTGGAAAATGCTCAAATTTCGAAAAAAAAGGTGATTGCAGGGCACGCAGAACGCTTTCAGTTTGGGCGTTAGTTAGTTGACGGGTTGTACTTTATGGTCGCACTACCGATCGATGTGTTCAGACCCGCGTTGAGAGGCATGTGATGCGAACGTCCTCTGTGTTTGGAGCTGGTTCGTGCTCTGGGGCGATATGCCTCAATCCTACGCCCGATTAGTACGGTTTACATCAGTAGCGAGCACCAATGTTAGCCCTCAATATCGCACCGAAGATTTTGCTGAGAACAACCGGTTACAACTCGACAACCCTCAATACCCCGCTCACCCTCGAACCCCATGGGGTTTGAAAATGGGCCGCTTGTTCCCTTGGACATTCTTTTCAACGCCCCCGCGTCAACCCCAGTAGCACTGACAATGTGTCATTTGTTTCCCCCGACACCCCTTACAAACGACGCACGATACCTGTGCGTGCAGGTCATTGCGTGCCTGATAAACACGGTCCCAAGATCGACCGCCCACGGAGCTCGGACGTCATAGGCTGCCCCGACGAGGCAGATCGGTATTGCCGGAGATGATCGTGCTAGAATCTGTGTTGTGACGATAGTTGTCGGGGATGTTTCTGTCGTGGTAACCTCATGTTATCTGCTTCACGAATACTGAAGATTCCTGCAATTATGAAGAACTTCTGTATTTGCCACTGATATTTAGCGCATCACCCTACTACTAATCTAGAGAGGTAGGTTGCCACTGTGTCAGAGTGGTAGTAAACATGCTTGAGAAGTCTGGTGCTTTGGTACGGAGATAGGGTTCGTTATGCTGCAGGTGAAGTAGCCATCGTGACTGCAGGAAGTGCATTGTTGGTTGGCTTAAAAGGACGAGCTCGGCTGGGGAGGACTGGAGGGGTCGGTAGGGCCCGTGACGTCACCCAGCGAGAAATGCTATTGAAAAATTCCGTACCTTGTACAACCAATGACCCAATAAGGGTTAGCTCGCGGCCAATTGTGCTTTCACAAGACACATTCAGTAGGTGACATCGTCGCCCTTCAAGGCTTGGAGATTAATGAATGTCTCGAATGGTTTTTGAATCTGTATGGGTATTTAAAAGTGTTGATCGTGCTTTGGTCCGTGGTACGGATATGACAATGATTGATGATATTAGGGAGTTCCTATGGTAGATTGGCTCTATTGTTGTGGGAGATTCATAGCGGAATATCGGGTCCGCGGCTTTTCCCGGCGGGTGCTTTTCCCGTGATGACTTCTATATTTTCGCTTGACTTGCTTTCTACTTGACGACTTTCTCGTTTACTTCACTTGACGCCTTATACTTGTCTCGGGGACCCCGCTATAGTGTGGTCATTAGACTAAGAAACTACTCGTGAAACAAGGCATGAATCAAATATTATAGTCTGATTCTGGGTGGGTTAGGGCGTATGTGTTCTTCACATTAAACTGATATTTCCACCTTGATGCTGTGTTTTATGTGGAAAATTATGTAGCTGATAGGGAACGCAGGAAATGCAGCATTTTTTCATGCATAAACGTAATTACGCGTAACCAATGTGCAGTCACTGTAATTGTTCGCGTATAAATTACCTGCAGCTTGTAGCTGTTACCTAGCAAGCAAATATTTTTTTCAGTAAATGACAGCTGTGCTTTGCACAGCAACACTGCTAAATGATGTATAACGTCACAGGATAGTGACCCCCCCCCCCCCACTCTTGAGTGAGGGTCTATAGTCATATGACTACGGCTATACATGAAATGAAATGAGTACATCCCCCCACACACTCTAAACGTATTGCTAATACGTACAAAATCCATTGAGCAAGGGGGGAAAGTTGGATAAAAGGTTTCCTTATAATCCAGAGGTACTCAAAGGACTATGTACGTTTTACACGAGTAATGTTGAGTGCAAACGAAATAACCAATACCCCTGCGTTTGTTATGCGAGTTTACCACACATCGTATCATATAAATGTGGAATGAAGTTGCCAAACTGTTCAGAGGATCGTTACTTCTTTATCACGGTATAGTATCAGGTAGCAGCATGGATTAAACCTCCTGAAGCACTATGATACCAGATGTCGCTCTTCTGGGAAGGAATATGAGGAACAACTTGATCTTCGACTTGACAGCCTCGTGACGTGTAGCGAGGGGCTTGCGCTCTGATTAATCGGTACTCTGAAACAAAAACACGGTTTGGATCTGTGTCATGCCGACAGCGCCGAGTCAACTTTGGAATATGATAGCCTTATGGGGAGGATTTGCGGTGAGTAGGGGGAGTACGAGTAAGAGGTATGAATGATGTTTTGGCGGTGAGTAGGAACAGTAGGTAGGTATGATGATTGATCAATCCTGCGGAAGACTTAGCAGTCTTGTGTCGACTAACGATCTTAGCGAGCTGAGTTGGTATGCTGGTAGATATTTCTCTAGGAATTTGTATGCTAGTAGGTTGACGGGAGAATTTTCATCTTGGTTTCGGTGCACATCTCCGCTGACGACGGTGAGGGATTCCACCACGGTGAGGAAGTTCAGAGTATGTCCGCGACGAGGTCGACGCGCGATTTCACAAATGTGACTCATGAGATACTACTTTCTCCGTAGAGAACGACGGAAAATCCCCAAGACCAGGTCTGCAGGTAAATGGGGGGTTTGGAGTAACAGTAAGAATGCATGTCCGTAGTTGAAGCGCATGTTTATGTTCTAATCAAAGAGTCTTACAAATCCAACGCGTTTCGAGAGCCTTGCATAGACAACACCAGAACGGGACTGGTTGGACAACACTGCTTTCTCCGCCACAGCGTCACGAAACCGTTCCTAGTTCGAGGAGATGGCGCGCCCTGTCGTCCTACGCATTGGCGGGTCGGCGTTCGCTTTTGTCGTGGTGCTGGCACCCTTATACCGCCTGCTCTGTTCCCTGACTACAACCCATTGCAGTTTGTTGCTCAGGGCTGGGAGCAATTTTGAAGCCCTCCCCCTGACCAAGCAGATTGCTCAGGGGTTGTTTTAGCCGTCGACGTCTTTTATGCGGCGAGACTTCGACAGCCCCCGAGCAATGTCATCCCTGAGCAAGTTTTTTTTTTCACTTGTTCATTTTCCGAAACTCTCTAATGTGAGGGAGGAAATAAAATGCGTAGGTTAGGAGCTTGGTATTAAACGCGCACGCAAGCACGACCTTCATACCAGGTACATTATAGACGGACGGGTTGACACCGTTTTTCGGGGCTAAGCCCTTCTAAAGGAAGTTGCGAAGCTTGTTGAGGTAGGAAAAACAGGAGACATAAGAGATTGCTTCATGTCCCCTTTCGTCTGGACATCGTGGCCAAACAGGAAAATGCTCCTTCCATCCTTACCCAGCGCACAACAAAAATTGAATGACAACGCGGACCCGCTCAATAAAAACCTGGCAGTGGATTCTCTCTGCTCTCGTAGCAATGCGTGGTGTGCAGTGAGGCTAGGTTCAAATATATGGTACTGCTGCTGTATGTAGGCCCATGGGAGCCTTCTCTTCGAGTTCGAGAGAACTGTGCAATACGAAGCGTTGATCACTGAAAAGAGGTGAGAAGTAGGGTTCCTCTGTCCCTACTTTCAATAGCTAATCCCTGCCTCATGAATGCTCTGGTTAGGGTAGAAGTCCGAAAACAATGTTCTTATTACCCATGCAACAAAGTAATTACCGCTCATTGTATTCAAGCGAGAAGTAGGATCCCTACGCCCCTACCTTGTGTTGTGGTTCATAAACCTTCAAGGGAATTAGCATTAGCGTTGGGCGGCCTCCAAAAAGCAATGTACAAAAAAAATTGTTTATTTTGAATTTTGCAACCATAACGTATCAGTCCAATCATAGCGTGGCCAAAGTATTTCTGCAGGTTGGCTTTCACAAAACAGCACTGCTACACGCTACCTGGTATGCATCTTTTGGGATAGATACCAAGTGCATTATTAATGGTCTTCGAAAAGCGGGAAGGCTTCAACGCATGACAGAAAATATAGCAACCCACAACGTTTGTTGCACTTTCTTATTGTTGGCGACACTTGACGCACTTTACGGGCCCAGGCAGCCCATGCCCACACTTGCCCCTCATATTGCTGCCCCAGATGTCGCTATCATATAAAACGAAAACTACAGGTGAAGCTGCCCAAAAGTGCAGGATAGACTCTCTCGGCCTACGTACATCGTACAAAGCTGCGCAGGCTTCGCATCGAACCACACGAAATCACAACACGGTGCAAAATAACACAACAGTTTTATCAAAAGGATGCGAATCCTAACAGGGAAGGTCGCTGGGCTCCACCCAAGGGTAGAGTAGACACCACACTCACATACAGCACAGGCACAAGCAACGTTACAGCCTTATATACAACCTATTCAACAACGTCATATCATGTACCAGTTACTACACAGGAGGAGCCTCAACATGCCATACCCTCCGAGATACTCCAGCGAAACTCCCAACACATCGTAATCGCAAACAAATAACCCGTAAAAAAAAACACCAAAAGAACTAGCTGCGCCCGGACTAGCCACAACACTTTCTCCGCTCCATAGAAATATCACACAGTGTGCGTAGCCAAACAAACAGCAGCGCTACATTTGCTCCATCTACGTCGATATCTGCCGCTGCAGCAGCTCGAACCATTGCCTCAACGCGTCCGCAAGAGTTTCAGGCAGTGCCTCGACATGGCTGAGCAAGATATACAGGGGGAAAGGGTATTTGTCTAAGTAACCATTGAGCACGAGCTTCCCGTTGACGTAACTAGCCTCCTTCGTCTTAAGAATGGATGTGTCTCCTTCCTTGTCCAGAACTGCCAGAAGCAAACCGTCAAACAGGCAACAGCAGAAAAATGCAGGTAAGAATTCGGTGGGCCTCCACAGTATATAATATAAAACCATCGGAGATGGGGAATAACCGTACGCGGTCAGCTGCTGAGTACTTATTTTTCATTTCATTGTAAGCAAAGCAGACAAAAAAATGTTGAGCAAAAGACGTTACACGCGAACACAGCCTTCAACACTCGATTCCCACCACAGATTATGAACTGGGTCAGTTTTCACTTTTCAAGGCCTATTGAGGTAAAGTTCTCTCGAGTCCCCGGATTCAGCCGTCAGTTGACGTACGTCAGCCGTCAGCTCATTTGATGAACTGCGGTAATTCCTCATATTTGACCGCCATCGAACCATGTGTGTATCGTAGAGACGGCGCACCAATCATTTAGTATGCCATCTAACAATGAGAAATGACGGGAGAAATGCATCAACCGAAAAAAACAAACAGGAGGTATGATATTATACCACTTAACGACAAGCAATACGAATTACCAGATATACAAGTAACGCAACCTGCCATGAAACGGTCCTACACGAATGTACGCCCTCGAATTCCCACCATAGAATTCGCGTCATTTTGATCGCGCCTATTAAGGGATATAGCAAGAAGTCAGGAGGTTGCATGCCGGTCGCATAGGACCACCTGCTTCCTCCGCTGCTTATTTTAGCTCTTGAGCATTTGGGATGCACAGGCACTGTTTTGAACCCCTGTGTCCCAGCTAGATTCTTGAGCAAACGCGAAATATTACTTGAAAAAAATACTGCATACTGCAAGGGCCGACTAGGCTGAAATACAAGTTGGCACTCTTAATAGTCGAATACAAAGACAATACAACACGATCATTCAGCATGATTATGTCCAGTAAGTTAGATCCCATAAAGTCCCAAACGGGTATCATACAAAACATCGTAACATAAAGGTAGGCGAACTATTCAAACCATTATTCCGAACAAAGATCGAAACAATGAATGTAGAACGCCTCTTCTCTGGTATACAATTGTTTACGAAGAAGGCGAAACTCACCAATGAGCACGAGCAACTGCCCCCTTTCGTTCATTTCTCGCACGAGTTTTCTGAGACGATCTTTGTTCTCCCGGTCGAAGCGTCCATCCGAGAGGAGCAGCACCAGCTGGCGAGGAGTGCCCTTCTTTCCGACTCCTCCAGATGACGAAGACAGTCCATTGCGAGCTTCCTGTGGTCGCAATCGATTAGAGGAAAGAAAGCTCAACTACAAACTCTGTAGAAAAGGCACGCCAAGCCAAGTCAGAGGCAAGAACAAAACAAAAGCAACAAAGGCAACACGCATGTCTAAATATTGGAATATGGTACGTTGGAAACTTTATAACTATTTTGGCTCTAAACGAAACCGCGTCTAAAATTTCAGATATCGGCTAGGTAGCGGTGATTCAACCATCGCTGCGATTTCGAAACGGATACTGGTAAACTGCCGAGAATGGAAAGGGATGCATTTTTTCTCACCTCCAAAAGAGAAACAACTCCCTCCAGCGTGCGCGCTGTGTTGGTACGCGACTGGTCGAACGTGAAGCCATCGACAATCTTAGCGCCAGCCTCTTCAGTGAAGGCATCTCCGAACCCATGTAGCAGTTCGAGGTCTTCACCAAATCTGTTTAAAGAGGAGTGGGAGACAAATATGAAACAATAAATACACACAATCTTTTCACACGAGCATACATGGTGTTTTGAATGCGTGGCGAAGCCCAGAAATATTTTTGGGTACCCTTAGCTGCCAGCTTGCATTTGTAACTACTCCGAACCACTTTGGCCCCTGCTACATGGCAAAGCACGCGAGTTGGTTTGTCCGTCAGCCATCATTACATTACGGTGTCTGCTTGATGCATAACCTCGACTTACTGCTGTCTGACTCCGCGGCGCCATAGCGTAGAGGGTCATCAGCCAACTGCCACCACCACCCGATACCGTAGAGCCTGGCTAGATCTAATTTTTGCTTCACTTTTTCCCGGCTCGGCGGGATCAATGAAATGGAAGCCAACGCCCAACTGCCACCAAACACCGTCGTGGGACACACCGTCGTAGGAACACGTTGTTGACAGTCTTTCAATGTGCTGAATCCGTTTTTTTGTGCCAACGAATCCCGAATCAGAAGACACGCACAAGGGGGGGTATCCAAATGCTGTTGGGACAGCCGGGTAGACACATGCGCCCCTGTCGAGCGCGGGAAACAGCTGCTCGCGTGTAAGGATTCACTTTAGCACCTGCCAGGAGCTGCTGGTCGTCGGTATCGGATTTACCGCCCACAAGGAACAGCTCCATGCAGGTGCTGGACGTGCAGCTCATACGCAAACAGGGTTTCCCACTCTTGACAAGGCCGCCGATGTCTACTGTGCTGTCACAGCAACACCATCTGGATCCTCGAACTTGTCTTCTCTGATGTGGTAAACGTTGTCAGCGAAAAATGGACTCGGCACCTCGAAAGACTTCCCAATAACTTGGTAATCATACAACGTTGTTTGGTGGCAGTTGGGCGTTGACCTCCAACAAGGTGATCCCGCCGAGTCGGGAAAAGATAAGTAAAATACCGCCTTAATTGTAGAGCAGTTCACAAGTCAGGCATTGAATGAGTTCTACCTCTGTCAAACTTACACAACATACGGAACAACACGTACACTTCATGGCAGTCCCAAACTCTTACGATATGGAAAACTCGCTTTAAATGCCGCCCAAAAAAAAAAAACACACGGCCCATTATTGCTAAAGAAATTTGTTATTTAAAGTATTTTAAGGGTGAACCATTTAACAAGTGTTGGGCGCGTTAGAGGCGAAAAGGCAAAGAGGAGCCAAAGCTCTTACTGCCAGTCTGCCCTGTGTTGCCGCCCGAAGTCTGCTCTAGGCGAGGTTTTAGCGCCGCGTGCGCCATTGCGCACCTTCAAAAAGCGAGGTGCGCGGCACTGCGGAGTAGTTAAACGCCAGTTCTGTTGTGTCAAAACCAGACAAAAAAAATGCGACAACTGGTCAATACTTGATATGCAATGATAAAAACATACTTTACGGGAATTGGTCACAAAGTTCTTCCAAAAGCCATGAAAAATAGATATTTAACATGCATGGTAAGGGAAACACGGAACACCAGCCGGAACTTGGCGCTAAAAAAAAAAACTCACCGCGCAACCGCCAACTGTCCAGCCTCAAGCTGAGTCAGTCCCGAAGCCACCGTCGTCATAGCCGCAAGAGCAAGCGCGCCTGCCCCACAGTCGACCATCGACTCCGAGTCATCAATCGCCATGAGAATCTGCAGCAAAGGCAAAACAAAAATAGGAGAAAAAGTTCATTTTAATTTCACTGATAGCACTCGACGAGAAAAAGTTGATTTTACTCATGGCACTGTAAAGACTTTCTTGGTAGTACCAAGTACAGTACCTGGTAGTACCGTAGAGCATCATTGACCAGAAAGGCAAGAATCTGAAAGACAGCTTGATTGCCACCGAACTTCACGCAATCACTCAAACGACGTTTTGGGCATCGTGTAATAAGCCGTACAAATCACCAATACACGGTACATGCCTACCGTACACGATAAACGGAAAAACCATGTCAACAAATTTTACGGTGCAAATAGCAAAACAAGATAAATGACAAAGGCTAGTATAATGGCACCCACCCTACTGCTGTGCTTTTCGACACCACGGAAAAAAACAACGAACACAACGGCAAGCGCGACACAGCACATCTCCCCTTCTCCCTTTTGCTACCCCTTTCAGAGCTTCACTAACGTTGGTACCAACTACTTGTAATGGTGTGGATCAGCTCCGCACTAGTGAAAGGGTTAACGATGCGTGAAGGCCTCTTGACAAGTTTTGGCATGTTTTTTGTTCCAGTTAGCGGGCCCAAGACTAGCGCGAGAACACCAGTACAAGGGGTCCCGCTGGTCAAAGCCCCTGGAGAGGTCATGTGTGTCATCATCGGCCAATCCCAACATCCATATCAACAACCATGTGTAAGCAATCCCCCAAATCTGCCGGTTAACATGTAGATCCGACCTACATACGCCAGCATACTTCAAAAAGGTATCTGATACATGTTTTCCAAACATGTTTTGTACGAGGCATCAAAAGAGCATCAACAAAGACGGCAAAAACTACCAAGGCGGCCAATACTACCGAGGGGTAAAAAACACAAACCTGGTAGTCACGCTTGGCCGGTTTAGTCCTCCTCAGCCAAATCTTGTCCTTCCGGAACCCAGAGGCGATGTACGGAATAACTCTCCTCATGTTGATCCGCTTCCCGGAGCGATAGTCTCCCTGCAACTTCGTAGCAACCATGGGCTCAAGGACAAGCCTCAACTGCTCGCACAATCGCTGAGAAAGGGAAGACGTCACACCCCTTAACCTCCCCCAAAGCTCCCTCGATTCCTCCAGCCCCTCCGGTACCCCCCCCTCCCGGTCCAGCCTCTTCCGTTGCAACTCCTCCGCTATCGTGTGCAGCTCTTCCCGAAGATTGGCTGCTCGATCCAACGGGGTTTGCCGGCCCTCTTGGTCGGCGTCGTCTCCTTCTGGAGGGTCGGCGCTTTGAGGGTTGCTGATGATCTTGCCGTAGGAATCAGGGTCTCCAGATGGTTGGTCTTCAAGGGAACCGAGGTCGACCACTTTTTTGTCAGGGGATGAGGAGTCTGTTTTGTCTTGGCTTTCCTCTTGGAGGTTGGCGGCTTCCTCGTCGCCTGCAGCAGTAACACAACAGGTTTGGACATGAATAAGGGGACAACGTTAGCGATCGCATCATTTTACGCTGCAACAACTCTTGCCACCGAAGGAGTGTAATTTACTATTGTAGATGCATACCGCTCTGCCGATGTGAAAGTGGCGCTAATAAAAAAAGAGTTTTCGACACCGACAAGCAACCGACATGTCAATATGGCATACCCCAAATCATAGAGCTATGAGTCGGCACGATTTAAATCACCAACTAGTTATTAGTTAGTCGTTTCCCGAAGGTGCCGTCTATCATTTGGTTTCCATACTTGTATTTACGAAGGATTATTTAATGTGGGGTGCGTTTTTGTCTTCTTGGGCGGGCCCCCCCCGGCCAGGGGGAGCCAATTTGATTCGCTTCGCTCGCCTGACTCAAGTCGGCAAGTCGGCTGGCCATCAGCTAGCTACAACAGCCGACCTGCCGACTAAAGTCAGTTAGTCGGCTAACGGCACCTACCGATTAGTTAGTAGTCGTGGAGTCCTGCCGACTCACAGCTGTACCAAATAGGCAAGCTGTAACAATATTCATTTGTTCAACCCGTTACCCAACCCCGAGCAAATAAATCCATATGTTCGACTAAGAAAACCACACAATCGACTCAAAGGGTGCGTTCCATGTTTGCTCCAATTAAAGAGGTAGGTAGGTGCATAATTCCAAGCTAATATACCAGAAAGAAAAATGAATTGAAAAACATGTTGCCCGCGTTCAGCCCGTCGGGTACAGGCAGGCGATGTGACCACCGCCCCTTTACCCCACGGTTCCTATCATAATACGGGCAATCTTCTCTCTGCGCAGGTCATGGCAGACGAACGCGCCAATGGTTTGGCGGAACTCTGTGGCAGATAGACCTGCGGGAAATCACACACACCAATAATACTCAACAAAATAAAACAGTCCCAGGAATAGTCTACAGATCTACGACTCTGACCGATCACCTAACGACCATCTGGGTAAAACAAACGTATACCAATCGGTCCTTACATTGCCGAATAGACTGGTATATACTGTATATACTGTAATCATAACCCCTTCACTACTGCAAAAACGATTAAACACTGATTTCAACTACGAGGTATTACGGGGGTACATAGTACATAGGACCAAATATAGTTAGTAAAAATAAGGAATATATAGGTTTTTGTGTATATCGTAGGTCCTCATTACTAATGTCCTCCATAATAACTTTATCTCAAAAACGTGGGTGCAGTTATAAAGTGGTTAGACCGAAACAATGTAACACTGGTACCTGCTTTGTGGCCGTCCTGGGTCCTCTTCTTTCCACTTTTTCGGGTTGACTCAGCAGTGTCCGCGTCAAGTGCCTTTAGACCCTCATCCTCGGCATCGTCAGTAGTTTTCACCACCTCCTCGTCTACACCCTCCATCGCGTCCAGAGCGTTATCGTTGTCGGAGCCATCACCGTCACCGTCTTCAATAGCGGCCTCCTCATCCTTGGCTGCTTCGGTCTGGTGTGCGGCGGCCTCTGCAGCTTGTTCGTCCGAAACGCCACCTAGCACCTGAAAATACGTCAACATGAAGCATGCGATATTTGTTAATAAAAGAGGGAAAAAACTCACCCAACAGAGGGTGAACCTTGAGGTACAGGCTGTACAAAAAAGTGAACATGGGAGTTACCAGACTACAACGGGTATATATCGACTTGCTACATGGACAAGAAAGCAACACGTGAACCACAAAATGCAATGCAATGCAACGCAACAGACGATCGCGGTCAAGACTTGAGCACTGTTGCTCACTCGATTCCTGGTATGCATATTGTACAGGTCAGAGGTTGTAATCCTTAAGCTATCACAACACCACATGTTACACTATGCGAGTCGATCGTATCAACAACAAATGCCAGAAGTAGGACGTTATTTCAGTCGGATTTGAGGTGTACACACCTGGCTGGAACCCTTTTGATCGCCGGTGACGTATTCGAACTTCCCATCTCCGCCGTCTTCATCGTGCGCGTTGTCTTCGTCTCCGCCTGCCTTTGCTTCCTTGTCGTCCGCGCCGTCTGCAAGGCACGTCAAGTAGAATAGACAAAACAGGAGCAAATATAAATATAACAAATACCGTTATGCAAACAGAGAAAGCACACGGCATTTATGTACCAGGCAAGAAAAAGGCGAAAGTCTCTGAAGCATTGTGACTACACAAGAAGCGTCCTCCATCGGCTTCGGGATTTAGGACGAGGAAAAAACACCACGCGCAAAACTTAAGGTGTGTGCCTAGTGTGGTATATGTACTCACGAGGTCGGTACATAACCGAGTATAAGCATAAAAATCACTTCTCGCACCCGGCCATCAAATGCGTAAGAGTATAGATTTATGGTGGTTTACCTTCGTCAGCATTTTCTGTATCCTTGAGCATGTCCAGACGGCGACGCCAATGCCGCATAGCGTCACCCGGCACTCTGTGATGTCGCGAAACAGAAAACAAAACGAGGGAAATCGGGTTGAAACATGTCAGACGTCACAGGGAGAAAAGGAAATTGGGGGAATACTGCAGGCGTCATGTAGATTCAATCACAACCCGCGTGACAAAGTGAGAAGCGTGTTTACAGAAAGGACCTTACGCCCAATGGAGTCGGTATCAACAAAATGAGGCGTCAACCACGATCTTACTTTGGTACTGGTACAAGATATGCATGCCATACATTTGCTGTCATTCATTGCTGACAAAAGAGTACGGGTTACAAGGGCTCCGCTCCGCGGGCGGCTGACGCCGCCCGCTACGCTCGCGCAAGGAAGAGTATAACAAACTGTGATCAGAAAGAAGAGGCATGATTTGGTGCAACTACCAACTTGATAATGCCAAGAGCTACTTGTGCAGAGCTGATTTCCCTGTGCTGTGCACTTGCTGGCGATGTCACGTTATGATCGGCAGTTCGGGCGTGATTTGCGAAAAAACTAAACAAAGCAAAAAACTAAAAACAAAAAACATTGAAGAGGACAGTCAATGAACAAAGCAAGCCGAGTAGACGACGTACACACCGGTACCTGGTACCTGCTACACCTGGTACTGTATGTACGAAAGAAAACACAGCGCAGCACGGCACAGCACGGCACAGCACAGCACCGCTTGGGAGAACACCGCACCGCATGGCGCTGCGCTGCGCTGCGCTGCTGAGCTAGCTGAGCTGAGCTGGGTGTGCATTTTTTGTGATTCAACAAGGTAGTGCGTACGTACATACATACCTGGTGTACCTGGTATGATACTTCCTATGATACCTGGTATGTACGAAAGATTAAACACAGCACAGCACACAGCACGGCACAGCACGGCGCAGCACCGCATAGCACCGCCCGGCTGGGCAAGGCACCGCACGGTACCGTACGGCGCTGCGCTGCTGAGCTAGCGCTGCGCTGCCTTGCGCTGCGCTGCTCGGCTCAGCTCAGCTGGGACCTGGTATGATACTGCGGTGCCCTGTGTTCTTTACTACTACAGCAGTAGTAGTATAATTATACTACTACAACAGCAGTAGTAGTATAATACTAACAAAACAAAAGAGAAAAAACTTTGTAGCAAAGAGAACAGAGAAAACAAAAAACCGTAGGATATCCGGGAAGGTTCTGCAAAGAACTTAAGGAAAAGAAAGCAAATAATAGGTTCGTCGGCAATTACAGGCTGAGGATGGCTGAGGGTTGAGAGTATATGCCGAGGGAAGTAACGACGTAGGGAGGACAAAAGAATATATGCCTATACAGGTACAGTGCCGTGCGTACGTCACCTCAGATGCTGACACTGGAAGCCCGCCTGCTGCGGGCTAGTCGTGCTGTGCATCGTGCATCGTCGCCTGCTGTCAACTACTGGCGCTAGAGAGCCAGCCTGCTTGGGCTAGTCGTGCTAAAAATTGTAATTATGCCAGCCTGCTTGGGCTAGTCCTAGCGACCACTCCAGACGTAAAATTAGTTGTATTTATATGCTAGAGTAAGTATGGCGGCGAAAGAAGACGGATAAAAACGAAAAGCCAGGGAAAACGAAACATAACGGCACTGTATACGATTATATATGCTAGAGTAAGTATGGCGGCGAAAGAAGACGGATAAAAACGAAGAGCCAGGGAAAACGAAACAGAGTTGCTGTGCGTACAGCGGCCCGTTCCTCGACCTGTCAGAACGGCTGTGCAATCAATGAAGCTATCGAAAAATATCGGAATATAGGAACGTGTCGTTCTGCTGAATGCAATTATATTAAATATGACCAATGGAAAGAAGTTTTCCTCCAACGGGATAAAGTCCTTGCTCACCACCTTACAGCACGTATCATACGTTAAAAGGAATGATTTTTCATTTTAGGCCTGTGACAGACGGCACTCTATGCTTAATGTACTACTGTGGTTTAGGATGGTCTCCAAATATCTTACTGGCCGTACGTTACGAATACAAATAACAAATTGCTTCTTGCTGGTAGGATCACCCTGCAGAACCAAAATAATATGTTTTCCTGGTCGTATCGCCGTCTAAATATTTACCAGGGTATTTACTAGTCGCATCACCATATCACACAAACTCATTTCACTGGTTGGATCTTACTGGTCAGATCTTCTACCTGGAACACGACGGTGGGGAGGCGCCCAGGCCGAAATCGCACCTTTTACTGGTCGGAGTACAATTTTCTTTTTAATGATCGGATCACTCTATAAGTACATTTTTACTGGTCGGATCACCTCACAAATATTCTTCTGGTCGGATCTTACCAGTCGGATCTTACCAGTCGGATCTTATTACTCGGATCTTCTTACCTGAAGTATCACGGTGGGGGTGACGCGAGGAGGCGCCCACGCAGAAATCGCGCCGCACGAGCTACGCTGCAGGGTAAGCGGGGGCAGCTTCTTCGGCCGCAGCGACATCGGGAGCGGTACACATATATTTTTACTGGTCGGATTACCTTACAAAGATATTTTTACCGGTCGGACATTTTTCCAAATATATCTTTAACGGTCGGATCTTCTTACCTGGAGCACGACGGCGGGGGTGACGCGAGGAGGCGCCCACGCAGAAATCGCGCCGCACGAGCTACGCTGCAGAGTAAGCGGGGGCAGCTTCTTCGGCCGCAGTGACGGACGCGCTTCATTGTCTTTTTCTCCAGCCACCTTCTGGGGTGGTGAATCTCCGACAGATCCTGGGACTGACCCTGGGATCAATCCTGGGACTGATCCTGATCCTTGGACTGATCCTGGGATAGATCCTGGTTTTTCTCCTGATACTTCTCCTGGGACTGATTCTTGGGCTGATCCTGGGATAGATCCTGGGACCGAATCTCCGACCGATCCTGGGACCTCCCCTGGGACCTCTCCTGGGATTAATCCTTGGACTAATCCTGATCCTTGGACTATTCCTAGAACTTCTCCTGGGACTGATTCTTGGATAGATCCTGGGATAGATGCTGGGATAGATCCTAGGACCGAATTTCCGACTGATCCTGGGACCTCTCCTGAGACCTCTCCTGGGACTAATCCTTGGACTGATCCTGGGATAGATCCTGGGACCGAATCTCTTACCGATCCTGGGACCTCTCGTGGAACCTCTCCTGGGATTAACCCCTGGACTAATCCTGATCCTTGGACTATTCCTGGGACTTCTCCTGGGACTGATTCTTGGATAGATCCTGGGATAAATGCTGGGATAGATCCTGGGACCGAATCTCCGACTGATCCTGGGACCTCTCCTGGGACTTCTCCTTGAACTATTCCTTGGACTGATCCTGATCCTTGGACTGATCCTGGAATCACTCCTGGGACCTCTCCTGGGACCTCTCCTGGGACTTCTCCCGGGACTGATTCTTGGGCCGATTTTGATATCGATCCTGGGGCCGATCCTGGGACCAGTTCGGGCTCGACAGGTGGTAGTTCGAGCGCCGACTGGAGGGCCGGGTCGGTGGTCAAAAACGGGAGCGAGTCGCCTACCTCGCTTGCTTCGTCAATGTCCGCCTCATCGAGATTCTCGTCGAGATTTTCGTCAATCAGTTCCATCCTCGGTCGTCCTAACCGATCGAAGGGCTGGTCGAGGGTCGAATCGCCCTCGAACCCCCCACCCGAGAAACCCTCCTCTGCTTCTTCTGCTTCTCCCGTTACTAACATTTCTTGAGGCGCTTGGGGCGCTTGGTCCGACACGTCCATTCCGCGCGGAACTTCTGCCCCCGCCACGCTGGAAGCGTCGGGCTGACCCCCGAGTCCATCCTCCGTAGAAATTTTTTGCCCGAACTCGTTCGGCTGATCAGCACTAGGCGCTTGGTCCCCCTTCGCTTCTTCTTCGTCGTGCTCCGCCCCCGCCTCTAGACCATCCTCTTCTCCCACCACCCCCTGGGCTTCCTCTTCCACCTCCTCTAAACAATCCCGCCCTTCCTTCTCCTCCTTCTCCTCCTCCTTTTCCGCCTCCCTCCCTTGCCCTTCCTCCCCCCCCTTCTGTTTCCCTACCATCCCCTCCTCCCCTTGCC
>JAYJMJ010000002.1:3199247-3217387 GCA_036873875.1 Laminaria ephemera
CTGGGTGTGGTTTTGGCGTGTAGAGAGGCCATGAGGCCCTCCTGTGGCTGGGTGTGGATTCGGCGTGAGTGCAAATTAAAGACGTACGATACTATTCGTACGAATACTGCCGGTGTGGCTTGAGTGAAGCTTGCCCCTGGTATACACCATGACTAATATATCAGCCACATGTAATAATAAATGTATATGTTGGTAGCCATTGCGCTGTACAGCAGTACAGCTTCATCTGTGAGAATGCTGTGTGTGCAGGTGCCATTTGGCTCCCACTTCGGGGTAATTCGGGGTAATTTCGGGCCATTTCGGGGTAATTTTGGTCGAAAATGTTGCATTTTTCCAAAAACAAAAAAACTCTGCGGCTATCGACGTAGCTCGCGACGGCGGTCACGGCCATCGTTGTTTCACGTTACAATTATGTTTTATTCAAAAGATACGCACTGAAAAGTGAATGGACAAATTGTCTTGCATGGACCGTACGCGTGTACTGGACCGGGCATCGTACGAGTACGCCGGGCATTGACGTGTGTAGAAGCGAGTGTCCGGGCAATGGGATTTCTTTTTTTTTCTTTTCAAACTCGTTAGGTATGAGTTTGGACCTTGGGATATTGTACGAGTGTGCCGGTAAGCGGCCGAGGAGAAGGGAGGGGTACTGCTGCTGCTGTTGTGCGGCCTCGACATGTATCATACGCGTGTGCCGGTCAGGGTATCCTTCGTGTGTGCCAGGCGGTAGGGGGGTGTCGGACGCGTGTACGAGTCATAGGATATCGAGCGGGAAGGGAGGGGTACTGCTGCTGCTATGTGCGGCTTCGACCTGTATCACACGTGTGTGCTTATCAGGGCATCGTACGTGTGTGTCGGGCAATAGGGGTTATCGATTGGGCAAGGGGATCGTACTGCTGCTGCTGTTGCTGCTGCCGGCGCTGCTGCTGCAACTACTGCTATACATAGTGCGACCGTTGCTGCTTCAGCGTACTGCTACTATTATTGTGTGGTACCACGGCACGGCGAGACGTAACGAGCGGGTGTACGGGTCGAGGAGAGGGTCGTACTAGGCGGGCACGGGCGGATGGTGCACTAGAAAACGTCGCTTCATGACCCTGGCTAGAGCTCCTGCCGCTGAGTTACATACTACAGTGCGTACTGCCCACCTATACTACGTCTGCTATTCTTACTACTGCTGTGCCGCTGTGAGGCGTATTGTTCGAGCGTACGAGTGCGCATGTGGGTCAGACGGGTATCTATGATGTGCTGCTGCTACCGCTGTTGTGCTGCACCATGGTGTGTCCTACGAGTGGGCCGGGTTGAGCGATTTATCGAGCGTGCGCAGCTGTCGGCACCAACCTAACTGACGATCTGTGATAGCCTAGCGCAGCTGGTGCTTGGCTGGGTGATACTGTATCATACTGCAGAGATACGGCCTGCATCACACAGAAATAAACAACGAGACACCACCAAACTAGACACCTTCACGCTCACACACCTCGCGGGGAATATCGGAGGACAGGACTAACGTCACCAGCTTCTCATTATCCGCTTGTTTCAGCGGTTCCGCCGCTTGGAGCCTCTGCGCTGCCGTTTGTGCGCCTGCCTTCGCCATCTCAGGTTGAGGGGCTCCCATCTCTGCGCCTGCTGCCCCCTTCCGACTCTCCTGCGACGGCGTCGGGGTGGCGCCATCCAGACTCTGCTCTACCTGCGCTGGAGTGTCGATGGCCGGGCTGGCTGTCGCCGGCTGCGCCTCGGGAACTGCTGGCACCACGACTGGTTCCTGCGCTGGGGCCATGGGCGCTGGCATGTACACCCTGGAGCCCTTCTCGCAAAGGGGGGGCTGCAAGGCTTCCACTGCCCACGAGATCCCCATCGTGGTAGATGACGCGGGTGAGATCCAGAATATTTGGCTGGCCGCCTTGTTCCACCGAAGTTCGCTCCTCACCCAGTCGGAAGGAAACGGGTTGGCGCAAGCGGCGTCCGCCGCGTCGGACATCCCGCTGATGTCGGACATGACCTCTGTGATATATTCTAACCTCCTTGAACTTGTCGTGCTGCTGTCGGGTACAGGAGTCGGCCACGGAGTGGGCTCACTCGGTACCATCTCCAAGTGATATCAGGAGGCATTCCCGAAAAGGGGACGACATGCTGGCGTCCCCTCTTTTCTGGTTTCGATTACGAGGTAGAAACACACTGCTATCACTGCCTACAACATCCTATCATTCTCATTGGCCAAAACAATGTATATATATGAAAAGTAAAACGGTTACACGATTTTGGTTCTGGATATCTGGCACTTCCAAGCAAAACAATCCAGAAGATATCACCGGGTAGGTCTCGTGGCCTGCCGCTGCAGAAGTGTGTGTGTGCCTGTGCGCTCACTGTCACCACTTCCATACGACAGTTTGTTGCCCTCTTGCCCCCAGCTTTTCTTACCTACGCAAACGACCTCCACTACGTACCTACCACCAGCGTTCTACAGAACCACCTGCCTCCACCTGCTTATCCACTTCACCCCATGACCCAATGATACGAGGTAGAAACACACTGCTCCCACTCCCTACCACATCGTTTATTTCTCATTGGCCAAACTAAATTCATAAAAATGAAAACGAAAACGGTTACACGTTTATGGTTCTGGATATCTGGCACTTCCAAGCAAATAATCCAAATGATGTGACCGGGTAGATCTCGTAGCCTGCCGCTGCAGAAGTGTATGTGTGCCTGTGCGCTCACTGTCACCACTTACATAGGACAGGTTGTTGCCCTCTTGCCCCCTGCTTCCCTTACCAACGACAACGATCCCCACTACGTACCTACCACCAGCGTGCTGCAGAACCTCCTGCTTCCACCAGTTTATCCACTCCACCCCATGACCCCGTGATACGAGGTAGAAACACACTGCTACCACTGCCTACCACATTGTATCATTCTCATTGGCCAAGCCAGATCAAACACAATGAAAACGAAAACGGTTACACGTTTTTGTTTCTGGATATCGGGCACTTCCAAGCAAAACATCCAAAAGATATCACAGTGTAGACCGCATGGACTGCCGCTGCAGAAGTGTGTGTTTGTGCCTGTGCGATCACGGTCACCGCTTCCATACGATAGGTTGTTGCCCTCTTTCCCCCTGCTTCCCTTACCAGCGCCAACGATCTCTACTCTGTACCTACCACCAGCGTGCTACCGAACCACCTGCCTCCACCAGCTTATCCACTCCACCAGGTTCTGGATATTTGGCACTTACAAGCAAAAAATCCGAAATATATCACCGGGTAGACCTCGTGGCCTGCCGCTTCAGAAGTGTGTGTGTGCCTGTGCGCTCACGGTCACCACTTCCATACGACAGGTTGTTGCCCTCTTGCCCCCAGCTTCCCTTACCAACGCCAACGATCTCCACTCTCTGAAAACCGAAATTCGTCATTTTTCGGGTTTATCGAAGACAGACAAGCCTCAGCGTATGTGTAGTTGTGGCGTTTTTTTCAAGTTATTTCGGGGGAGGGAAGGTGATGTAGACTTGCAGATTGATGATACCATTACCAACATCTTATTCGTGCGTGGCGAGGTTGATAGTCCTCCTTGCGACACGTTATCTGAGATACGTGGTGGTGTTTCGTACCGCATACGACGTCATGAAGTGTTATGAGCAGCTGTTTTTTAGAGATCGCGACAAGAGACAGGGACGACTCTCCTTGAAGGAAAGTTGGGCAGAAATGCGTGTGACGCAAGATTGAGAGCGAACGTACCGGAATACCGCGAAACGAGAAATTATACAAACCGCAGTGAAAAATCACTGCCTAAGATGAAAACTAATAGTTCGTGGTGGGGGGATGTATTCTCCAGAACCGGAAAGGGGTCCGTTCTCGAAGGATCCCCCATCCCCGTCTAAATGATTCGCTTGATCGGAGCACAGCACGAGGCCCGCAGGCTCCTTCTCCCGCAATATGAACTTCTCCAAAACGAGATGCGAAAAGCAAGAACTTATCTGATATACTACCCGCCCGCCCGCCCGCCCCACAAACAATACATTACGTTTGTATGCGGTAATGTGGGACAACTGGATTTTCTAGGCTTTGCTTCAAGTTCTTCCTCTGTGACCGCCTGAAGAAGAGGCTCGAGTGTCTACAGGTGGATTCTCGAGTAGTAGTTGGTGTAGTCGCGTGCCATGGTGCGGGTAGAACGTTTTGGCTGTAACATATTGTGCATGGCGGGGCTCCTAAACCAAATATCGTGGGAATATCTTTCTCGTGGTACAACAGTATTCGTCGACCTAGACTCTTAAGAACATCTGAGATTGTTCATCTTGTGGCCTTATTAATTTTCTTGCTCCCCGTTTTATTCTTGGGGGAGGTGTAAAGATCTTCAAGTGAGGAGCCGCAGCCAAAATCGGCGAACCTCTACTGTACCATGCCTCTGTACCGAGAATCGAAGATACTCGAGGGGTTCTTTTCGCCTCACGGGGTGGCAGCACCGACCGCTCGGCAGTAAGTGGTTGCTGTGTGAGAAGAACCGGGGCAAAAATACATGAGGATCTCCGAGCGTCGACAGTAACCGCGTGTAAGGTTCGAATGTGTGAACAGAAAGAACGCTTTGACCCCCAGAGTCTAAATGCACGACGGAGGTAGATGGAAGCCTAGGGCCGATCATTTACTGTAGGTTCGAGGTCGGCATATTAAGGTGTTGCTATACTAGTATCTTTTTGTTGCAGTCGCCAAGTCTGCTAGGGAATCAAGATACGCGTTGACACGATAATTCACTGCGTAAAGCTATTCACGTTTTCATGATGAAAGGAGATACCAGTTGCTACGAAATGGCGTTAATTTGAGAAGAAACGATTGTACGAAGATACAGTTTCTGTAGCCGGTCGTCCAGGTGGTCAAGTGGATAACCCCGAATACTACTAAGGTTGAAGACAGGGGTTCGAATCTCGGTACGGAGAATTTTAATTCTCGATACGCCAACTGCCGAGAGCGTTTCAAAGAGTGGGTAGGCACAATTCGACGCGAGTCGACGAGGGAAGAAAGTGATGAATTATTCTCGCGATGAAAATTGAGGCGCGTACGGTACTGGGGAAGGGGGGGAAGAGCCTGCTTAGTGGCCCCGGATCTAAGTTACGCCTAGGGGGGAAGAAGAAAAAAGAAACAATGTGAAGATGATCATAGATGGGACGAGCAAAAAAACAAAAAACAACTGAGAAGACATCTCACTTTTTACCTGGTATACGTGTTATTAGAGAGGGAAGAGTATGCACGTCGGAACGACATTCTGTAAAATTGCTTCCAGTGTGCAGCCTTCAAAACTGAAATATGATACAGGAAGAGGGTACACGTTGGAACGACATTTCATCTGGTAGCTTCCAGTTGTGACGCTTGACACATGTTGGGAATACAGAGTGCGGTAAGAGCTTCATGTTTTGCAATGGAGGAGAATGCATTTTCGAACATGAATCGACCTGGTCTGCGCACTACTTTGGAGAAGCTCAACCCATCGAAGAGTCGTATTGATGCCGGTGCTCCTATGCGGTCATGACCTTTACTCTTTTCTTCTCACCGTTTTACTTTCCAGCTTCTGGACTAGCCGTGGTCACAGGTGTCGTCCCTTCCCCCCCCCGGTACGTGCCTTCATTTTTACCGCGCAGAGCGTTTAGCATTCCTAACGCTCGTCGATTTTCATCGAATTTTGCTAACTCACGCTCTCGCGCTTTCCGCAAGTCCTTTTTGGCACAAGAAAAAGTCCTTACGAGTACGAGTATGCACTCGGGAGGGCTCGAACCCGCGACATTGACCTTGGCGGTTACGCGGTTAACCCACTAGACCATCGGGGACGACAACCTATTCTACGTCGATGATGTGTAGCAGCATCTATGCAGCAGATCCAATCCCCAATCGATTCGTATACCATGGTATATGCTATGTGTGCGTGTCATTCGTACCGGAATAGCGTTGAAAGTTGCGTTTGGATGAACGTGATATTAACATGGTTGCGGTTAGACGAAAGCTGATTCTTCCGCGTAATACGTTGGACTGCCATGTATTTCTTAACCAAACTCCAGACAACTGAATGCATGGCGGCCTTAGTATTTAGTGCCGAAACTAGATTGTTTTTAATCCTCCGGCGGATGCGGAAATATCAAGCCTAAGATCACCACACTTCCACGTATTTTCGTTATTGTTGTGTGTCAATTGAACTCAACTGCACTCGCAATCCAGCGTTAGCTCGCGAATCCTTAGTCGCCGTGGCAACGGCAGCGCGACTTTCCCTTACCGATGGTCACCGTTACAAGTACCGCAGCGCAAACTGCCGTGGTAATACGGGTGCGCGAGTATGTCCACCCGGGGATCAGGTGCGGTGGAGATAGGCACCCGGACGGCCATCTCTACGGGTAGTGTGGGACTGGCGCCAGCTCACCTACTAACCACCCCCCCCCAGCCGTGAGCAAACAGCTTCCCGCCGGACTTGGTCAAGTTACGGTCCACCCTACCCATTCGGGCGTACGTCAACTGAACCATACGCTGCCCCGACAGATGAATAGGAACTGAATGCTTAAGTACGCCCCAAGCCTCACTCTCCTGCCACGTTATCTGGACTCTCCGCAGTTCATAGCGACAAAGCTAGTATTAACGCAAGAGCGCCGCTTACACCTATACTACACCACTGTCTAACACAACCATCACGAATGCATCTCCATCTGCCTAACCACAGCTGCTTGCTGTCTTCAAATGCCGTCGCCTTCCTGCGCAGGTGGCCAGCAGACAACCTGTGCACAGTCACGGTCATGGAGGCTGAGGGCAGTCATCACCAGAGGACGTACCACGGAAACAGCCTCACTCTTGAACAACCTCGATAAAGGCCTTCACGTTTGGTCCAGCTCAAACAAAACAAACAGAAACGAACACGAAGATCATCAAGACTCCTATTGACCCAATAACCTAACATTAGGCCCCCGGATAAGTGGGGCGGTTCGTTAGGGTTCCACCGCGTGAGCCGCGAGTTAATCCCTAATCTTCAACTGTCACAACACCTCTTTATGATAATGCGATCTACAATCTGTAACAGGATAACGTGTTACCGACAGCTATTCGACAGGTTATGACTATTACGGGAGTACATAGTTAACAGGACCTACGATAAACACAAAATCCTATATGTTCCCCTATTCTTACTAACTATTTTTGGTCCTGTTAACAATGTATCCCCGTAATAGTGCTATGGAGGTAGTTGTGCCTAAAATGGATCACAAACTAAGCCGGCCGCACCCCGTTTTTCTACACGACAGATATCTGGAATCACGCAAATGTTCCCCAAAGCGCCGATTCATCGATGCAGACCAAAAAAACCGTACAACGCCCCAAATGAGAACGGAGACCCCCAACACGCCGTGTGAGGTACATTCCAAACCGAACCACGCTTCGGAAAAACAAGAGCGGAATAGTGGATATCCACAAAATTAAACGTGCGAGCGAACCCCACTTTCTGACCACAACAGAGGCGTACCTTGATGCTGAGATCTACGAGCTACAAGAAATAACTTAGCATCGAGTAGATACGCTACCGGCGATGGCTGCGAATAGGTAGCTATCCCTAACATGGGTTGCAGAAAAAACGGTCCGCACCGCTATACTACGCCGCATACGACAACACGCCAATACGTCCCTGCAAAGAGATACGAACGAAAATACCCACCACGACAGACAATACAACGCTCCTAAAGGCAGCATCGCTTCCCCCTCTTGCAGCCCCGTTTGCAAGAGCAGCCTCGTCGATTGCGACTGGTTTCGTTGTTTCCTTGACTTCATCCTTCCCAGGTACTGCAACTGGAGACACGGAAACACTGACACCACGGCTATCTGTGGCTGCCGGAGCAGGAGTGACATCGACGACGTCACCGGCATTGTCAATTATCGTCGGGGAGGGTGTGACAGCGCTCGTGTCGTCGTGCACATCGGTGGCTTGGGCTGCAGTGCCAGCCGGGACTGCCTCGTCATCGTCGTTGCTTGTTGGTGCCGGCGTATCAGCAGCGCTATTGTCATCAATATTGGATGCCGGGGCAGCAGTACCATCGATCACGTCATCACCGTCGTCATACGCTATCGGGACTGGAGTGTTCAAAGCGGCGTCGTCATCAATATCGATGGCTGGGGAAGGAGTGTCGGCCGTACCGCCGCTGTTGACATCGGTTGTCGGCGCCGGTGTTTTGGTAGGGGTTTTGTCGTCGGCAAATGCGGTGGGGCCTGGCGTGTATGCATCTGGGGCATAGCCCATTATTGTGGGGGCGAATGTCGGTGCTGGTGTGTCGAACCACACCGTTGCGGAATCTGTTGTGCACGATCCGAGGCTGACGCGTGGTGTACAGGTAGAGGGGTTCGTACGTGTCAGGAGGGCGAGAAGTTAGCAAGAGTGTGCACTCGTAATACGGCGTACACAAACCGGACGCAAACCCTGCGGAGGTCATGGATTAGTATATAGCACAGACAATTGTAAAATATAGGTCGAATAGAGATGCCGTCAGAAGCGTAAACACCAACGCACACTAAACTATTCCAAGTTCTGCCTCACCAAACGAGACCCTACCCGCGTTGGTCATAACAACAGATAGTCAACTTCGTGTCAGCGAGTAAAAGGCACGTTTTTTTGTTCCGAGCAAAGTTGATACAGTTCTCACCTGTAATAAAAACCATCCAGCGCCACCGATGAGCACATGAGAACAGAAAATTCCGTAGGGAGGTTGACCTGAGTCCATACTTCGCCCGAGCACGTATCGTCATCCGGCCCAAAAAACTGTGTTATGGTGCTCCCGTCTGTTCGGCACACGCTCATTGAGTGCCAGTCGAAAAACCCGTATCGGACGCACTCGTCTGTATGAGCCCCGTATATAATACCTAGTCCCAACAGGACCTCGGTGTTGCCAGTCGGTTCGGTGCAGTCGGCATCGTTGTACTCGGTTGCAAAAAAGTTGACGAGGGTGGGAGATATTGTCGCCGGCTCTGCGGGTTTAGAAGGACGAAGACAGGCGGGTTGGCTAAGGGTTTGCGGTGAGGTGTGCGCGGCTATTGGCGCGTGAATCACATGCGTATCGGTGCTAATGTCCGTGCTACCGTATCGGTTTGCTGAATTTTACGGTACTCAGAGCACACACGAAAAGGAGGAAGGTATATTGTTTCTTTTATCTATTCACGAAAACTACATGAAAATTTGAAAAGCGGTCAAGGCGAATACCCATACCAGCTTTCAATTTTTGGTACAATGCGGACCGATGTTCAATCAGCGCGTGTCAAGGAGTTTAGTCGGCTGAGCTTCAGTCTGTATGAGGGTTATCGATTACACTAGCGCAACAGAGTATTCATTGTAACACAAGCTAGCAAGGGCCTTGCTGGTTGCAGTGACTGTGTGCAAGCGAAAATATGTGGCCCTCTGCCGGCAGATGCGGTTTAGGTCCTAGGCGCTAGCACACATATCGACCCACCGCTTCGAAAAGTGCGCTTCTTGCAGAAGTACCTCTAATATTATTTACGCACTACTCCAAAAATAGCTACTACGTTTTGCACCCACGTCAAAATATACTCGAGTATGGCAGCATTAGGAACAGTACACGAAACAGTCAAAAGTCAGGCCTGTCTACAGGAATCCTGCCATATATGTACACAGTAGCGTTGAAATCCCACGAAAAATAGTACAAACAAGTATCAATTAGCTCTACATTATTTCTGGCTAGGTACGACTCGAAGAATGCCATCTAGCCGTTGCTGTAGATTAAGTATGCCTCCATCAAGGTTTACCTCCGTGCACCGTTATAGATAGACCATACCCAGACATTATAGCACTTTCTGAATGACTGCCGCAGTTCTCACCGTCATCGGTGCATTCACGCATGGACGAGCATGCTCCGCCGTTATCGCTGCATTCTTGGTCGGACGACGAATCCTCAGCTTCACACGATGGAGAATCCACTTCCTCCTGATCAATTTCTGTGCATGTTTCGTCCTCAAAAAGGATTTCACCTGTCTCTCCAGTAGTCACGTCGCACACAGCGATACCGCTAGTAGCCCCATCGGAACTTGTGATGCATTCGTTGAATTGAACAAGTGTAGATCCTACTGTAGGTGTAAGATGAAAATGAGAGGAGCAGGTTTCGTGAGGAGGAGAGGAGGAAGGGGGAGGAGGCAAATGACATACAACGGTATAGGGCATCACGCTGTCGGTGAACGCTTCGCGAGGAGGAGAGGAGGGGGGAGCGAGAATGCAAACGATACAGCACAAGTGTGGACGTCACGAGGAACGTATTGGGTAGACGCACAATGGCGGGTTGCGTATCATACGTCTATCAATCGCCCAGCCGCCAAGGAACAAAGGGGACGTACGCAACGGTGGCGGTGCACCGAATCATTCTGAGGCTCAAGTTCTTTGCAGAAGCAACATTATATGTGAACAAAATGAATGTTCAATCCGATAAACAATACCATGGCCCTAGTAGGTACATAGAGAACAGTATCGTGTACAAACGACATTATCGACTAGTGTGTGCGAGTTGGCGCTGGGTTGGACGCTTTTAGTGGTTAACAAGCGCGATTACAGCAGATGCTCTTGGGGGCATGTCACATACAGATTGACGAAATAGCGCCCTCGATCATCAAGATAGTTGGCAAAAACAACTACTACTATGCTTGGCGTAAGGAATGGTCATCATCCCGGCGTGGACCTGAAGCCAAAGCGATTTTTCCAGGGCCTTCCTCGGCATTAATCCCGCGGACCGTGGAATCGCGGCGAATCAACCATAACAGATTGACGAATGATGAGTAAACAATGGCAAAGCACCACAAGAAACGCAAAATCACGGCGAATCGAATGACGGTGTTGGTTTTTTTTTATGAAGTAGGAAGCGCGATATGACCGCGGGAATCTTACCGCGGGAGTTGGTTTTCGAAATCCCGTGGTAAAAATCCCGTGGTCATACCGCGCTTCCTTCTTCGTAAAAAAAGCAACAAAACACCGTCATTCCATTCGCCGTGATTTTGTCTTCCTTATGGTGCTTTGCCACTGTTTACTCCTCATTCGTCAATCTGTTATGGTTGATTCACCGCGATTCCACGGTCCGCGGGATTAATCCCAAGGAAGGTCCTGGTAATATAGCTTTGCGCATTATTCAAAGAACAACAACAAAGAGAAAAAAAGAAAAAAAGGAAACATGAAGTACTCGTACATGGTGGTTCTCGGTAACAACACTTACTTATTGCTCTAGTCTGCTTGCTTGCGTTGTCGCACTCTGCTGTCTGGTCGACACGAACGTGCTGCTGTATGTACTTTGCTGCTCTGTGCAGGGCCGGTTGCAGGCCGTTCTGCTGTGCTTGCTGTACGTAGATATTGTGGCTACCGGAGCTTGGTTTGTGCCTTCACCTCGTGGTGTGCGCAGAAAAAGCAGGTTCAAAAACAAAAAAAAAAACTAAGAAAAGAGGGGGAAAAAAACAGTCCAGAGACCGGTCCGGAAAAAATATTTTTTTCCGTCGGCAATTAAAAGCTGAGGATGGCTTGAGAGGTGGGAGAATATGTTGAGGGCGACCTCTGGAGGTGCCGACATTAGGGTAAGTGAGTCTATTTTTACCGGGGCAGCTACTATCGGCGACGAAGTGCCGCGTTGATTGAAGGCGAATCGATGCGGGGGTAGAAGGTATAGAAGGTACAGAGCTCCTCAGAGTGGGTAGCGTGTTTGCGATGTACCTTGAGTAGGAAAACATGTAATAATACCAGGTACTATTGAAACCGTCGGACGTCACAACCCAAGGTCAACCCAACCCACGAAAAACCAGCGGAAAATTAGGTTAGAAATACGTTTTCCTACCTTTTATTTTATTTTATTTTCTCACTGATTTTTCTCGTGGGTTGGTTGGCCTTGGGATATATAACATTCGTCGGTTTCAATATTATTTTTACATTTTTTCCAACCCAACAGAGTTTGGAAATCGCAAGCACCCTATTTTACGGGGGTACATAGTAGCTACAGGATGACACATGCATACACGCTACGATAGATGCGCACTAGTTTTTTTCTGAGGCTCCTCACTTGAGCTCTGAACCTCACCCACAAACTAATTTTTGAGTAAACTGAACGTGTGCAACCCGGTGAACAAACCCATGGCCCACGTATGTATGTATACAAAACAATCAGATTGAAAAAAAAGAACCGGCACTCCAACGATTTTGGGTTAAGGAGCCCCGTCATTCAGAAACAAAAAAGCCCCCCAAAAAAGTGCCACCACCTCTATCGTTGCACGCGTCGGATGTTTTGGCGCTACCCCTTTCGCAGCAAGCATCGGACAAGGACATCACGTGCTCCACGCGCGTTGGGTGTAGGCCCTCGCGAGAGATCGCGTTGTCTCATCATTTTTTTTTTGTTATTATAGAGCTAGCCCGTTGTGATTCGACCTGATATATATATGTATAATATATATGTGCCGTCGCGCCCACCAGTAAATAAAAGAGTTGAGAGCACCATACCTGGTACCAGGTAGTATGTTAAGACACATGACATCATTCGTCTAGTCTGTGATATGCGCTCTCGCACGAGCCACTTGAAATAGAGAGAAGAGTGCGCAAACATATACCTGGCACTAAGAGTCACAATATCATTAGTCGCCGACCAAAAGTCCGCCAACCGAATTTTTTCCAGCACTTTTCAAACGTTTTACTGACGACCCGTTGTGGTTCGACCTGCGAAAAGTGCTGTCGCGTGCACCACTTCAAATACAGAATGACAATATATATGTGTGTATATGATACAATTACAAGCATAACATCATCAATACAATAGTCACCGACCAAAAGTCTGCGAACTGGATGTTTCCCAGCACTTTTCAAACAGAGATAGAGATGCCATATTATATTAATAAACATGAAATCAGTCGCCGACAAAAAGTCAACCATCTGGATGTTTTCCAGCCCCAGATTCCAATGCCTACGCGCCTTACAGCTTGCTGCATCAACGGATTTCCTATCCCTCAAGTTAAGCTGTGCTACCACTGCGCTTTACAGCTAACAGAAGCACCAGCAGACCAACGGCTACCTTAATACCAGGTATCCCTCAAGTTATGCTGCTGTGCTACGTTACCACCACCGCGCCTTGCCGGGCCAGCGCCTATATCTCACCCCTTAAGTTATGCTCTGCTACTACTGCTACTACCATGTGTTTTAACATAAATCCCCACACCAAACCATCCCAATGCGTATAAGACGCTATCACCTCGAAACCTGCACCCCCGATTAACCCCACCCTCTTGACATGAGATGGCCGCTGTTCGGACTGTTCACATGAAAATCGGAAGTTACTATCCAAAATTGGACGTTTCTATCCAAAACCTGACGTTACTTTCCAAATTGGACGTTCCTATCCAAAATTGCAAGTTACTATCCAAAATCGGACGTTAGCATCCACAATTAGACATTACTGTCCAAAATCTGACGGCTACTTTCCAAAGTTGGACGATACTATCCAAAATCGGACGTTAATATCCAAAATTGGACGATACTATCCAAATTTGGGCGATACTATCCAAAATTGGGACGTTACACTATCCAAAATTGAATTTGTTGCTATCCAAAATTGGACGTTACTATCCAAAAATGGACGGTGACATGCACGAAAAGTCGCTTAGTCTTTCACGCTCTCGAAAGCATCTACAGTAAGCCAAAAGCCTGTTCGGACTATCAACACGGGAAAATCCTACGCTACCATCCAAAATTGAATCTTAAAAAAAAGGCGTGCGCTTAGTCTTTCACACTCTCGAAAGCCCCATTGAAGCCAAAAGACAAGCCTTAAGGCCAGACCGTCCACAATCCACCCCGATTTTCTTTTACAAAACGAAACGTACCGCTGGAGACTTGAAACGGTCATTAAACACGGCACACCGAATCAAACCAGAAATCTCACGATACCTTAAACAAAGTTTACAACATGAAAGGAACCTATACCTACCTATACCTTACCCGATGGCCCAGCGCTGGAGTCGAGCCATCCGGGCAAGCATCGGAAGCCGACAGAGCTAACATGAGGTGCGCCTGCAAGTACCTGGCTTCGTCCCCATCGCAGATCAAAACAAAAACACAGTTCGCTGTAACCCACCCTGCCAGAAAGAGCGCAAACAAACGTTTTTTTCGCAGCTACGTCCGCCTAGGCCATGGCCCCCCCCAACTAACGCCCCCCCTCCCCCCCCCCCCTCCCTACCCCTGAACCGGGGTGCGTCAGTATTTTGCGCCTCAGTCCGTGTGGCAATCGCTCGACTCAAGAGCCCTAACTCGGCGTGCCGAGGCAAAACAAAATGGCACTATCGCTGCTCGACTCAAGACCCCTAACTCGGCGTGCCGAGGCAAAACAAAATGGCACTACCGCGAGTCGATATGATGCCTTAGCAACAAACAGAAATAGCCACGGTTACCGCCACCATACCCACGTCATGCATGCTCTTTTACAGCAGCAGTAGCAATCAATGCTTAATACCACCGCCACCCGATGACCAAGAAGCAACAGTAGCAGTCAACACCAATTAAAGCCACGTGATGTTCAGAGAGCAGCAGCAGTAATGTCTGCCATGATGGGGGCTACATACAGTAGAAATAACAATGGCTACCGCCGCCACCGCCACGCCATACTCGTACGGCGGCAGTGGCAATCCATGTCCCATCATCTCTATCATAACGGCGCCGTTCTCCGAAGTGTCCCTTTAGTGGCCGTTGTGGTAGCCCGTGAGGTTGAGGTCAACAGTCTTGACGAGGGATGGGGCACCGCCCTTCGCCTTGTAGAAGTCAGCCACCTTCTGAGCCTGCAAGAGGTGGGAACACAAGGAAGATAGAGGAGGCAGAAGAGAAGGTTAGAAAGGATTGAGCACAGCTACAAACTTCGAGGAAAGAAAGGCAAGACAAGATAAGACACAACAGGACAAGACAACACAAGACAAGGCAAGGCAAGGCAAGACAGGACAAGACAGGGTAAGGTGGACAAGAACAGGACAAGACAGGACAAGAACAGGACAGGACAGGACAGGACAGGACAAGAACAGGACAGGACAGGACAAGAACAGGGCAAGACAGGACAAGACAAGACAAGACAAGACAAGGCAAGGCAAGGCAAGGCAAGGCAAGGCAAGACAAGACAAGACAAGACAAGACAAGACAAGGCAAGACAAGACAAGACATGGCAAGACAAGACAAGACCAAGCCAACACAAGCCCAAAACAATCCCTGAAACTGTTGCACCCATCGAGGGGTCGTGTTTACTTGACTCGCCTGTACGATGAGGTTCTCGACGGTGAAGCCAAAGTTGGGGTAGATGTGATTGAAAGGAGCATTCCCATCACAACACTACGCAACACAAAGCAACAAGCCTACACAAGAGAGGACAACCCCTGATACAACTACTGTACACTAGGAACAAACTGAAACTGCTGCACCCATCGAGGGGTTGTGTTTATTTGACTTGCCTGTACGGTGAGGTTCTCGACGGTGAAGCCGAACTTGGGGTAGATGTGCTTGAACGGAGCAGACGCACCGAAGCGCGTCATGCCGAAGGGCGCGTGCGCCCACCTTTGCCACCCCTGGATGCCTCCCGCCTCGACAGACATTACCGGGCTTCCCTCGGGGAACACTGTTGAAATAAAAAGAGACGAAGTGGGGTAGGTTAGAGAGAGGAAGCGCTCAATTGAAATCTGATCCAGATTTTCTACAACGATAAATAAAGCGAATACGTATAACATGTAGCTCTTGATTCTTTACGAACTTTTATCACCGCAAAAGCTATTCCATACTGATTCCAAGTAGTTTGCTCACAAAAACGCGATTGCAGTGCTAAAGGGGTTGGTCCAATCCTTTTACCACTTCAAAAATGATCCAACACTTCATCGAAGTAGTGTGTCCACAAAAACATGTTAAAAAAAACATAAAACCTCACCTTCCAGTTGGTAGGCCTCCCCCTGCGCCTCGAACAGCTCCCAGCACGGCATCGACACCACGCGGACCCGTGTACCAGTGGCCGCCATGGCCTTCGCCACGTCCACACAGATCTGCACCTCTGATCCTGTAAGCACCGAGCAAATAGTTACAGGGTCCGGTTAGAGAAATAGCAATAGGATTTGGGTTTCGGGGGGGCTACCGTTTTTATATCTGCACCTCTGACCCTGAAGGGCCGGGAACAGGTCAGAGATGACGAAGGGAATAGGTCAGGGTTAACCCCCTTAGCACCCCCTCGGAAACCGCAAAAAAATAATCAACTACGACCATGTCAAAAGAGCCCGGACTCTTTGGGCCCCCCACCACAGCAGACAGTACCTCACTTCTCAAAGCTTTGGCGTGGTCATCGGGGCATTCAAAGTCCACTCAAAGAGCATGCCTCTAAAACCAAGATGCGCGGATACAGAAAGATGCGCGGATACAGAATTTTGGCCCCCGTTGGAGCCTCAGACGTTTAAAGGCTCCAGGTTTCATACTGCGACGCTCTATACATTGGTTGGTGCTTCAAACGTTTTGGGAGCTCAAGCTCTGATGGTTCATATGTACGATGGTAGACACTTCATCAGACCTGTTGAGGCTTCAGTCGTTGGTTGAAACTTCACGCGTTTGGTTGAGGCTTCTGACGAAGGCGTTTCTGGGGCAGCAGACGCTCTATAGGTATTTTTCCACTCCAAGCGCTATTGGAGTCTGTCCCAACAACTTGGCTTGTGGCCACCGACTAGATTATGGCGACGTGCTAATGCGAAAACAATGTGAAAAAAATGTGAAAACAACAATCAAACAACAACAACAACGCAAAGAGCAAAAAAGTCGGTTACTCGCCTGTGCCGGCAAGAATGACGGCCGGTGCCTCGCCGGGCCCGTGCTCGCAGAGCGTGTAGGCGCCCTTAGCTACGGCCTCGGGGGATGAGCCCTCGAGGTGCACGCAGTTCTGCCTGGACAGAGCCAGTACGGAGGGGGTAGCGGTGGACTCCATCGCGCAGATGTAAGACCCCGTTACCTGGAAAACGAAGAAAAGGGGAGTAATGTTCAGATAGGGTTAGGGCAGAGTGAGTATACGCTGACAGCGTATATTGGCTGTGGAAACTGTAAAGTGATATTGCATACCAGGTATACAGCGCAGTTTTTCAAAAGCCGGGTTTCATGCACCGTTGTTGTTACCGGGTTCTGTCTCACCTCGCTACCTTCAGCGGGGCGGAAGGCATGCATGTTTACACCTTGAACGTATTATATATTGAGGATACCAGTTCACACCACTATTTGACCCTATCAGTTTAACTACACCATTTTACACTGCCAGAATACACCCACAAGCTTACACTGCCACTATAAACTGCCAAGATAAACTGGCGCAAGTCGCCGGGCGTCAGAAGGCAGATGTAGCCGGTACCGGCTTTTCTCTCACCTCGTTGCCGTCGGCGGGGCGGAAGGCGTGCATGTTGGGGGTGGCCCGCATGAGCTCCATGACCTCGACTGGCTGGTGGGTGGGTCCGTCCTCTCCAAGACCGATGGAGTCGTGCGTCATCACGTACAGGATACCGAACCGCGACAGAGCGCTGTATAGAGAACCACAAAAGGCGGGGGGGGAGAGAAACAAAGTTAGCGAAAATACAAAAAGAAAAAAGCGAGAAAACGAAAAAACCGCCCAAAAAACTATACGTACGACCAACATCAAATACGGAACACTTCGAGACCACGCTCCACACGCTCACCCTACCCCAACGTCCCCCTCTCCTCCCAAAACCAACAAGACCACTTTCCCTAATCGTAACCGCCACCACCACAGCCACCAACACTTCACACCACCAACGTAAGTGTCCGATATCAAAAGCTGTAGCACTTGCAACAAAAACCTCTAAACCTTTTTTAACATTATAGCATACCTGAGGCGCACCCCTCCCCATGCGTAGGTGATGAAGTTAAGGAACGTGGCGCCGAAGGGCCGGAGTCCACCGTAGGCGAACATGCCGTTGACGATGGAAGACATGCCGTGCTCTCGGACACCGTAGCGCATCTGCCGACCCGCGTACTCGTCCTTCTGGAACACGCCCGACCTGGGGAGGGGTAGGGGATGACGTTAGGGTGGTGGTTGGGGAAGCGGTTAGGCGTTTTCTGGGAGGGGGGGGGGAGGAGGGGATGGGGTTAGGATCGAGGTTTGGGTTGGG
>JAYJMJ010000002.1:3217858-3234473 GCA_036873875.1 Laminaria ephemera
AGGATAGAGGTTTGGGTTGGGATACGCGCTCTTCTGGGGGGGGTTGGGGGGGTGGGAGGAAATTGGGTTAGGGTGGCAGGGGCTGGGGTTGCGGAAGCGCACTTCCAACCCATGTTGTTGGGGACAAGCTACTTGAAGCTAGTGTGGCATACTTTTGGCAGAATAAAGTAAAAGCCGCTCACTTGAAGTCGGTGTTGTTGGAGCCGGTAAGGTCGGCGGAACCGCCGATGAGCTCCGGCAGCTTGTCCGCCATGGCGTTGATGACCATGTGCGAGTACTTTCGCGTGCCCTGGGCCTTGTCCTGAAAAGAGGAACGAAAAAAGCGAGAGTCAACATATTACTGTCAACACATGAATTGGATGGCAGAGGACAACCATGCTGCAAAAATAATATCTGATAGACAACAGCAAGTGGTTACATACGATGGTTTGACAAATGTAGAAATAAGCGACGGCAGCAACCGCAATGAACATACCCTCTACCCCAACACGAACCCCACCGCCTATAAAGGATTCCACCGCCTGAAACTGATTCCGCCGCATAAAAAAATATTCCACCACCCTCATCGGATTCCGCCGCACATACTGCAACATTTTCGGACCCGCGAACCCCTACGAGAATGTTCGTGTTTTGGCTGAGCTGCTTACCCCGGGTGCGAACTTGGGGAGCGAATCCTTCCAGCCCGCTGGCAACTCCCCTGCCATACGGCGCTTGAGCTCCTTTGCCAGTTCCGGGTACTTGGACTGATCACACAAAGAACGTGGGGAAACACAAGAGCCGGGGCAGTATCGAGCAGCGCGGAGAGTTTTGGGGGTAAAAGCGGTAAAAAAAATGCAGCAACAGTTGTGATATGGATACATCTGTTCGAAACTCTCAATACGTGCATACTTCGATCGCGCTTGCTAAGGAGTGTCATGTGGCCTAATACGTTGCCGCGATCGACCAATCTGGCTCGTGTCTACAAACTACAAATGGTTAAGCCCCAACTTTGGCCGATCGCGGCAATGTAATAGTCCACACAGTACCGTTGACTATAATAACAGCACTGCTAACAGCACTGCTGAACAATGACACCGTTGGCCAAATGTGCCGTCGGTCACTAGTACTGTTGGCCTGCTGTGACTTAGTTGGCTGAGTATAAGTCGCCGAGTAGCTATTAGCTGGTTAGGTACTACAGTTTTTATCGTTGGTGGTTACCTCGTAGCTGGCGAAGAGTGCGTGGTACTCGGCCTCCTTTTTGGAGCCAGACTCCTTGACGGAAGCGAAGTGGTCGGCCACGTCCGCCGCCACCGCAAAGCTCTCCTCCGGGTTAAAACCGAACCTGAAACACAAAAACACACACATAAAAAAAAATGAGTTAGTTATATACTGAAGCAGCTATAGAATCAAATAAATGTGTTTCAAAATCACCGTCATCACAACAATCCTGACCGTGTGACGGCTATAACTAAAAACACGATTACTCAGGTACAGTCGTGGTCCACAAATAGTACGGTGCCTTGCCAGACAACAATACCCGCACTAAAGTAGGACCCCACACTATCCCAGGATAGCGCGGTCTTCGGTAGGACGAGGTCGTGACAAGCAATTTCACTGCACGAAATTGAGGACCAGCACTAAAAGATATAATACCGCAGTAACGCGGTACCACGACTGTAACGGCAATAAAAAAAAGACAACGCCTATCCATGAAACGGCTACAAATAAAACTATTCTAATAAAAACTATTAAAACCACGCAGCACCAAAAAACTCACGTCTTCTTGACGTGGGCCACATCGTCGGTTCCGAGCGGCGCTCCGTGGGTTGTCTCCAGGCCCTGCAGCAGCAACATCACATAAAAAATGAACCGGGTCGGACGAAAACAAACAAATCACAAGTTAGAAGGCGTCAATACAAGGCACGGTACGTCAATAACTTTTGGTTTGTTTTATTGGTGTTCTTCCAATCTACATTGACTGGAGCCTGTCCTGTGACCACGAGACTTGATTATGGCGATGGTGAGTTAATGTGGAACAACAACAACAACAATACGAGACTACCCTTCAAATGCATAACAAAATACCACGACGGGTCCACCAATACAAGCAACGGTAGATCGATAATATGAGAACTGCCAAGCAAATGTATCACTGACAGCCACGATGATCCCAGAAATACAACGCACGACATTGTAGGTCGAAAATGTGAGAATATGCTTCAAATCCATCACAAAAGGGCACGGTAGGTCCACCAAGTATCACTGATCGATGGGTACCGAAATACAAGCCACGGTATCACATATGCTTCAAATGCACGACTAAAGGTGACGATGGGTCCACCACTACAAAAGCCACGGTAGGTCGATAATATGAGACTAACAGCCACGACGGATCCATAATATGCCATCGGAGGCATATCAATAGAAGCCACCATCGGCTTTTTTCGCGCGTAACGATCATAATTGAGGGTTAAGATGGCAGCATTTTATGCTTGTATGGTCCTTATGCCCCAAAAAGCACACAAGTACAAACCAGAAAAAAAGAGCAAACAGGGATATAAGCTACTGTATTACCTGCTTCTGGCTGCCGTATCCGATGATGGTCTTGGTCTTGATGATGGAGGGCTTCCCAGTCTCCAGCTTGGCGTTTTCTATCGCCGCCATGATAGCCGCGGTGTCGGTACCGTCGGCCACCACCTGAGTGTGCCACCCGTAAGACTCATACCTGGTCGATAATTATTCAACAACAGCATAAAAAAACAAATAAAAGTCGGTCAGACATAATCAATTGGTGGGGCGGGGGTTATTATTACCATTAATATTAGTTTAACCTCCAGCGGATGGGCAAAACTGAAGCTTCACCCCCTTTGGGGACAAACAAGCTACTTGGGATTCATATGGGATATTTTTCCAGTAGTAAGAGGGTTGAGTTCATTACACTTCCACGTATGAATATGTGGCGTGTGTCAAATGTGATTCACGGTTGTTTCGGCCGCGTCAGCTTGCAATTGTGTTCGAAACCGAACGCCAGATGTACGTCTATGATATGTACATACCTCATCAAGACATCCTCAGTGAAGGAGATCGCAGTGTCTCCGTCGATGGTGATCTGAAAACAACAAAAAACAACAAAACAAGGGGGAGGGGGGAGAGGTTAATCGAACCGCGACATCATTTATCAAATGCTTCGTCATACTTACACATACCATATTGAGACACACAGTTCAACACCGTACCGGTCTACCATAACAAGTTTAGAAATAACATGTTATAGAAAACAACGAACCGGTCGATGCCAAGACCATATTATACAACGCACTATATTGGCAACGAACCCTATAAATTACTACATGATATAAATTAATAGCAACTCGCATAAACATATAAATATCCACGACGCACCTCGTTGTCATCGTACAAGACGATGAGCCTGCCGAGTCCCAGGTGACCCCCCAGAGAACACGCCTCGGAGGAAACCCCCTCCTGCAGGCACCCGTCGCCGCAGATCACGTACGTGAAGTTGTCCACAACCTGTACGGAAGGAATGCGCAGAAACAAAACAATTATAAAGAAACAGGTGATGGCGTCAATTACTAGCCCCCATGTCACAAGACACATCAAAAAATGATTCAGTCATCTTCGCACCATAGCTTCTGGGACCTGGTATCTGGTAGTCAGAGACCATGTCTTGTTCCTGCTGCCCGTCAATTTCTAACGACTACAAGAGCAAGACCATGGCCTCCCAAGTGCTACCGGCGACGATATACAAAAACGTACTGGTAACAAATGCGGAGCTTGAACTTCAACGTCCATCACTCGCAAAACATTCCCAAAAAGAAAAAGAAAAGCAAGGGAACCTCAATAATATTGAAACCCACCCCCTGGGGATAAAAAAAAGCAAAACTCGAAAAACAAATGAGGTTTATCACCGGGGTTCGTTAGATACCACCCCCCCCTAGATATTCCACTTGCCTCGAAGCCAGGCTTGTTGAAAGTGGCCGCGAGATGCCTCTCAGCCATGGCCATGCCGACGGCGTTGGAGATACCCTGTCCGAGGGGGCCGGTGGACACCTCGATGCCGGCGGTGACGAAGTTCTCGGGGTGTCCGGGGGTAACCGAGTCCAGCTGTCGGAAGTTCTTAAGGTCGTCCATCGAAACGGCGAACCTAGTCGTAAGGAGTTGATAAAAATAGGCGTTTGGATTAGGTGATTAGGTGATTCTGGGGCGTGATCGCGATTAGCCAGCTGTGATTAGTTGATCATATGGTATATGTTAACAGAAAAGAGGCGTTCATAGGAATGTTCTGGGGGTAACGAAGTTCTCGGGGTGTCCCGGGGTATGCGAGTCAATCTGTCGGAAGTTCTTGGAGGTCGTCGAGCGAATCCACACAACATACATGTCAGGTATGATATTAATAGTTCCATTTTCATTGGTAAAAATACACGCACAACGTATTGATAGCTCAATTTTCACTGGCGGGAGGGGGGCTTACCCGCAGAGGTGCAGCATGATGTACTGCAGGGCGCAGGCGTGTCCGTTGGAGAGCACGAAGCGGTCGCGTCCCCACCAGTGGGGGTTAGAGGGAGAGAAGTTCATCGCCTGAGGAATATAGAAACGGCACAAGAAGTAGTCGTCGTTAGGGGGCAAGGCGTAGAAGAAGGGGCAGGGGGGAGAGACCAACACCAACGCCAACGCCAACCTCACCACCAAAATCAACAACAACACCGCCAACACCAACAACAACGCCAACACCAACAACACCACCACCAACAACAACAACAACAACAACAATGCCAACCACAACAGCAACAAGAACAACCAGAACCAACAAGAACGCCAACAACAACGCTAACACCAACACTACCCCCACCACCAACAGCAACAGCAACACCAACAACGACAAAAACAAACACAAAAATATCAAGTCCGTACCAACAGTTAAAAAAAAAAACATGTATAATATATACGAGCAACAAAAAAGAAGAAAAATCACCTGGGTGAAGAGGACATGGGCCATGGCAGCGCAACCCATGGGCGCCCCCGGGTGTCCCGACATGGACTTCTGCACGATGTCAGCTGCCAGCACACGGATCGTGTTCACCGCCTGGAAAAAACAAGACACACGTTAGGGTTTAGGGGTAAGGGGTAGGATTAGGTTAGGGTTGGATTTAGACTTGGATATGTCTCCGTACAACGCAACTCTAAATGGGTTGACTTCTGCACAATGTCAGTTCACCGCCTAGACAACACCCCATGACTAAAATAAGCAGGGAGGTCGTCAAAAAAACGTGAGCCACAGTAAAACACGACTAGTAGGAAGCACAGAAAACATCTGGCGAAACACAACGGCAACAATGGCTTTGGAACGATCTCGACTCGTATTCGTCGAGATCTTTCGAAGGATCTAGACGGACATCTTGCCATAGACGCATCGCTCGGCGCTTGTACGTACGTACTCTCCTTGCTTTCGAAAAATCAGATAGGAAATTTGTCCGAGGGTGTGCTGCAGGGATGCATGCGCGTGACCGGCCCCAGCTCGCGAAAAGTTCGCAAACACATCCGAGGTTTACGGAAAAAATGTTTCCATACATGGAAACGCCTCCAACTATTAATATATGTACACACGATTGGAACCCAAAAATTTCAAAGTATTTTCTCACGGGGAAATCACAGCGGCGATGCATCGCTTACCATAAACCGTAAGTTTCTGCGGTAGCAGATTTGAGATTTGCCAGCTAATCAACATGCAGGTAAAATTTCCCGGAAAACGATTATCCTTCCCGGAAATTTCTATCCAAAGTCGTTGTAAAAGCGCAGCATGCCTAGGACTTAGGCAGGGGAACTTTCCAGGAAGTTTCAATCTTACCAGGATTTTTTTACTCACTATTAGTGTGCGGAGGTAAATCGTGGTTCGCAGCTCGGAAATCGTTGTCCACAGATCGGAACAATTCCAACAAAATCAAACGCGGCGCAGCCGCGTTTCTCGCTCGTTTCTGGCCCGTTTTGGGTCCTGGTCCGGGTCCGGGTCAGGGTTGGGGCTACGGGTTGGGTTGGGTCTACGCCCGTGCCTTGATCCCATCATCGGAAGTGCTTCCTAGCACGAACAATCGTGGCAATCAATAACACGACCCCAGGAAGATCTATCCTAGTTAGCTTCTAGGGGTCCTCCATATAACAGTTGGGGGAGAGGAGAAGTTCGAGTTGGGTGTTTGGTCTGACAGAGGACAAGTCGCGGACATCATTAGGATACCCGCACGGACGGACTACAGCTTACAGAGTCCGTGGCGTTGACGTCGGAGCCTCGCTCGTTCAGCAGAAAAATAGCTTGCCCCGGCCGCAGGGCCTTCGCCATCGTCCCAAAAAACGGGAAATGTAGAGGAGGTACTGAAGGCAGAAAACACAACAACAACAACAACAACAACAACAGCAGCAGTATGATAGCAGAGGGGTGCGTTGAAGCCTTCAGAGGGAACAGCGCGACAATAAAAAATGGCGACTACAGCATCAACCACTGCTTGGGGGGGGGGGGGATGATACATTTGGTGTCTAAACTACAATGCAAGGAGTCGCAGCACATGACGCCACTCGTACCGCTGCGCGCTCACACTGACTCGTGGACAGTTGATAAAGACCAACTTTTTGTCAATTACTTCATCGCAATATCTGGGTCCCAAAACGGTTTATGCCAAATTTGTTCCCTAAAAATAGGCTCACCAGCTTGCGGGTTCAAGGTGTACGGGTGCATGACAGTACGGGCACGTCACATAAAAAAAACGTGTGCTACGATAGAGATAGCAGTTTTCGGCTTTTTTTTGTTTCTGAATGACGGGGTTCCTTAACCCAAAAATCGTCGGAATATCATTCTTGTTTTGCAATATGTATTTTGTTGTATACCTAGGCCATAGGTTTGTTCATCGGGTTTTGCACTCTCATTCTTCTCAAAAATCAGTTTTTGGGGGTGAGGTTTGGAGCTCCTCAGGTGAGGAGCCCGAGAAACAAAAAAAATGGTGCACCTCTATCGCAGCATGTGTCGTATGAAAGTAAAAAAAAAAAACGCCAGCCAGCTGTGGGTTTGACAAGTTTGCTCAGTGATCATCTTTGCAACCTGCATGTGATACTTCGGTCGCGAGCGTGATACTGCATGCATGAACTGCTGTCAGCACCATTGATGGGGCCGACTGGTCGTTATTCCGTGATGTGAGCTTTTTAACACATACGTGCTTCTGTCTTAACTATGTGTAGACCCATCCGACACACTGGCTATAATCTGCCAGCCAGTAACACGTCTACTACAACCTACACCCAAATGCAATAATTTGTGGAAACGTTAGGGAACGAACTGAGTTTATGGAGCGACCTTGAAAAGCATCACCCTGTCGCCCACTTTGCCGAAGGTCAAGCCATCCCCGCGCATTCCACTAAAGTCACGTTGTCGCACACTTTGCGAGAAGGTCAGGTCATCTTCTCGCATTCCGCAAAGTCACGTTGTCGCCCACTTTGCGAAAAGGTCAGGTCATCCTCTCGCATTCCACAAAGTCACGTTATCGCCCATTTTGCGACAAGGTCAGGTCATCCCCTCGCATTTCACAAAGTCAAGCTGTCGCCCACTTTTCAAAAAGTCAGGTCATTCCCTCGCATTCCGCAAAGTCGCGTTGTCGCCTACTTTGCGAAAGGTCAGGTCATCCTCTCGCTTTCCGCAAAGTCACGTTGTCGCCCACTTTGCGAAAGGTCAGGTCATCCCCCCGCATGCTACAAGGCCATGCTGTCGCCCACTGTGCGAAAGGTTAGGTCTTCCCCCCGCATCCCACAAGGCTACGCTGTCGCCCACTTTGCGAAAGGTCAGGTCACCATCCCGCAATCCACAACGCCATGTCGTCGCCCACTTTGTGAGAAGGTCGCATCACCCCTCGCATTCCACAAGGCCACGCTGTCGCCCACCTTGCGAAATGTTAGGTCACCCCCCCGCATTCCACAATACCATGCCGTCGCCTATTTTGTGAGAAGGTCGCATCACCCCTCGCATTCCACAAGGCCATGGTGTCGCCCACTGTGCGAAAGGTTGGGTCAGAAGGCCATGCTGTCGCCCACTTTGCGAAAGGTTAGATCATCCCCCCGAATTCCACAAAGTCGCGTTGTCGCCGACTTTGCAAAAGGTCAGGCCATTGCCTCGCGTTCCACAAGACCATGCTGTCGCCCATTTTGTGAGAATGTCAGGTCATCCCCTCGCATTCCACAAAGTCACGTTGTCGCCCACTTTGTGAGAAGGTCACGTCACCCCGCTCATTCCACGCGGCCATGGTGTCGCCCACTTTGTGAGAAAGTCGGGTCATCCCCTCGCAATCCACAAGACCATGTTTGTGGCCCACTCTGCGTAAATTCAGGTCTCCCCCCCGCATTCCACAAGGGCACGTTGTCGCCCACGTTGCGAGAAGGTCACATCGCCGCCACACGTTGTAACATGTCGGTGGATCCTTACACCTTGTCCCGTAAATCCACGACGCGGGACCTTGTGATCTCCGCAAGTAAAGGGGGGGGTGCCGTCCATCCGCGTCGTAAAGGATATAGATCGGCAACCCCCTTGATATTTATGTCGTACAGTCGGCGTCCTCGATAGTCTAGTAGGTAAACCGCGCAACTACTAAGGTCGATTTCGCAAGTTCGAGATCTCCCGAGTGCATACTCGTACTCGTTGGGACTTTTTCTTGCATAAAAATTGACTAGCGGAAAGCGCGAGAGCGTGGGTTAGCAACATTCGATGAAAATCGACGAGCGGTCGGGAATGCTGAACCCCCATGCACGATAAAAATAAAGGCAGGTCCCGGGGGGGAGAAGGGAAGACACCTGTGACCACGGCTTGTCTAGGAGGTCGCTGAGGGTGAAATTTTTTTTACGAGTTCAGCTGGAAAGTAAAAGTGATAATAATAATAAAAGAAAGTACCTCGTAGTGGTATTGCAAGGGTCACGGTCCCTGTTTGACGTATCATTTGTCGTTGTTGGATGTTTGACATGCGCTCGTATTAATATAGGTTTGCTTGTAAAGTTTAAAATTTAGTTTGACTGCATCACTGCGACTACGTACTGCTGTAATGTACAGTAGGTACTTACCTCGTACCAGTACCTGGTACCAGTACTACTCTGTAGTTTACCACAAGGTAGATATAGATCTATACACGTAGCCCGTGACCGTTTAACCTTGTGGTGACAGAGAGCTTACCGTACGCAGCCGAGCGTCCGCACGTCTTGCACCTCTTCGTCAACTCGTCGTTCACGCGGTTGCAGCAGTGGCACGCCCACGCGGCGGCCGGCCCTTCCCAACCGTAGAGCGATCTCGGCGTCGTGATTCCTCCCGCGTCGTTGAGAAGGTGGCTGATCAGCCCCGGCCCACCGGACGCAATCATCATGCTGCTTGCGCCGGCGCTGGCGGGTGCCAACATCATGTTGGGTGCCGCACGCCGGGCAATATGTCAGTGTTGATGTATTCGAGGTTTGGCTTTCCGCTGTTGCGAACCCTACCCCCACAAGCTTTTACCGGTATGATAGAAGCTCGCAAGACGCACAAGCTGTTGTTGTCTCTCAACCAAAAAGAGCCATTTTCGTTTTTTCATATCGGTCTCTGTGCAACATTCGCACGTGACTTTGGTCTAAACCAACAACAACCGAGATCTCGAGCAAGCCATTTTGGTCGAGATCTTGGTTGAAGCTCCCAAGGTACTCCGCAACTCACAATCCGCCAAAAGCGAGCGAGAAGCGAGGAGCGAGAAGCGAGAAGCGAGAAGCGAGAAGCGAGAAGCGAGCGATGCGAGAGGCAAAAGTAGCGGTGTAACACCAACCGACATTAATTGTGCCGCATTGAAAGAACGTTCCCGACGTTCCGACGCATCTTGCATCTTGGGAACTCCCGATCTCCCCCCTACAATAGCTACCCTACAACCACTCACGCCCGCACAAGCACACACGGGCGATAAGGTGAGCCGACTTCGTAGCCGCTGGGCTGCAAGTGGGTGGGCCTAAAGAAACAGCCTCCGTCCCTACAATTGCACAACTAGTAGCAGCAGCGATACGAGGACTGAGCTTCTACTGCTGTGTAGAACTTTCAAGGACTCGAGACTGCAACTCAAAACGTTTTGTACCCATAGTGATTCCAAGTAGTTTGGTTGCAGTTCTCGGAGGCCACCTCGCTCGTTTTGCGTTGCATGTCGCAAGAGTGCCGTGCATATATACCTGGGACGAAGGTGCTATCGATCCTATCAACACGTACTAACTTCACGCCCTTGGCTGGTGTTATGCGTCTTTGGCAACAATGCGCGGAGGTATGATATACCGCAATAACTCGTTCGTTCCAGTACGTACCGGCTACTGTAGTACGTAAGAGTTGCAGAAAAAAAAACGCGGCGCGATTTATCGAAGCTGCGATCTGGGACCTGTATCACTTGCTGTATCATACCTGGTAGGAGGATACGAGAAGATGCACGACACGCGCGTAGAGCGCAGCATGGCACTACCCGTACTGCTGCATGCCCACACTCGAGGTCGCTAGTTGCTAGTGCCATATTTATCATTTTTCTGGTCGCCACGGAGGATCTTGTCCACCCCCTATCCCCGGGTTTCCGGGTGACTCTAATCTCGAGATATGGTTTCGGTGGAGTTAATTACGCCGCTACTCTGACACGCTGCATTTGGACCTTCGGCTGGTTCGTGCCTTGACAGAGAGCGGGTGTGTCAGCTTAGTGTTTAATCTACAAGGTAGTAGTTGGTGAATACCTTCAGATTACGTCGCCGTCCGCACTTTCTCAACGGAGGTCTACAGCTCGACTTGGGGCTGCTGCAGTGGTCGAAATTGTTCGAAATTCGAAAGCCACAAACCGAGATAAAAAACAATCGCCATCCGAAAGTTTACACTAACGATCTATATGATCTGATTGATCTAGATCGTGAGATGGGGATCTGATGTGTCCAATAATGTTGACTCTTTTATCATCGTACCAGGTATAGTCTACACGTACAGGTACGAACTGCCAGCACGAAAAAAGTACGAACGCACGCTGCTAGCCTTATAGTTCCAGCCTACACCACAAGCGAGATGCGCGTGGTCATTCAGAGGGTGAAGCGGGCGAGCGTGAGCGTAACGTCAGAGAAGGAGGAAGACCACCAAGAAGAAGGAGGAGGAGGACGAGGCGCGCAGTCGGCGTCGGTTGAGGTGGTCAGCGACATCGGGAAAGGTCTCGTGTGTCTCGTAGGCGTCCATGAGGGGGACGAGCGGGAGGACGCGGAGTGGCTGTGCAAGCGCATCGTGAGCGCCAAGCTGTTCGAGGGCATGTCCGAGGCGAATAAAGACAAGCGCTGGAGGTCCAGCGTGAAGCAAAACGCCTACGAGATCCTCGTCGTGTCACAGGCGAGGATTGAGGATTCAGATTTGTTGGGGTCCCTCTCGATGCAGATCTCGCTTCGCTTTTTCGTAGTAAAGTAGTGCTGACAAATTGTCACTCATCGCACTCACGCGTTCCCCCCGGATTCTTCCTCCGTCACCCCTCGCGTCTCTCTCCCCTCCCCCCCCCCAAAAAATGTAAAAAATAATCTCCGCTCTATATCCCGATTTGTTTTGCTTGGGCCGTGAGCAGTTCACTCTCAACGGACGGTTGTGCTCCAAGGGCAAGGTGGACTTCACCGGGTCGATGCCTCCGGCGGAGGCGAAAGTTTTTTACGAAGGATTTCTAGAGATGTTGAAGGCGGCGCACTCTTCGCCCGCGCTGGTGAAGGACGGAGTTTTCGGGGCCAAAATGGATGTGTCCCTGGTGAACGACGGGCCTATTACGGTCACCGTAGATTCCAGCGAGAGGAGAGAAGGCGCCGCCGCCCCTACCTCTACCCGAGATATACAACCGTCCGTATGATATACCTGGTATATGTCGAAGGTGTGTGTTAGTTACAAGCCTTACCCGTTGAGATACTTCAGTCACAGACACATGCTACTAATAGTACGGTAAACGTGCACCCGTTTTTTTCTGAGGCTCTTCCTCGCTTGAGGAGCTCTGTACCTCTCCCAAAAACTGTTTTGGGGGGAAATAAAAGTGCTACCCCGATGGACAATCCCATGGCCTAGGTACGCAAAAGAAAATTAGTGCAAAAAAAAAGAACGAATATCCGACGATTTTGGGTTAAGGAGCCCCGTCATGTCATTCAGAAAACGATTCAGCTAAAAAGTGCTATTTCTATCGTAGCACGCGTCCACGTTACTAAAGTAGCTCAACGGATCGAGCTTCCAACTAACAAAATTTACACGTTGGGGCTCGAAGCACCCAGTCTCGTCAGCATTGATCTCCGGGGACCTCCCCTTGCCACGGACGAGCATGTTTAGTAGGGTGCTGTGTATACTCTACGGTACCCGGATACCAAACCTGGTTGTGTTGGTCATACTCAGGTAGGTACCCGGGTGCGGCCACAGCAAGCAACGAGCCTGTTTACGACCACCGTGAACTCCAGCGAGAGAAAGAAGGCGCCGCCGCCGTCCCCGCTTCCCTCTCGCCGAGTTGCGGGAGGGGGAGGAGGAAGCCCCGGGGAGAGATATATCCAATCGTCCGTATGGTAGAACCGTGAAGGGTGTGTTTAGTAGGATACTGTTTGCTCTGTGGTACCCGGGTACCAAATCTACTTGCATTGGAAGTACTTAGGTAGGTACCCTGGTACCCCTAGAATAGGCGACGGGCCTGTTGACGGTCAACGTGGACTCCATCGAAGGGGGAGAAGGCGCCGCCGCCGCCGCCATTGCTACCCAAGATATTCAACCGTCCGTATCATGTAGATACCCAGGGTGTGTTTCGTAGGGGACTGCGTATACTCTGCGGTACCCGGGTACCGAACCTGGTTGTGTCGGTCATACTCAGGCATCGGTACCCGAGTACCCTCGCCGAACTGCGGGGGGCACGGAGGAAGCCGCGGATAGAGAGATATACATCCGTCCGTATGAAATACCCTGGTATCGATCAAGGGTGTGATTAGTAGGGTAATATATACCAGGTATACTCTGCGGTGCCCGGGTACTAAACCTGGTTGTTTTAGCCATGCTCGGGTAGGTACCCGGGTATCTTCAGAGTATATACCCTATCCGTTGTGAGCAACGAGCCTGTTACGGTCACCGTCACTCCAGCGAGAGGAGAGAAGGCGCCGCCGCCGCCACCGTCTCCCCCGCGCCGAAGGCGGGGAGGCACGGGGAAAGCCGCGAGGAGAGATGTATATAACCGTCGGTATGGCATATATCAAGGGTGTGTTTAGTAGGGTCTATACTCTGGGGTATATACGGGGCAACAAGTCTGGCTGTTTTGGTCATTCTCGGTATCCCTGGTGAACGACGGGCCTATTTCGGTAAAATCGACAAGTTAAGGCAGTACCTGGTAGACTATAGCGATTATGCTTCCTCCATCGAGGGGTCGTGCCGAGGATAGGCACGCACTACAGCAGTAATAGTCAGTGGCATATCGATTCGCTGCCGGTAACATAGTCGTTTGATATAATAGTTCGTAGAGCACAGCAGCAGCGTAGTGAGCTGTTGTGGCAATTTTCAGAATGTGGAGTCAGTTGGCATGTTTCATGCGGTGGGACCCCAACAAACCGCTCGAATTTACCCGAGGGGTTCAGCTTTTTTTTTTAGGGTCACGCCGCGTATTCCGAGGGTGGGTCTCCGTGTACACTGTGTTTCATGTTTTGTGGAGTGTAGTGTACACAACCGACCGTGCCTCACGCGCACTGTCTCTCAATCCTCGTCTTCTCCTCTCTCAGGACACCATCAATATTCAACACAGCTGGCCTATCTTGGAGCGCCATTGTTTTATCATCTCTCCGGAGCTGAAGCTCATGCAACAAGTCGGCAAACCTCATTGGGACCCATGTACAGCGACCAAACAAACGATAAATACTTTCACTATTAGGGTGTTTGCGAACTACCAGTACCAACTTTGGTTGGGTAGGAAAACATATAATAATAGTATTGAAACTGTTGAACGTCAAAACCCTAGACCAACCCAACCCACGAACAATCAGCGCAAACTTTGGAGAGAAATACGTTTTCCTACCCTTTTTTTATTTTCTAACCTAATTTTCTCGTGGTTTGGTTGGCCTTGGGTTCCGCCATTCGTCGGTTTCAATACTATTTTTACATTTTTTCCAACCCAACAGAGGTTGGGAAATCGCAAACACCCTCTTATCCACGTGCAAGCGTGCAGCATGCCACATTTCAGGCTACGCGCGTGTCGTACCGGTCCTTGCTTGTAGTCCGTGTGGACGATGACGATGCTGCAATCATTTGTAGTCGTCAATAGCGTGTGTGCGGTGTACCAACTTTGGTTGGGTAGGAGTTGGGTAGGAAACATATAATAATAGTATTGAAACCGTCAAAATCACAATCCAAGGCCAACCCAACCCAAGAATAATCAGCTAAAAATTAGGTTAGTTTTTTTTTCCTACCATTTTTTCAATTTCCAACCTAATTTTTTCGAGGGTTGGTTGGCCATGGGCTGTGAACTTCGTCGGTTTCAATACTAGTTTTACATTTTATCCAACCCAAAAGGGTTAACCCCGACTGACAGTAGTGCTTGCCTCCTGCGGGCTGTCAGACGTAACTCAGCCGCCTCACCACACGCAAAATGCGGAGATCCGGCTTCGTAAATGGCACGCGCTTAGTTTTTTTCTTCTTCAAAGAATATGTAGCTCTTCTCGTGCTACGCATGCATCACACGCACACGGCTCTTTTCCCGTCGAAGCCTTGCTTTCCTTCTCAACACTGCTATTAATACTACTACTACGAAGCTGTAACCACTGCTGCTGCTACCGTATGACTACTGCTGCTACAGTACGGCTACCGCCGCTTATCACAAGACCGCTATTTTACCCCTCCCCCCCCCCCCGCGCGCGAAGACATTCCGCGACGATGTCGGATCGTCAGAACTGTTCTGCCTAAGAGGACCATATATCATAATGGGGTATATCCCCCCTGGACTCTTCCGGAAGGAAGTGCCACCTACCGGTGAGGTTGTTGTCGCGGCGTGGTGTGACAAGAGTAAGAGTGCCTGCGAATCCAAGCTCTGGCGACGCCCGCACCTCGCATGGATAGCAAACGACAAACTGCCGCGGGTTCAATCGCACTTGCTGGAGTATGCTCGACCCCCTCCCACCCTCCGCCAATACCTCCTCCCCCCGCCCCGGCCCCACCGCCCCCCTCCCTCGGCCCCGCCCTTCCCGGCCCCCCTCGACCTCCCCCGCCACCCCTCCGCCCGCGGCGACAGCACAGGTCCACGAAAGGTTGCGGCTAGACCAGCCCCATCGCGGTATCCTGGCTGAGCTGCTGAGGGGACTGGGGGTACGGGACTGTGAGCAGGAGGCGGACCTCTTGCTGGATGCTTTCGGCTCTATCAGGTGATGGCGTGGATGGTGTTCCAGCATCCAGCATGCGCTTTCTTTGTCGTGTGCGTGCGTACGTGTGCTACTGTTGTTGTTGTTGTTGTTGTTGTTGTTGTCGTTGTCGTTATTATTATGTTGCTGCTGCTTCTGGGCGGTCGGTGACTTGACTCGCGCGTGGTATCGCGAAGAACATCAGCATGACATTGTACCGTGAATCGCAAAACGGGAGAAAGACTTCCGCTGCTTTTTTTCTTATGCGGTGCGTATGTGCCCGGTGTATGGCGGCAGCAGCAGCAACAACAACATCGACAACATGATGAACGTCAACACATATCGCAGAACACACAAAAATACGCAGCAACTTACTCGTTCGTGTCCTCTCGCACGGGCCAGAAGACGGTGACTAACCTGCAGCCCCCCCCCCCCCTTTCCCCCCCTCCCCTCCCCCTCCTCTCTTTCCATAAACTCCCCTATGGGTCGTTGGCGTGGCACCGCGGGGACAACGGGCCCGGATTTCCTAAACCAAAAAGAGGCATTTGCTTGCAGCCGTTGTCTGCCCTGCTCGCGGACTGCCCCGTGGCGGGAGAGACGGCCCGCACCTTGCATGCCTTCTTCAATGAAAAACCCGCGCCTCCGTTGCCGTGCGCCATGTGCCCGGGGGCCGCGGGAGGGGTTTGCAGGCTGCTGCAGCCATCGCCGCCGTAGGAGGTGGTGATGGTGGTTGTGGTGGTGAGGGGGGCGGGGGTAGGAATGGTGGAGGTGGTGGCGGCGGTGGTGGAGGCGGTGGTGGTGGTGTTGGGGGGGGGGGCTGGGAGTGGTGGTGGTGGTGTGGCAGGGGGGGGGTGGGAATGGTGGAGGTGGTGGTGTTGGGGGAGGGGGCTGGGAGTGGTGGTGGTGGTGTGTGTGGGGGGGGTGCTGGTGGTGTGGGTGGAGTATTTGTATTTGTGTGGATGTGTGTGTATTTGTCAAGGTTTTGTGTATGTGTGCATGCGCATGCGTTTTAGTGCGAGCGCGTACGTAAGCATGCGTGTGTCGGTGTTGTGTGTGTGATGATTTGTACGTCTTTGCTTGTGTGCATGTGCGAGTGCGAATGTATTGTACGCATGTACAAGGGCTCCGCTCCGAGGGCGGCTGACGCCGCCCGCTACGCTCGCGCAAGGAAGAATACAACAAAATGTTATCAGAAAGAGGCCCATGATTTGGTGCAACTACCGACTTGATAATGCCAAGAGCTACTTGTACAGAG
>JAYJMJ010000002.1:3278334-3289272 GCA_036873875.1 Laminaria ephemera
GTGTGACCCCGGCTGGTGCGTCAAACATCTGTCTGGCGCACAGAATAAATGGGATGAAAAACACACACACACACACATTGCACAGTTTGACGTATGTTTCTTACACCAAATTTCTTATTTTTCAAGCCATTACCAGGTATTTCTTAAAAAAATGTTTGTAACAAAATATTTGTTAAGTGCGGGCGTCAACTAAAAAACTGCTGTTGTGTTTATTTGCTCATCGACCGAGTTAATAGTAGCCGTCTCCACATTGTTGTTTTTGACCGACATCTATTAACTGAGTGACCGCTTTTTTGCCGTTTGGCGTAGAAAACTCTTTTTATTGCGCGGTGCGTACAGCGTACAAGCCTCCACAGTATCCGTACGCGTGTCCATCTGTGCATGATGTGTGCCAGGTATGTGTCGAACACACGGCCTACTGCGACTACGAGGCACGAGGCACTCTTCTTGCCTCATTTGCCACTCTACTAGTGTACCCAGCGATCGAAGGGGTAAAAAAAACTGCACCCACCTTTTTAGGGACAATTTACACTTGGAATTAGTCTTGAACACGTTTGCAGTCCTGATTTTTGTAGTGAGACACACCAGATATGAATTTTGGTTGTATTATTCCGATTTTTTAAGTCTGGTCACGTCTTAGGTTCGTCTTATCACGTCTTACATTCGTCTTAGCACGTCTTGGATTCGTCTTGGCACGTCTTAGATTCGTCTTAAATCGACCAAGACGAAGCTACGGCCCATTAAGACGAATCTAAGACGTGCTAAGACGAAAAAAACGGATGAAGACGACTAAGATTCGTACGTCTTGTCTTACTCCATTTTTTTTCCGCCTCGTTAACTTCACTTTTTTTTTTTTCTTCAATTTTAAATCAGACCACATTATTTTGAGTTGCTCCCACCAACACCCTGCCAACGCACTCCCACCAACACACATCTCCCGTTAACTGATTTCGAGCGGTAGCGAGCCACCAAGTTTCGACCCGCCAGCACCTTGCGAACGCACTACCACCAACACACATCTGCCGTTAACTGATTTCGAGCGGTAGTGAGTCACCAAGTGTCGGCCCGCCAGCACCTTGCGAACGCACTACCACCAACACACGTGTTGTGCTGTCTAACATGCTGCTTTGCTGCTGCTGTCATGTGTGTTTGGTGTGGCTGTGGGTGTTCTGTGCGCTGCTGCTGTGCTGTGTGTTCGGTGTGGGTGTTGAGGTTGTGCTGTGTGCTCTTGTTGCTGTCGTGTGTGTTCTGTGTGCGTTGTGTTCTGTGTGCGATGTGCTCTGTGTGCCGTGTGCACCACACACAGTCCCGAACACGATCTCCCTTCATATCACCTTGAAACCCATACTTGGATCTACAGCAAAGAAGTCGCTCTACTTTTCATCTTGTCAATTCTTGGTTACCGGGGCTGCTACCTCTACTCCCCTTCGTTTATAGGCTAACACTTACAATCGAAACCCCGTTTCTACTATAAACGGCCTTTTCTCCGTAGTTTGGTGCTACTGTACTACTTTTGTCCTCCTTACTGCCTGTGGTACTATTCCTTCGGCCCACCAGCACCTTGCCAACGCACTTAGTGTGTGGTGCTGTCCAACATGCTGCTTTGCTGCTGCTGTCAAGTGTGTTTCGTGTGGCTGTGGGTGTTCTGTGTGCTGCTGCTGTGCTGTGTGTTTGGAGTGGGTGTGGATGTTGTGCTGGGTGCTCGTGCTGCTGTCCTGCACACCCTGGACAACAGACAATGGCCACCGCAATAGCAATGGAATATAGTGCAACGGACGGGTCTACTGTCGTCGGTAATGTCTATCGATTGTTACCTTCCCCAATCTATTGTGGCCTGTAAAGGCCATCAATGGATTAGCTAGCACAATCATTTTGGTGGACAGTGTCAGTCGATGGATAGCTTGCACAATCTATTGTGTGGACCATGGATATCGATGGATGTATTGCACAACCCATTGCGGTCGACAATGGCTGTCGATAGATACCTCGCACAATATTTTGCGGCTGGCAATGGCTATCGATGGACACGCTTCACAAACTGTTGCGGTCGACAATGGCTATCGATAGATGCCACGCACAATCTATTGTGGCTGGCAATGGCTATCGATGGATACGCTTCACAATCTATTCGAGCTGGCAATGGCCATCGATGGACACGGTCCACAATCTATTGTGGCTGGCAATGGCCATCGATGGACACGCTTTACAATCTATTGTGGCTGGCAAGCAATGGCCAGCGATAGACACGCTTCACAATCTATTGTGGCTGGCAATGGCCATCGATGGACACGTTTCACAACCTATTTCGGCAACGATAGATTTGGATAGTTTTAGGCAATAGGCGGCTAGCATCATGGGATATATTATGTATGATGCGCATATACCATGGACAATAGAAAGGAAATAGAAAATTGTCATTACAACAGCCCCGAAAAAGCGTTTGTCGATGGCCATTGTAAACCACAATAGACTGGAGACGCTGTCTATCGATAGATACTGTCGGGAACAATATGTGTCGTGTCAGCAGCAGCAATATACATTGTGTGAATAATAGACCACTAAACCTTGTCCATCGATGGCAATTGTCCTGAACACTAGACGTCGGGGTAGCAAGAGCAATATACATTGTTTGAACAATCGACCACTAAACCTTGTCCTTCGATGGCTGTTGTCCTGAACAATTATGTCGGGAAAGCAACAGCAATATACATTGTTTGAACAATAGACCAACACAAGTTGTCCATCGATGGCAATTGTCCTAAACAATAGATGTCGGGGAAGCAACAGCAATATACATTGATTGAACAATAGACCGATAAAAGCTGTACATCGATGGCTGTTGTCCTGAACAAAAGATGCCGGGGAATCAACCACGATAGACATTGTTTGAACAACAGACCAAAAAAAGATTGTCTATCGATCGCTATTGCCGCCGACAATAGATAACCAATTGTGTCCACCAATAGCCATCGCCACCCGCAATGGACTGCTGGGCGTGTTTCCACAATAGACTATTGCCTCAATACTGTTGCCCCAACCTATTGTACATCATGTAATTGTGTATATATCAATGACCATTTCTGCCGACCGCTGACGAGTGTCATATTTTGTGTCTAGTGTGGTGATTTTTGCACAACCTTAACGATTCTATTCGAATTCGTGTTCGGTTTGTGAGGCAACCATGCGTCCACGGGCGAATACCCTCTCACACGTACCAGGTATGGGCAACTGTTCGTCTGGACGAATACCCTCTCAAAAATCATGGGGCAGGTAGTCGTCCACCGACGAATATGATACCTTATCAAGAACATGGGCGAACATGCTTGCTTCGGGTTGGAACACTCGAATCGATTTATTAACAAAACAAAAGTGCACTTTACTACAAAAAACGAAGTTAAAATTGTAAAAAAAAACAAGAATAAAAAAATATACCTGGTATGATGCTTCCGGGGTAGCGCGTTTTTTCGATATTTTTTCGTATTTTTTAATTTTTTCTTGGATAATCACTCTCGCAAAACAAAAACGCGTAATCAGTGAAAAGAGACTACCTCTTGCTTGAAAGCAATAGACAAAAGACAATGGTCACTGCAACAACAATGGAACATGGTTCAACGGACGGGTCTATCGTCGTCGGTAATATCTATCGATGGTTACCGTCCCCAATACATTGTGGCCTGGAAAAGACATCGATGGATAGCTTGCACAATCTATTTTGGTGGACAGTGTCGGTGGATAGCTTGCACAATGTATTGTGGTCGACCATGGCTATCGATTGATGGATTGCCTAATCTATTGTGGCTGGCAATGGGTATCGATGGACACGCTTCACAATCTGCTGTGGCTGGCAATGACCATCGATGGACACGCTTCACAATCTATTGTCGTGGACAATATCTATCGATCGATAGTATCACCAGTCTATCGTCGCCGACAACATCTACACCTTTTACAGCCTATTGTCGCTGACAATATCTATCGATAGACATCTTCCACAGCAGTCTATTGTCGCCGACAATATCTATCGATAGACACCATCAACAAGTCGCCGACAATATATATCGATAGATTCCTCCCTCATCTATTGTCGCAGACAATACATATCGATAGATTTTCCCCCTCGTCTATTGTCGAAGCAATAGACTATTGCTGTGTCTATTGTCCAGCAGCAGTGCTATCACAGCAGGAATGTTACCACATTGATTAGACGGCAGTAGAGCAGACGTGCTGCTGCTGCTGCTGCTGCTGCTGCACAGGGGCAATGTAATGTTCGATGTTCGGTGCACATGCATGCCGCGACGAGCGAGTCACCTGCTTTGCCGATTGCTTGTTGACGTGCGGCTTCTTCAGGGTTGCCCTCCCTGACCCCCCCCCCCCCCCACCGACCCGGTCTTGGCGATGGCTATCTCTCGGAGAGCCTTTCCCGTTGCTCTGCCGCTTAGGCATCGGTGCTCTCAAGGCAGCAGTGAACTACGAGCTCCACCGCACCAGAGGCACTAACCAGCTTCGAACTCGAACAGAGGAGAAATCCGCTAGTTGAGTGGTGAAACCGCAGGATCTAGTTCAACGTTGAACTTCCGTCAATATCTCCTAGTGCTCTCGGGTCGTCAAGTGCACCTTCTCTGTTGGGTAAGTGACGTTGTGAACCACTACTGGCCCCTGGGGCCCGACCCGGCCCCTCGACTCAAAAAAAGCAATTTCAGGAGGTTTCGTATAGATTACTAATGGCCTTTGTTTTTTAAAGGGGAAGATCCTAAACACTCCCTCTCATTGGCAGTCATAGGAAGGAATCAAGGGGAGTTATTTTACGTAGACGGCGCGATATTTTTGCGCACAACACCTGCTCTCTGAGCTGCTGCAGTGTTTCGACAGAGCCCGAATCCCACGAGATGCTGGCCTTCTGAAGGTGGGGGGCCCACGCACGCACGCACGCACGCACGCACGCACGCACGCTACTGCTACCACGGCCGCCGCGCCGCCGCGGCTTCTGCTGCCGCCTTTCTGTTCGCACGGAAGAACAAGACCAACGACAACAACAACACCATTCCATTTCCTAAAATTCACAAAAATTCACAAAATATTGACGCCTTCCCCCCGATCCCTACCAGGGACAGACAAGCAGACACGGACAGCCCGAGGCGGAGACTATACTACCTCAGCAGAGATAATTACTAGGTTGCTCGGATACCCAGGGGAGATCGCAGGCGCTCGCGGCAGGCGCAAGGGTTGGCGACTGCTGGGTCGGGTTTTTTTTTCTGCTCCCCTATAGCTAGTATAGCCCGGGGGGCTTGGAATCAACACATTCTATTTGACGGGGGGGTCTTGGTGCGAGAGGTTTTGTGGACGTCCCTGTGAGCTAACTCGAGGAGACATAGGTGCGCTGCTGGAGGGGAGAGAGACAGAGATGGTACTTCGACGGCAGGCTGTGTCGTTCCTTGCTGTTGCGACGCTGCTAACGGCAGGTGAGATGCGGTATCGATAGTGTCTTTCTTTCCCTCCCCTTCTGTCTCATCACGCACGAGTTCGAAAAAAATCTGTGTCTTACGTTTTTATAAAAATTTTATAATGCATGTTTGTGTGAGAGGATGGAGAGCCGCCTCAGATGGAATTAGGAATCACTACACTGGTTTTTAGTATAGAGATTTGATTTTTTGTGTCGGCCGCATCAGATACCTGGTAGAAAAATGCACCACTATTCATTCGTTTCTACAGTAGAGATACCAACTGCCGAGAGCGCTTTATAGCGTGGGTAAGCACAATTCGACGCGAGTCGACGAGGGAAGAAAGTGCTGAATTCTGAATTATTGCGATAAAAATTGAAGCGCGTACCGTAGCAGTGGGGAGGGGGGAGAAGAGCCTGAAGAGCCTGCTTAGTGGCCGCGGATCTGAGTACGGCAATGAAAAAGAAAAAGTACCAGGTATGGAGATTTGTTTTTTTGTTGGATGGTTGTTTTAGATGAGTGATGGACGAGATGGATGCTATGCTTCCACCCTCCTCCTCCTCCTCCTCCTCCTCCGCCTCGGCCCCCTCCTCCGCCTCGGCCTCCTCCTACTCCCCCCCCCTCCTCCTCCTCCCCCTCCCCCTCTTCCTCCTCCTTACATTTCCGTGCAACTTTGTCTGTGTACGTTGTCTCGAGGCATCCATCCAACATTCTCAAGAGAGAAGCCGTCCGTACCAGCATAAAATGCTGTTGTGTTTTATTTCGTAGTAGTTTGCAAACAAATCGCCCACGTACGTATGCATCCACGCACTAGCCCGTAGTATACCCCTCACGTAGCCACCTTCCCCAAAATACTACAGAACTTTTAGGGTTTTTGTACGGAAGCCGGGGATTGTCTGGGAAGCAATGACAGCACACTGCGATTATCGAAGAATCACACACAGCACGTCATTTTTTCAGTAACCTTTTGGAAACGCACCCACGATTTTGGGGATTTACTTGGAATTAGTATGGATTTTTTTCCATTAGGTGAAGGTTGTTCAGCCGCTCCCCAGCAATAACTACCAGCACCAGTCCCACCAGATTGCCGACCAAAACAAGCAACCCGGAATGCTTTGTAGCTTGCCTGCAATACCTACCAAATGCAAGAAAACTCCGCAGGGACAACAGGAGTACCTGTAGTACAGCAAGCAGTACAGGGTACGGAACACCTGTTAGTATAATACCGCTGAAGAATAATCCCACACTTGTTCCAAATACTTTGTCCCCGAAAGCGTGGGTTCGGTTCTGAAGGGTCAACAGGAGAATGCATTCCATTCCTCGACCTTTCTTTGTTTGATCACATTTTGTTACCCATGCAAAGTGACCAAACAAACGAAAAAGGCGATGTTATCGACCGACCGTGTATTATTCGCAAGAGCGTGCGTTGGTAAGGGTACAATCAAGCTGCGCTTGCTCCTTATGTTGCAATCGGACACACCCACCCCAGATGCCGGGGGCTGCTTCGTGTGGCCAATGTTCTAATCATTTATTTTCGGCTGCAGACAGTATTAATAGTCCAGCACCAACCCAGAGTTTCCCCTCAACCCAACCAAGCCCCCCCACCGCCACCCAACCCCCCCCACCAACCCAACCCCCCACCTCGCCAACCCAACCCAATCCAATCCAACCCAATCCAACCCTACCCCAACTCAATACCCAACCCAACCCAATCGGTTACAGCAGTAGACGACGGCAGTAGGTCTATTAATACGTGTATATTGTACATAATACGTGCCAGTGCGTATTATATACACATTTCATACGCGGACATACGTTCCACCCCGGTCTATTGCTTTGTTTCATTTCGAAACAATCACTTTTTTCATCATTTTTGTTTTTCATCAATTTTCGAATCAAAATGTCACTCACGATTTCTTCACTTTTCGACTTTTCGACAAAATATGGGAGTTGTTGCAATAATGTTTGGTGGCTCGAATTTAGCACGAATTGAAATTTTTAATTTTTTTCAAATTTCGAAGTTTCGTAAGTTGCGCAGTTCCCACCCACCCTCCTGCCTCACGTAAGATTTCGAGACCCACCCACCCTCCTCCTGCCTCACGTAAGATTTCGAGCCACAGGCGCCCGAAATAAGAAATACCGGGTGAGAAATAAGAAATAAGAAAATAAGAAAGCGAGGCTTTCTTTGCCCCTGTAGAACCGCACCCAGCCGCGTTTTTTGGGGACAAACTGCATGGAATTTGAGTGGGGACATTTTTGTCAGAGGGATCGCCCCTTTGAGGCGTGAAACTTGAAAAACGAAAGGCACTGGAAAACATGCCGATTACACGATGACAGCTTGGGCCACACTGCTGATGAGCAACTCGGCGGTGCTGGGACTGCTGGGTAACCGCACCCACGGTTTTGGGCACAACCAACCTACTTGGAGTTTCGAGTGGATGGAGTGGGAACATTATTTTCGAAGGGTTTTTACCCCTTTGGGAAGTGAGACGTCAAAGGCGGAAAGACACTGAAAAACATGCCGATTACTAGATTACAGCGTCGGCCACACTGTCAGCAACTCGGGAGTGCTGGGATTGGGGGATGGGCTGTGACCACGGCCTAGATTATGGTGATGAGTTTTGTATTGTGAGCGCGACAACAACATCAACAACAACAACAACGACACCGGGACAAACTCACAGGTACACTGCAAGCGGTTGAACAACCGCTCTTCGCATGATAAACATTCTTAGAAACATCCTTACAACCGCTCTCCGCATGATAAACGTTCTTAGAAACATCCTTACAGGTATGTCCCCTCCCTGGGCCCTCCCCCTCGGCATATTCTCCCACCTCTCAGCGATCCTCGGCCAACGAACACATCATTTTTTGGGGAACCTTCCTGAATCTCCTTGCGTCTCCTTGCGTTCTTCATTGATTGCTCATGGGGCTCTTTTTTTTCATTTTTTTTCTTGTTTTTCGCAATCACACCTACTAATAGCTGAGCTCAGCTTGAATCAGCTCAGCTCAGCTCAGCTCAGCAGCGCCGTGCGGTGCGGTGCGGTGCGGTGCGGTGTGGTGCGGTATGGTGCGGTGCGGTGCGGTGCGGTGCGGTGCGGTGCGGTGCGGTGCGATGCGGTGCGGTGCGGTGCGGTGCGGTGCGGTGCGGTGCGGTGCAGTGCGGTGCGGTGCCGTGCGGTACCGTGCGGTGCCGTGCGGTGCCGTGCGGTGCCGTGCTGGGCTTTCTTTGCTACATACAGTACCAGGTATCATTCGAAGTACCAGGTATCACGAGTCCCGGTATGTGTGTACGTCGTCTGCTCGTCTTTGCTTTCTTCGGTGGTTGTCCTCTTGACGTTTTATTTTTTGTTATATTTTTCGTTTTTGGTTTTGGTTTTTTTTTTCGTTTTTTCGCAAATTTCAACCCGCACTGCCGATCAGAAAAACGTGACATCGCCAACAAGCGCATAGCACAGCACTGGGCAATCACCTCTGCACAAGTAGCGCTTGGCAATGTCTAGTCGCTAGTTGCACGAAAATCATGGGCCTCTTATTTCTGCCCGCTTCACAGTTTGTTGTTTTCTTCCTTGCGCGAGCGTAGCGGGCGGCGTCAACCGCCCGCAGAGTGGAGCCCTTGTACGTACCTACTCTACCTATTGCACGTACCTACTAACCATACCTACAGCGTACCCTGCCGGAGAACCTGGTGCTCCCCTCAGAATGGCGGTTCCCTTTTTTATTGTTTTATAACGATATAAAAAAAACAGTAACCGACCCTTAGCAATAGTTCGTACCCACTGCTGGGTAACTACTGCTTAATGTATGTAAAGCTTGTAACGCACGTACGAAAGTACTTGCTGCTGTGTGAATACGAACTTACTTCAATAGCTGGGGGCCGCACTAATGTGGGCCGAAGTCGCGACAAGAAAAGTGCAACCCATTAAAGTTGGAACCGGAACTAAAGTGTAAAGCGTATAGCCCTATTCTTTCAATATGGCGCCAGTAGCGTAGCGACGCACGGGTGGACGGGACCCCCCCCTTCTGCCGACGTAGTAAAAGGTGGGCAAAAGGCCGACCTTCTGAGCACCTTCTGGAAAGTCAGCTATGACGCAAAATTCACAGGAAGTCGGCAACCTCCAAACGGCAGTCTTTGGAAGCACATTTCCGAACACCAAAGACCACGCCAAGCTCACAGAACGTGGAAAAATCTGAATGTTTTGTGACATTTGACGTTTCAGAAGGTGCTCAGAAGGTCGGCCGTTTGACCACCTTCTACTATGTCGGCAGAAGGGGGGGGTCCCGTCCACCCGTGCGGTTTTTCGCTACTACTGTAGTAGTGTATAGGAACCTTCGTTTGGCAAAAAATATTACAGTCAGCTTTGTAGTACCTACCAGGTATGGATTTTTTAAAAAGTGCCGTCCATTGCGGGGAAGGAACACTGGCCACTGTTGTTGAGGCCTGCGATGCTGTGCTTGTCATTTTTTGGGTTGATGGCTAAAAGGTTGCAACCTTCCCTTAACATTGACGAAAAGGGGACAATGCCTTTTGCCCGTGCCGAGGCACTCGAGGTATAGGTGGTCGTCAACATCAATCGAACTGTCCAGCTCGAAGTGTATGCTGTACGTTTCCATGCCCGTCTATGCTTCAAATACTCATCGCCCTTCTATTATTTTTTTTAGTGCCGTATCATATCTGTTCCTGGTATCATATGTATTTAGTCTATTCCGTGTAATATAATACGTATCGACGAGGGTTTGCAACAATAAGAAGACGTCATCCACACACGACCCGGTGTCAACGTGAACAACATGGTGTGTATTGTAGTCATCGCTGAAATCATTCAGAGTGTGCGGTTTGGTATGCTGATCGCTGATGACGTTTAACTTGGTTTTGGCCGTTGGTCGATTTGATATGACGCGTCGTGTTGTCATGATGCCTTTACAACGAGAGCTAGATAGGTCATTCGCCTGCCACATTTGAGAGTTTCGGAAAATAAAAAAACGAAAAAGAGTTTTGCTCAGGGGCGACGTTGCTCAGGGGTTAAAGAAGTCTCGCCGCGTAAAAGACGTTAACGGCTAAAAAAACCCTGAGCAATCTGCTTGCTCAGGGGGGAGGCTTCACAAGCAGCTCCAAACCCTGAGCAACAAACTGTAATCGGTTATTGCTCAAGGAACAGAGCACAGGCGGTATAAGGATGCCTACACCGCCGCAAGGGCGAACGCCGACTCGCCGCCAATGCGAAGGACGACAGGGCGCGCCATCCCCTCGAACCAGGAGCGGTTTGGTGACGCTGTGGCGGCGAAAGTATTGTTGTACGATATCAGCAGGCAGGGGCATGTTGGTACTCGTACGAGTAGGAGAGAAACAAGTACGGCAGGAACTTCTCGGGCTGGGTCACGGCGAGGAGGATTGCCAGGGCGGAAGCCCACTCGCTGCCAAGGCGTAGAGCAATAGGGCGTGCCAGCTCCTCCAACCAGTCGTCGCTTGGTGATACTGCTGTGGCGGCGAAAGCAGCAC
>JAYJMJ010000002.1:3310210-3322861 GCA_036873875.1 Laminaria ephemera
TAACTAGTACTAAGGGGAGTCGCCGACCTATATCCTTCATGAGGACATACACAACCCGTAACACGCGCGATCGGAGGGGTGTGACACATTATTGTGTTTTTTGGGGTAACCATGGTTGACCCACCCTAACCCTAACCCTAACCCAAACCCATACGAAATAAAGGCCGAAAAACGTGCTGCGACGTGCCACGGGGCAAAATGGTTGGAAATGTCTAATAATGTGTATCCCTGGATCGGAGTATCACACAGCTTGCAAAGATGAGTTTCGACGAAATCCTACAGTAGATCTCACAGCTGTTGTGTATTTTATCATTTTTTATAAAAATATGATACCATGTGTGAAATTATATTACCTGGTACCTGGTACCAGATACCAGTATATGATATGATATTATATATGGCACAAGGTTCCCCTTCGGGATGGGGTTGACTTGATATCCCCGGGGCGTCGCAAGTCGAAAAGGGGGAATACAGGCGTTTCAGTGATTTGTACGGGTATGAGCTCGTACTGCTTTTGCTGCTGCTGTATGCTTCGTATACCTGGTGTAAGGTCTGACGGTGTGTGTTTGATTGTTGCATTGGACGTGAAAATGTTGTCGTGGTTCGACCTCCTGCTGCTATGCTGTACTACGTGGGTCGACGAAGTGCACTTCACGCGGCAAGCACAATTCCGTGTCAGTGAGAAAATAATTATGGCTTGTAGTTGGGTAAAATATAGAACCCCGCAAGGGACCCTTGCTTACAAATTGACAGGCCGAAAGTGCGAGAGCGTGATTTGGCGAAATTCAATGCAAATCGACGAGCATAAAAAGCGGAAAAGTGGGAGTGCTGAACCCTATGCGCGATAAAAATGAAGGCACGTACCGGCGGGGAGAAGGGAAGACACCTGTGACGACGGCTTGTCCAGAAGGTCGCTGAGGGTATAACCTCTTACGAGTTCAGCTGGAAAGTAAAAGTGATGATATGTGTATCATATAAGCATAGCGTATGACATCCTCCGTATAAAGGTCGAGAAGGTGCGTTCCACTCGGCAACTGCAATTCCTTGTCAGTGAGAGAAATTTGATGGAATTCATTCTCAGGGAAAAAAATTGGTTGGACTGTTTTTTGCACATCCAAAACGTTTGGTCTAAGTGGTTTGTGTTTGTAAATCTCAAGACCGGAGGGTCTAACCGGCACCCCCCCCCCCCTTCCCGCCCCCCCTAACCTCCCGCCTTGGTGTGCAAACCCAATGAATCTTAGGTGCGGGACTGGTGGTGGTGGTGACGTTCGTCCTGAGCATCATCGCTTGCGTCGTGTGCCACATGAAGCGAAAAGAAAGAAAGGAGTTCCTAAGGTACGGAGGCGACACGCTTAATTATAATACATGTGTCGTATGACCAATCAGAGTGCTCGTGGATGTGCTTTTCCACTTGCACCCATGGTGTACCTGTTTTTGGGTCCGAAATGACCAGGTATACCTTTGTTTGGCTCCAAAATTACCACGTATTGGTAAGCCTTTTTTGGCTCCAAAATGAACAGGTATACCTGTTTTTGGTCGCTGCCCTAGACAATACCAGGTATACTTTGTGAATGGTCGTATGAACAAAATGTTACCGTTGCATAGTCGTTTTTTTTTGGTGCAGACGTAACACACCAGCGGACGGAAGGCCGGGATCGATTCAATGCGTGGCTTTTGATTGGTTGAAAGTATACCGTATAGTCCAAAAACAGTTGAAAACGAAACAAAGTAGACAGATTCAGATGTACGCGGGGGATTGTCGGACAGAAACAGGGACTGCACGATATGTTTTTCCGTTTTTAACCAATGAGAGTGCTGGTGGCATGATCTTTTTATTTATACCCAGAGTGTACCGTTTTCTGGCTTGAAATTTCCATCTTCACCTTTTTTTGAATGATGCACTACCAGTATATATTTTTTTAATGGTGATACTAAAAACAGTTCCGTTACACCCGCGTGTTTTATTTTTTGCTGCAGGCGAAACGCTCCAGTGGACGGAAGACCGAAGGCGATCCAGTACGTGGACCCCTGGGGATCGGTTGCAAGAACTTTCCAGGATAATTCCGCTGCCAACGGCTCTCAGATGGGGGGGCAAGCCAACGGGTCCCAAATGGGGGGGCAGGGTGCCAACGGATCCCAAATGGGGGGACAGTCTCAAATGGGTTCCCAACGGGGTCCGAACGGGTCGCAAACTGCTCAAAGTTCCGCTTCGGCGTAATAAGTTTCGCTTCGGCATAATAGGTTACGTTTCGCGGAGCAGCAAAAAGGAGGGGATATTATGGGGGGGAAAGGAGGTCCCAACAGGTCGCAGATGGGAGGTCCTAACGGGTCTCAAACTGCTCGAAGTTCCGTTTCGGCGTTATACGCTTCGCTTCGGTGTAATAAGTTTCGCTTCGGCGTGATAAGTTTCGCTTCGGCGTAAAAAAATCGCTTCGGCATAGTAGAATTGGTTTCGCGGATAGGTTCCATTTTGCGAAGCAGGAAAAAAAGGAATATGCCAGGAGCTAGGAGGCCGCGATTTAACCCCTTGAATGACCGGTCTCCTTACGCAGTAGTGGTCCCTCTATAGGCCCGGTTGAGAAGTGCCGGTTGACCGCTATAGTGCCTGTGAAATCGCTTGGCACTTGGCACAGATGCGAATATAACCAGTAGTGGTAGTTTGCGGAGTAGCGCTGGTTGCCGATGTAGTGCCGGTATTTCCGGCTGGCACATACCGGCGCTATAGAGGGACCGCTAAGTAATAGGCTCCGTTTCGCGGAGTAGAAAAAAAGGAGGGGATACGCTAGGAGCTATGATAGGAGACAGCGGTTTGATCCCTTGGCTGGCGTTCTGACGGGTCGCATATGACCCAAAGTTCTGCTTCGGCGTAATAGGTTTCGTTTCGCGGATAGGTATGCTAGGAGCTATGATAGGAGTCTGCGGTTTGATCCCTTGGCTGGCGTTCTAACGGGTCGCAAACTGCCCGAAGTTCCGCTTCGGTATAAAATGTTTCCCTTCGGCGCAATAGGTTTCGTTTCGCGGATAGATTACGTTTCGCGCAGCGGTAACACAGGAGGGGATATGCTAGGAGCTAGGAGACCGCGGCTTGACCCCTTGGCTGACGTTCTAGCAGGTGGCAAACTGCCCAAAGTTCCGCTTCCGCATGGAAGGTTTCCCTTCGGCGTAATAGGTTTCGTTTCGCGGATAGGTTACGTTTCGTGGAGCGGTAGCCCAGGAGGATATGCTAGGAGCGTTGAGAGGAGTCTGCGGTTTGACCGCTTGACGGACCGCCCCTCAACGCTACTAAAACTAGCATATACATTGGGGGTCACCCTATAGTGCCGGTATGTGCCAGCCAACAATACCGGCAGGATACCGGTCACCGGCACTATTGGGTATAGTACCGATACTGGTACTAGCATACGTAGCGGGTTCCAATCGTGTCAAGCGATTTCATCGGCACTATACAGGCAATAGGCACTATTCAACCGGCACTGTAGGGAGACCCCCAATGTATAGGTGAAAACATGCCTTTTGACGCGCCCAGAATATGACCGGTCTCCTTATATAGTCTTCGGGATAATGAGCATTCTTAGCCCTTTTTTTCAACTGCAAAAATTAGTTAACTCTAATTCCAAGTAGTTTGCCCCCATACTCGGGTGCAGTTGGGAAAGGGTTAATATTAGTACCAGGGTATTATAGTATATTACGCGGGGGGTGGGGTGGGGGGGATCGATGTTTTGGTGGCGTTTTTTTTGTGTGCTGGTACGATTTTGTGTAGTTTTTTTTTTTCGTTTTCTTCTTTTCGCGTTCTCCGTTATGTTGGCTTCTTTCTACCTATTCGGAAAAAATTCAGGTCATTCGGCGCTGTCATCCATATGCAAGAAAGTACGCACAAGGTAGGTGCGCGTACGCACAAGGTGCGGAAGTCCGCTTCACAGGCGGTTCTTAGTAGGATGCAGCTCACCGTTCGTGCGACTCGCTGAACACCTCACGGCGCTTCGCGCTTGGTGCAAGCAATGCCTGCCTGGCCGGTGAAAACCCGACGTGCTCCGTCCCGGTATTGTAGAGATGCGACGGCGATCATACAACTACGGCCATGCATAATAGGAGTGCACCCCCCTCCCCTCCTCCCACTTATGTATTTCTTCCTAACATAAAACTTTTTTTTTATCGTCTCGGGGTCAGTTACTGTACGTCCCCTCCCCCCCCCCCGCGGTTTCTTTTTGACTGCGGCTTCAAAAATATTGGCCGGTTTGTTTTTGTTCTTCTGTGGTTGGTTGGTTGTGTGTGGTTGGATTATTGGGCGATTGGTTTAATCTCTTAAGAACTAACTGCACCCACGTTTGTGCGGAGAAAACACTTGGAATTTGTGTGGGATACATTTTGCTAAGCAAATGTTTGTAGGCGAGGGGGCTTTTGGATTCCGAAAAAAAAAAACAAGACGGTTGTCATGGATGTTTCTCGATGGGTTTCCTTTTATCTGACGCTTGTTGGCTGAGGACATTTAGATGTCGATGATATCGATGAAAGATTGAAGCAAGTTGGATGGGTAGATAGTTCTCGAACGTTTGATTTGTCTCACGTTTGTCGACCGACCGAGGGCTTTTTTATGTCGTTGATTTTCGAAGAATAAATCAGAACGGTTCCTCTAGGTGGTTGGGTGTTTTGCTTTGCCTGGCGTTTTGTGGGCTCGGAGAGGTTATCGATGCTGGAGTTGTGACGGTCGAGGCGTTCGCTGAAGGGGGGGTGTGGTCGCGACGTCGTGTAGTCGGTGGCTGTCGTCGCGGTTAGCCCCAGCGTTTTCGATAACTTTTTTGCGGGGGGGGTTGTCTCTTTCCCTGAGATGACCTCAAAAACGTCCGTTCAGTTCTAAAAGGGGGGGCGATTTTTTTGTTGCTGGGAAGAAATGGATACGATCGTTAGTGAAGTTTTTCTCGATGATTTGGTGTCTCGCGGCGAAGAAATGAAAAGGTGATTTTTTTTCTCGACGTGAGTTTTTGTTTTTTGTCGTTGGGAACGAAAACGAAAACTTGGGAAAGAGTTTCATTCGATCGATGACATTTTATCGCTGGGAAGAATGGATACGTTAACTCGTGCTTGTTTTTCTTTCGGCGATTGGTTGTCTCTGGGAAGACATGAAAAGGCGATTTTTTCGTGACATGAGTTTTGTCGTTTTATTTCGCTGAGTTTCTTGTCAGTGGGAACGAGAATGAAAACTTGGGGAAGACTTTTTTCTTTGGTGATGGATTTTTTGTCGCTGGCAACAAATGGATACGTTAAATAGTGAAGTTTTTTATTTCGATCATTTGTTGTCGCTGGGAGGAAATGGAGATTGTGTGTCGTTTTTTCTTGGAGAAGATTTTTTTGCCGTTGGGAAGAGAAACGAAATCTTGGGGAAGCCTTTTTATTCGATGAATGATTTTTTTGTCGCTAGGAAGAAATGGATACGTACGTTCTTGAAGTTTTTTTTTCTCTGTTTTTTGTAGGCAAGAAGGAAAATTAATATTTGGGGAAGACTGTCTCCTTTGATAGATGGGTTCTTGTCGCTGGGAAGAAGTGGATACGTTAAATAGTGAAGTTTTTTTTCTCTGGGTAATTTGGTGTCGCTGGGAAGAAATGAAGGAAGGATTTTTTTCATGAGATAATTTTTTTGCCGGTGGGAAAAGAACTGAAAACTTCGGAAGACTTTTCCTTCCGTCGAGGTTTTTTTTTGTGGCTGTGGGAAGAACTGAATATGCTATCATACGTGGCGAAGTTTTTCTTTGGGTGATTTTTTGTCGCTTGGAAGAAAAAAAGTGGAAGTCGTTTTTTGCCGATGATTTTTTGTCGCTGGGAAAAAAATAAAAGTGGAATTCGATTATTTCGATGTTTTTTTTTTGTTTTTGTGGGGAGGAATGAAAACTTGGACAACGCTTTCTTGTCGCTGTGAAGAATTGAAAGCGTGAGTGAAGGTTTTTTTTCCGGTGATTTTGTGTCGCCGGGAAGAAATGAAAGCGTTACTGGAGTTTTTCTCCGGTGATTTTGTGTCCCTGGGAAGAATTAAAACGTGCAGTCGTTTCTTTTTTGTCGCTGAGAACACTAGAAAGCATGTGAGAAGTTTTTCTTCCGATGTTTGTGGTCGCGAGGGAGAAATTGAGATGGTGGAAGTCGTGTGTTTCGATGTGTTTTTGTTTCTGTGGGAAGGAACGAAAGCATGGGTGAAGTTGTTCTTTCGGCTATTGGTTGTCGCTGGGAAGAAAATACGACGTGGAAGTGGTACTTTTCAACGATTTTTTGCCGGTGGTAGAAACGAAAAGTTGTTGAAAATGTGGAAGTTCTTTCGATGATTGCTTTTGTCGTTGGGAAGAGAATAAACGAAAGTGGGGAAGTTATCCTTTCGACTTTTTTTTGTGCCGGTGGGAAGAAACAAAAACGCGGAAGTTTTTCCTTCGATGAATGGTCGCTGAAACAATGAAAAAGTGATTTAATGTAGTCACTGAAAAACATGAAACGTGATGTTGTTCTCACATCAGCTCTCATAATCAAGTCCGTCCGTGGTCACAGGACAGACTCCAGTCACTCTGGAGTGGAAGGAAACCTCAGGAAAAAAAACAAACCAAAGTGGTACGCGTATGTATTATAGCTGAAGCAAGTCTTACATCAGATGTTACCACATGATGGTGTGTTGCGTTTTTTTTCTCGTAGTTAAAACCATGAAACGTGACGGTATACGTATGTATATGAGTTGCTTTTTTTTCTCGTTTTTTCGGGACGTTGATTGGGTTGCACTCGGGTTGCACTCGATTCTATGTTAGTTTCTAGCGCGCGCCAGCTGTCTGCAATATGATGTACGATATTATGTACTACTGGTTGCGGCGCTCGATTTTTTTCCAACAGGCCTTTTTTTTCCTTTCAACAATCGATTCACATTTTTTGGCTCGACGGGTTGGGATGGTTTAGATTTGGATTGGGTCCGGTTCGTTTCGATTTGGGTTGCAGCCATACCAACCATCGTATGTTTTTTTTTCGTGTTTTACTGATATTTTTTTTCTTCTGTTTTTTCGATTTTTTATCTTCGTTGTCCGGGGTACTGGGGTTTCGATATTGTGTTGCTTTTTTCGTTAGCGGGAGCGAAAATATAGGATGCATGCCTCTCTCCGCCTTGCTGTGGTATCGTATATACGATACATATCATACTACGTGGTATACAGTAGTGGTCCCTCTATAGCGCCGGTGCGTGCCAGCCGGAATTACGAGCACTATGGCGGTAACCGGCACTACTCCGCATACTGCCACTACCGGGTTTTCCCACATGTGCCAAGCAATTTCACAGGCTCTATATAGGGCAACCGGCACTATAGAGGGACCTGGGTAGCCTTAGACATTTCGCTGGTGTTACAAAGAGGCACGCAGTCTTCTCTCGTCCAATTTGCGACGATGGTCGTTTGCGTTATATATAGCACCGCGGCTTTTCCCCCTTGTTGTGACATACTACTGTATTAACTATTCGGAGTTTTGGCCATAGACAACCCCGTTAAACCGGGTAACTGCTAAGGGTCTTTCTTTCGTTTCTTTTCTTTCATGAAGTGAGAAAATAAAATATATTTTCTTTCTTCACGATGGAGTGAGAAATGAAAAAATAATTTCTTTCTTCATATTGAAGAGAAAAAATATTTTCTTTCTTGAGGACGAAGTGAGAAGAGAGAAGTGTGTACCAGGTATGTGTGTGTGTGCAGATATGCTAGGAGGCTGGTATTTTTGGGCCCTTCAACACCTCAGTCAAACAGTAGTGGTCCCTCTGTAGTTCCCGTTCAGTAGTAGTGCCGGTTGCCAGCTATAGCGCCTGTGAAATTTGATGAAAAATATTTCAAATACGTCAGCTGTGAGTTCTACCAATTGAATGGTCGATACTCAACTTTTACAAGCTGCGTACTACTTCGGCCGCGCGTTTGTATAGATATATTCCTATTTGAGGATATAGGTCAACGGCTCCCCTGATAATAGGTATGATTTTATAAAAAAATATTTCAAATACGTCAGCTGTGAGTTCTACCAATTGAATGGTCGATACTCAACTTTTGTCACAGGCTGTTCGTATACTGGTAGTTTACTAGCCTCTGGCACTCTGTATCGCGGAGCTTTAAGGGGTAGAGAGACTGCGCTAGGATGGTAGGTAAACGGAGGGTATAGATCTATCTACCTGTCAGTGTCCAATCGAGCACATACCCATACTGGTATCATATTACAGTACCAGTATATTTTTACGAAGACATCTCGTTGTGTTCTTCGTGACTATTTGCCTCGTACCAGGTGTGTACGATAGCGTAGCGACTTCTCGTATAATACATTACCTGGTACATTCGATCGTATCATTCAACAGAGCGCAAGAACACAGCAGCAGCAGCAGCAGCAGCAGCAGCAGCACTTGACGAAAAAGCATCCGATGTGCGTGTGTGCACGAGAGGGAAGAAGAGCGATCAGAGCTCCCAAAACATAATAATCTCAACCGCACGCACAGCGAAGCATGCATGCTCCTTGCTGTACGGAGATCACATCAAAGCTACCTCATGCGCATCAAAGCTTGACTTTTCGATCTGTGGGCCCGAGCTTCATTTTTTTTTTTACGGTTTCAAAGGTGTACGTACAGCGTACAGCAAACGGGGAGGGGAGGAGGAAGGACGCCGATTTGAACGACGCAGCAGCGCCAGCAAGCCGTGCTTCCGATATCGCGCAATAAGATGCTGTGGTTAAAGCTTCATCCCCCTGTTGTCGGGGTCTCAGCTAGCTGCTTCTTGCGGAAGGCTGTTTTTGCTCTCTATCGCCTCTAATCTGTGTGTCTACAAGTCACCCGCGCCACGTGCTCTCTCTACGTATCGTATCGTACACCAGGTAATACTCAAACCTCTATATGTTTGTGCTCAGATTACCACCAGCATACTCCAATATACCAGCACCACAGCTAGCTCCAACACACACAGAACGGAGGTCACAAGCTACCGGGATGCCTCGATACCCCACGGCAGCACACCAACACTGCAAGGGAACAAACCAAGCCACAACAACAGACAGACACCATCCCCACGCACCTGCCAGTTACTATAGCACACGCATGCATCATCCACCGTGCAAGTTCCATGCCCCGAGCACGCGTTGGGACAGCACCCAGCTTCCGTCGGAGACACGTAAAAAGTACTCAACAAGGTAGCCACGCCGAGCGCAGACAGCATCCATCGATTCGGAGCCATTTTTTCTTGCGCAATCCTCCAACTACTGCGGCTGTGTCGCACAGCAGCTTCGACCACACGAGCTGGGAGGGGCGTGGGGTGCAGGGGCCGGACGTGGGCGTGCTCAGAGAGAGCAAGGGGCTTTGGTTGGAAGGACGAGACTCGGAGACACGACGAAGAATAGGGTAGGATTTTTTATTCAGCGAAAACCGTTATCCTTCCGCCTTTTTTTTCATTTATAGTTTTTAGTGGGCTGCCGGATTTTCTGTAGGATTTTAGGATTTGGTCGGATTTACGGTTACACGCGCGCGGAAAGATATGCGGATAGACTTGGCCAATCAGGGGACCCGTTCACCGACAGGCTCAAGATTTTCGTTCCGCCTGCTTTTTGTGCTCTGTACTGGTACGATCATTCGTATCATATCATACTGCTGTCGTCGTGCTTTGTACTCCGCACGATGTGCACAGCCTGTACATACGATGTACACAACCACAGTCAGCCGTGATACGTGGCAGGCACATGATGAGCACAGCACTCGTCTAGACAGGCGCACCATGATGAGTACCGGTAGTAGTCTGATCTCCGAACACAATAATAATCGCCCAAAACTTAGCAGGCAGCAGCTGTAGTACTCGTATACCAGGTACCTTTAGGATCCACGGATAGCGGCGCCTAAAGCACGAAGAAACAAGCACGTACGGTCTTCTCCTACGTCTAGGAAGAGAGTGCAGCAGCACAATAAGGACATCGAAACATCTCCCTAAGTTGCACCTCTGACACATCCCCTACCCTCTAGCAGCCCGGGATGCTTCGTGTGGCCGACGCTGTGTTACGGGGGTACACAGTAATCACAGGACCAAATATGGGTACTAAAAGCAGTGGAATATATAGGTTTTTGCGTATATACGTATGTGTGTGTGTGTGTTTTCATCCCATTTATTCTGTGCGCCAGACAGATGTTTGACGCACCAGCCTACGCATCGTGGGTCCTGATTACTGTAATCCTCCGTAAATAGTATTATTGTAATCGTCATTTATTTGATTTTCGATACCTTTTTTTGCCCCCCCCCCTTGAAGTCCCAAAATCGCCAAACATAGTACGCGTGTGTACAGTAGAACTCCTGCGACCACGGCTTTTTTTACGACTGACAGTCGTCGCTGAGCGAAAAAAACATTATGCTATTTAATACCTGGTAGTTGAGATGGAAGGTGAAAGTAATGAAAAGCAACGACAACCAACATCATGTTACGCACGATTCTCCTGCTGTTTGTTGTTGTTCACTCCTGCATCCATCCCTGGATTATCCCGCGGGGAATTGCTTGCTATCTGGTATATCGAGATCTGGTGGCGTATTTTATATTTTTATGCGGGCGAGGGGCGGAAAAAGAACATTATCCTGCTCTAATTCCAAGTAGTTAATTATTTCCAAAGCAGAGGCGGGCGCAGCTCGAAAGTTAGGAGCACATACATGGGAAACAGCCGCAACAGCAGTGTGCCGCCGCCGCCAGCTCCGCTACCGCCGCCGCCGTCATCGCTGCTGCTGCTGCTGCTGCTGTGCTGCTGCTGCGCTATATAGTGTTACTCTCTCAACTAAAAACTGTCTGTTGCGCACCGCGGCGCATCGCGGAACGCGTATACCCGTAGCATTAATCAGCACGTTTAGTTTTTAGTAACACGCAGGAGGAGGTCATAACACCAGCAGAGCAGCAGCAGCAGCAGCAGCAGCAGCAGAAGCAGAAGAAGCAGCAGGAGCAACCTCCGCTGCCGCTGCCACCGTCATCGCTGCTGCTGCTGCTGCTGCTGCTGCTGCTGCTGTGCTGCTGCGCTATAGTGCTACTCTCTCTTGTCTAAAAACTGTTTGTTGCGCACCGCGACGCATCGCGGAACGCGTATTATACTACTCGTACTCGTACCAAAAAAGGACGTTCCTAACGAACACAAAAAATCACGATTCCTGACAAAAAATCACGTTTCCTGGCATTTTGGAATTCTGAAATGTCACGTTTTTCAAAATATATATATATATTTTTTTGTTAGGAAGAATGCTGATGACATCAGTTTTTATGGGAAATTTCAAAACTGTTCAAAATCAAGATTCGGGACAAATGTCACGATTCGCGAAAATGTCACGTTTTTTTTGTCACGATTCCTGACATTCTTTGTGTTCGCTAGGAATGACCGAGTTCGTTCCTAACGAACGCAAAAAATCACGATTCCTGACAAAAAATCACGTTTCCTGACATTTTGGGAATGATTCTGAAATGTCACGTTTTCAAAAAAAAAATCACGTGTTTTTGTCTGGAATGCTGACATCAATTTTTAAGGGAAATTTCAAAATTATTCAAAGTCAGGGTTCGGGACAAGTATCACGATTCGCGAAAATGTCACATTTTTTTGTCACGATTCCTGACATTTTTTGTGCACGTTAGGAATGACCCTTCTTTGCATATAGCATCAATCAGCAGAGTTTAGTTTTTAGTAGCACACAGGAGGTCATAACAGCAAAGCAGCAGCAGCAGGAGAAGCAGGAGAAGCGGCAGCAGCGGCGGCGACCTGTTCCCCTTTGGGGTCTCAAAGATTGTGGTGCTGTGTCCCAGTTGCCAAGCACAGCTACTACTCTGCAGCTGTTTTGTCTGTCGTGTGTGCTGCGCTGTGTGTGAGCTGTGCGTTGATTGCAGTGAGTGTGTGGTTGTGGCGCCTCAAGAATCAACATCACAATCTAGTTAAAGGCCGGTGACGTTTTCATACAGCCTAAAAAACGAACAGCCCAACAGCAGTTGAAAAGTTGAAAGTATATACAGCCCAAAAAGCGAAACGCTTTAACGACCACCGGAAAGGAATCTGTAATTAATTAATATCTTTAATACCATTTTTGTAAAAATTAAAAACACGGCGTGAGCTGCGAGTTCTTCCGTTTGACCACTGGTAAAAGGTTAACCAATTGGCAGTTGCCTACCCAAACTAATAACACCCCCCCCCCCTGGCCCGGCGGAATAGCAAGTCGGCCGGATATACGGGCGGGCATATCAATATCCACGCGGTTCCATTTCCTGGGAATACCGGGGAGAGTATTGTTCAAGTTCGACATGGGGAAAGTCGTAAAAGTTTATTATTTACCAGGTATTTTATTTTTATGTTTGCCCTCCGACAATAATCAGGACTGGCTTTGGGCGCGAAACATTCGGAGCTGGCTTTGAAGCGTTCTGGAGAAGAATTATCGACGACCCAAACGCCTTCCAAACGGAATTCTGGCAGCTCTTCCTGCAATCCAACTTCACTGCCTTAGGTGAAAAATGCCGCCCCGTCTGCGTAGGGATTGCGTGGAGACGCCTTCTCGCAGCCGGGACCATGCGGCAGTGGCGACCAACGCTGGAGGAGACGAACCGTGAAGCCAGACAGTTTGGAGTCGGGGTACGAGGGGGGGTCGAGCAGGTAGCGCTACGCGCCCGGGTGCACCACGAGGC
>JAYJMJ010000002.1:3327749-3341929 GCA_036873875.1 Laminaria ephemera
GGGAGAAGAGCCTGCTAAGTGACCCCGGATCTGAGTTACGACTAGGGAGGGAGAAGGAGAAAGTAAAAGTGCCAAGACAATAAATGGGATGAGCAAAAAAAAAACAAAAAAACTGGGACAGCACATACGTCACATACCTGGGAGCGCTTGTACACTCTGGAGTCTATACATGTGCATTATAGCGCATACAGCAATACGGCACACATAGCACATACAGCATATATAGTACATACAACACATACAGTAAAGCACATGGTAAAGCACATGTAGCGCATACAGCCCATACAGCACATATAGTACATATATTACATACAGCACATACAACTCATACAACACGTATATCACACACAGCGCATGCAGCAAAATAGCACATACCGGTACACCACATACATCACATCTAGCACATTTCGCACATTCGGCATAATCAACACATACAACACGCAGCACATACAACATGCAGCACATACAACAAATACAGCACGTATAGCACGTATAGCACATACAGCACATACAGCACATTCAACCCGTTTACACATACAGCACATATAGCACATACAGCGCATACCTGGGAGCGCTTAACCCCAGGCAGCTTCATGTAGGCCACCGCTTTCTCCCCTTCCACCATGTCCTCGTCGCTGAATATCGATACGGCGGGAGGGGAGGTGAGGAGGGGGGGGCAGGGGACACGGACGAAAATTGCAAAATAAGTGCAAACCAATACAACTACGTGCAAATCAATAATACACCAAATACAAACCAATAGTCTACGTGCAAACCAATACTCTGCGTGCAAACCAATACACTACAGTAGTGGTCCCTCTATACTGTCGGTTGAGAGCAGTGCCGGTTGCCCGCTATAGTGCTTGTGAAATCGCTTGGCACATACAGGAAAATCCAGTAGTGGCAGTATGCGGAGTAGTGCTGGTTGCTGAAGTGCCGGTATTTTCGGCTGGCACATACCGGCACTATAGAGGGACCATTACTGTACGTGCAAACCAAGACATTAAGTGTGTGCGTATGCCTTCTCCCCTGCCACGAGGTCCTCGTCGCTGAATACCGATAGGCCGGGAGGGGAGGCGGCGGGTACTCATTTGTTGCTTGCCTTAGCCATTTGACCATTGACCACGCATCTTCTCTCGAGACGGAGCACCGTTCCTACTCGGAATAGAGACACCTCCAACGTTTGGGCGCTCATTGAGCTTCTTCAATATATTACATAAAAACGGGGGGGGGGGGGGTGTAATGATTATCACGCATGGCCGTAGTCTGGAAGACCATAGACCCTCGCATCCCAACAATGCCGGGACGGAGGACGCCATGTTTTCACCGATCAGACCGGGGGGGGGGTGTTACGGGGCATCGAAGAAATAGCAATTTCAGTGCAAACCATTACACTAAGTGCAAACTAATATACTAAGTGCAAACCAATATATACTGGTATGTACTAAGTGCAAACCAACATACTAAGTGCAAACCAATACACCAATGCCAACCAATGGACTAAGTGCAAACCAATACCTGGTACATAAAGTGCAAACCAATACGACGTACACAAAGTGGAAACCAACGCACTAAGTGCAAACCAATAGACTTAAGTGCAAACCAATTCACTCAGTGCAAACTAATGCACCAAGTGCAAACCAATACATTAGGTAAGTGCAAACCAAAACACAAAAGTGCAAACCAATACATTCAAGTGCAACCCAACACACCATTAATAAGTTCTTAACCAATGTACTGCAAACCAAAACAGCAAACACGAACGTCAGTAATACCTACCAGGTACATACAGACGTCACAAATGGCACGTGAAATCAAACAGTAACAAAATTATGACCAACTCATTTCCAACTGCACCCCCCGTTCAGAGCGTACACTACTCGGGATTAGAGTTGAATCACGTTCGCAATCGAAAGGGTTTAGGATTTAGGAGCAAAATAACCGTTGGCCCGGTATCTCTACCACGTCCACCCCCGTTTTGAGGATAAACTACTTGGGATTAGAGCTGAATCAAGTTAAAAGGGTCTAGTAACCCCTTTAGGAAAAATGGACGAATACAGCTACGACAGCAGTGGGGCCTATATAAGGCGGTATAGTGCGAAGGAATGTTGGCCGCCCTATATCGAGAGGCCGCCCTATTCGTATAGGCAATTGTATCCAGAGTTGCAGTCGTGCCAACCGATTTCAACCGCCCTATGTCGAGTGGCCGCCTTATTCGAACCGCCTTATATAGGCCCCACTACTGTCGGTACACCCTAGCTGCGCCCGGGCCGAGAGGGTCTCCTACATCACGACGTCCGTTTTCGTTTTTGGCACGCCTAACACTTTGGGAGCACACAACTCCTTTTGTAGCAATCTGTGTGGCGTTTGGCAAGCGGGCGATAGTGTATTGGCCCGTTGTAAAGGACCCGGGGTCCCTTATTGAGTGCTGCGTCCACTGTAAGGGACGAGATCTCTTAAAGTGGGAAAATGATACGGTGCGCAGGGAATTGGGATCCATCATGTACCGTTTCCCTTTTGCGCGGGATCTTTTACTAAAAGAGGCTACCTCGCGCATAGTATGCGTACGAAGCTCTACGTAAGGACTTACCAGGTATACGAGTAAAAGACGCAGGTATTGCTTTAAATAGGTGCTATGTACTGCTGTACGGCTGGTCGCCATGTCTAAATAGTACTGGCCGTACTTCATTATCTGATATTATCTACTCTGCTACTTCTCTGGGTTCAAAGTTTATAGCTATTGTCTACTGTAGTCTACTGAGTGTAGTGTATGAACAGTAATAGTTCGGTCGATTCTGCCCGGCAGGTGCTGGATTTTCTTTGGAAGAAAAGCGAGGGAACGGTGCATCCGAGTGCGACAGGTCTGGAAATGGCAGCGGCGGCTGGCAAGGTAACGTGCATTAACAATCCTCGTCGTACACTACCAGGTATATTTTAGTGGTCGTCCCCGCTCGTATTGGCTGGCCCGCACGAGAAAACGTTGCATCAAAATGTGGCATCAGAATGGCGCATCAGAATGGAGCACCAGAATGGACCATCAGAATGCAGCATCACAATAGAGCATCAGAATGGAGCATCAGAATGGAGCACCAGAATGTAGCATCAGAATGGAGCATCAGAGTGGAGCATCGGAGTGCAGCATCGGAATGTATAATATCGAGCACGTTTTGCCCTTCGCCTGTCATCCCCCGGCATCCAAGTTTTTTTTTTTGTTTTTGGCTGACCCTCTGATACTGAACCCAAAGTGTCGACACATTGAATATCGCAATCGAATCTTGATTTATCGTTTATCGATAAAATTATCGCACTCAATTATTGTGCGACACCCGCGACCAATTTATACACATGCCTGCAGATTGATACGCTGGAGTGGGCTCACGCGCGAGAGCTAAACTACTTTGGGCCTGAACTGATGGACGTTGCAGCTTGGCAAGGGAGGTAAGGTGACGGGCAGGGGGGGGCTCGCCCGGGATAAATTTCGCGGCTGAGTGCGCTCTCGGCGAGGCGCCCATCCCTGTAATTGAAATCATCGTTAGAGAAAAATACTATGTTCAGCAGAAACACGCAATTGGACCACAGCAAAAATGTTGCTATTCTGATTCCAAGCAGTTCATCCCCCAAAAGGGAGGTTGACACATGCTACGATAGAGGTGCACCAGTTTTTTTCTGAGACTCCTCACTTGAGGAGCTCTGCAATTCACCCACAAACTGATTTTGAGTAAACTAAAAAGTGCAACCCGATGAAACAAACCCATGACTTAGGTATATCAAAACAAATCAGATTGAAAAACAAGAATGACATCCCGACGATTTTTTTGGTTAGGACCCCTGTCATTCAGAAACAAAAATGCCAAAAAGTGCTATTTACGGGGGACCATAGTAATCGGGACCAAATATGGTTAGTAAAAACAGTGGAATATATAGGTTTTTGTGTGTATCGTAGGTCCTGATTACTATGGTCCTCCGTAATACCTCTATCGTAACACTCGTCGGTTTGCAGTTATTAAGGAGTTTGAAGGCTACCTGCTGACCACCCTAGCTCCAAGCAATCGTACACAACAAGACCACTTCAATAACCCTTTCGGGGCCTAGAAGGAACACTCCACGCGCGCCACGACACAGTTGCACCCGTTTTTTGTTCTGAGGCTCCTCACTTGAGGACCTCTTAACCTCGCCCAAAGCCTGGTTTTGAGTAAAACTGAAGGTGCAACCCGATGAGCAAATCCATGACCTAGGAATGCAAAACATTCATAGTGCGAAACAAGGAGGACATTCCGACGATTTTGGGTTAAGGAGCCCCGTCATTCAGAAAACGTTTTTTGCCTAAAAGTGCTTCCTCTATCGTAGCACGTGTCGTATAGCGCCCTAAAACGAGACAATTGCGGGCTGACCAACTTTCAAGAAGAAACATCCAACGGTACATGCAACGTCATGCTGCGCGTGCGTACCCTACCTCGTCAGCCCGAGCTGCTCGGTGTGGCCGACGCGATAGTCGTCATTATCATTTCTTTTCTACAGGTTTCGTGACGCTGAAGCCACAAAGGAATTAAGGCGTTTCCGTCGCGACGCATGCTGCCTGTGGTCAACTATTGTTTTTCTGGGGCTTTTCGCTTGAGGAGCTCTATCCCACCACCCAATATCTGACTTCGAGAAGACACGAAAGTGCAACACGATGAGCAATCCCATGGCCTAGGCCAATAGCGAATAGTACTGTGCAACAAAAATGGTGTTGCAACAATATTCAGGGATGTACGTTACCGGTACAGCGGTAACTACCGGGCACGAAATCCGTATGAGGTTTCGTTTTTTTTTGCTGCAATATATATTTTTGAAAAGTCCCCTCCGGTGGAAAACGCCTCCATGTGCATGGGAAACCCTAACTCCTGCCTTTAGAAGTCTTGCGGTAATTCAGATAGCGGTAATGGCGAGCGGTAATTATATTCGGCTAAAATCGGTAATTACCGACGAACCCCGTCCGCCAGAAATGTGTTTGCCAAGAAATGCTACCCCATGTGGTAGCTCGCGTCTCGCCCCACCCTACCATTTCCGCCTGATGCGTGCTCCGCCCCTTCCCCCCCCGCCCCTGAACCCCATTTTTTTTTTTCTAATCTCACTTTTACTTTCCAGCTTCTGGAAAAGTCGTGGTCACAGGTGTCGTCTCTTCTCCCCCCTTGGTACGTGCCTTCATTTTTTATCGCGCACAGGGTTCAGCATTCCCAACGCTCCTCGATTTTCTTCGAATTTTGCTAACTCACGCTCTCGCGCTTTCCGCAACCCCTATCCCGGCTTGATTCCATTCCATGCCGCATCCATGCCGAAAACAGGATCTCGGTGCTAAAATGGCTTCGCGCGAACAGAAACGAGGGGTGTACATCTAGCGCGGTTCAGTGGGCCGCCAGAAGGTGGGCATCATAATTGTTGTTATTATCTTGTTTGCCATCTGATGATGTGCAGAATGAGTCCAAAAAATGACGAAGACATATTAAATGAAGACCATTGTTATTCGTTTTGTCATCTTTCAATGCGCAGCATGAGTTTCAACACCAACCACTCAAAAGAATTCCCGAAACAGGAAGAAGAAAACCTAAGGGAAACCAAGAAAGCAAATCTACGCACGAAGTCCAACTCCCTTCTGCACCAGCTTCTGGCGTTGTATCCATGTAGTCCACTTACTGCCCTTGCTTTCTCCACTCTTTTTTCTCTTCGAATGCTATTGGTGTTTGCCCTGGCATATGTTTGGGTATCTGCCTCTTTATATAAAATCGGCAGAGCTCCATAAGAACAGGAGGAGGGCGCGTGGTGGGTGGACGCTTGTAGACGCATGCTACGATAGAGTTGCACCATTTTTTTTCTGAGCCTCCTCACTTGAGGAGCTCTATACACTCTTCCAAAAAATGATTTGAGGAAAAACAAAAGTGCTACCCGGTGGAAAATCCCATGGCCTATTAATAGGTATACAACGAAAAATATTGCAAAAAAAACCCTGAAATTCCGACGATTTTGGGTTAAGGAGCCCCGTCGTTCAGAAAACGTTTCAGGCAAAAAGTGCTACCTCTATCGTAGCACACGTCTGTAGGCCAACTTGTAAACAGCCGATTTTCTTTATTGAGAATTGCCTTTCCGATGAGAATGAAAATCGGTTTTTTTTTGTGTGTTTCGAAAAACACATATGTTCCTGAGAGTCACGTCTTATACTAGAAAATATAGTTATTGGCAACAGCTATCGACCGCGCAAAAAAATATCGAACTCGACATTGGAGGTGTCGAGAAACACGTGATACAAGAAAACTTGTATTTCGGGGGGAGGCGCCTCTCGAATAAATGCCGAATATATGTATCATCTGTTTCTCGAGACTGCCAGTCTAGATTTGTTTTTCGTGCGATCCATACGTAGCTGTTGCTAATAACTGCATTTTCAAGTACAACATTTGTCTCCCAGGAAAATACATCTCTTTCAAAACAAAAGAAGTTGTTCATGCTCATCGGAAAGGCCATTCTCAATTAAGAAAATCGGCTGTTTATAGGTCTTGACTTTCCCTCCAGAAACAAACTTTTTTGTGGGGCAAGCGCTGCCACCGACAAGCCTGCCTTATAGCAGTCGGTCCCTACGTCCATGCTGCCATATCATTTGTATTACTATTTTTGGCATCCTCTAATGTGCAGCATGAGCTACAACGTCGATCACTATTGATACAAAACGTTCCCAGAAATGCCAAGAAAACCAAAGGAAACCCTCAAAAAAAGGAATTATTATTATGTTCGCCATGCGACAATGTGCAGCACTATTAATAGCTTCAAATGTCGATCACTCCTAAACATTCCCAGACAGTAGAAGCAAACCAAGCGAAACCCTAAAAAAAGGAATTATTATTATGTTTAGCATCCTCTAATGTGCAACATGAGCTTCAATGTCCATCACTTATAAACATTCCCAGAAAGTGGAAGAAAACCAAGCTAAACCCTAAAAAAAGTTATTATTATGTTTGGTATCCTCTGATGTTCAGAATTATTAATAGCTTCAATGTCGATCGCTCATAAACATCCCCCAGAAAGTAAACGAAAACCAAGCGAAACTCTAAACAAAGGCAAACTCATGCATCATTATGTTTGGCATCCTCTAATGTGCAGCATGAGCTTCAACCTCGATCATTCATAAACGCTCCCAGAAAGTAGATGAAAACCAAGGGGAACCCTAAAAAAAGAAAAACGGAATTATTATTGTTATGTTTGCCATCCTCCAATGTGCAGCATTATTAATAGCTTTAACGTCATCACTCATAAACATTCCCAGAGCGTAGAAGAAAACCAAGGGAAACCCATGAAACAGGAAACCTGTGCACAAACTCTACCTCCTTCTGTAACCCTGATAATTGTAGTTACTCTGCTTGACCCTTTTGAGACCCATGTATAAGCGATGTGTGAGCGTGCAGTGCACGGTGGTTCATGCTACGCTCGTGTCGTGCAGTGTACGGTAGTTCACGGGAGTCTGACAAGAAGCGCACCATCCCCTCACCTAGCAGCCCGCATTGCTTTGTGTCACTGATGCTGCAATCGTCATTTTCTTTTGTCGCGTATTCCCTCTCAAGTTCCAAAAGGGTTAACTTAACTTAACATAACTTAACTTCACTTAACTTAACTTAACTTAACTTAATTTAACTTAACTTAACTTAACTTAACGTAACTTAACTTAACTTAAGTTAAGTTAACTTGACTTAACTTAATTTAACTTAACGTAACCTAACTTAACTTAACTTAACTTAACTTAACTTAACTAAAATTAACTTAACTTAACGTAACTTAACTTAACTTAACTTAACTTAACTTAACTTAACTTAACGTAACGTAACTTAACTGAACTTAACTGAACTTAACTTAACTTAACTTAACTTAACTTAACTTAATTTAACTTAACTTAACTTAACTTAACTTAACTTAACTTAACTTAACTGAACTTAACTTATCTTCACTTAACTTAACTTAACTTAACTTAGCTTAGATTAGCTTAAATTAGCTTAGCTTAACTTAACTCAACTTAACTCAACTTAACTCAACTTAAATTAACTTAACTTAACTTAACTCAACTTAACTTAAGTTAACGTAAATTAACTTAAATTAGCACAACTTAACTTAACTTAACTCAACTTAACCTAACTTACCTCAACTTAACTTAACTTGAATTAACTTTACTTTACTTTACTTCACTGTACTTAATTTAACTTAACTCAACTTAACTTAAGTTAACTGAACTTAATTTTAACTTAAATTAACTTAATTTAATTTAATTTTAACTTAACTTAACTTAAATTAACTTAACTTAACTTAACCTAACTTTACTTAACTCAACTTAACTTAACAAAAGTTAACTTAACTTAACTTAGTTGGTTTTACGTTACCTAACCTTAATTTTTCTTTACTTTACTTAACTTTACTTCACGTTACTTCACTTTACTTTGCTTTACATTACTTTACTTTACTTTGCGTTACTATACTTTACTTAACTTTACTCAACTTAACTTAACTTAACTTAACTTAACTTATCTTAACTTAACTTGACTTACCTTCATTTAACTTACCTTAACTTAACTTAAGTTAACTTAACTTAACTTAGCTTAGCTTAGCTTAACTTAGCTTAGCTTAACTTAACTCAACTTAACTCAACTTAACTTAACTTAAACTAACTTAAATTAACTTAACTTAACTTAACTTAACTTAACTTAACTTAACTTAACTTAACTTAACTTGACTTAACTTAACTCCACTTAACTTAAGTTAACGTAAATTAACTTAAATTAGCTCACCTTAACTTAACTTAACTTAACCTAACTTAACTCAGCTTAACTTAACTTAAATTAACTTAACTTTACTTTACTTTGCTGTACTTCACTCAACTTAACTCAACTTAAGTTAAGTTAACTTATCTTAATTTAACTTAAAGTAACTTAATTTAATTTAATTTAACTTAAGTTAACTTAAATTAACTTAACTTAACTTAACCTAAGTTTACTTAACTCAACTTAACTTAACTTAGTTTAACTTAACTTAACTTAACTTAACTTAACCTAACTTAACTTATCTTAACTTAACTTAACTTCACTTAACTTAACTTAACTTAGCTTAACTTAACTTAACTTAACTTAACTTAACTTAACTTAACATAACTTAACTTAACTTAACTTAACTTGACTTAACTTAACTTAACTTAACTTAACTTAACTTAACTTAACTTAACTTAACTAACTTAACTTAATTTAACTTAACTTAACTTAACTTAACTTAACTCGACTTAACTTAATTTAACTTTACTTTACTTTACTTTTTTTTACTTTACTCAACATAACTTAACTTAACTTAACTTAACTTAACTTAACTTAACTCGACTTAACTTAATTTAACTTTACTTTACTTTAATTTTTTTTTACTTTACTCAACATAACTCAACTTAACTTAACTTAACTTAACTTAACTTAACTTAACTTAACTTAAATTAATTTACGTTAATTTAATTTAACTTAACTTAACTTAAATTAACTTAACTTAACTTAACTTAACTTAAATTAAATTAATTTGAGTTAATTTAATTTAACTTAACTTAACTTAAATTAACCTAACTTTACTTATCTGAACTTAAGTTAAGTTAACTTAACTTAACTTAACTTAACTTAACTTAACTTAACTTGACTTAACTTAACTTAACTTAACTTATCTTAACTAACCTTAACTTAAAATAACTTAGCTTAACTTAACTGAAGCAAACGACGCCCATTGATGTTGGAGAGCTGTTGGTTATATAGCACTATCCACTAGACCACTCCGTCACAGTGACTCTTGGTTATATAGCACTATCCACTAGACCACTGAATCACGTGACCATGGCCTAGTGGATAGATCGGCCGCTTCTGAGAACTCCATGCGTGAGTTCGAGTCCCAGCATGAGACACTTTTTCTGGACTGAAAAAGGCTCGAAGGTTCTGATATTCCTAGATACTCGTCCAGTGGCAAGGGGAGATCCCCGGAGATCAATGCTTAGAACCGCCGACATTCAACGAACTCGAAAGTGTATATTTTGTTGGATATGTAACGCTATCCACCAGACCGCTCAGTCCCTTGACTGTGGCTAGCAGTCCGTGGCAGGGGGAAGTCCCCGGAGATGAATGCTGACGAGATTAGCGCTACGAGCTCCAAAGTATAATAGATTTTGTTGGTTATATAGCACTATCCACGAGACCACTTAGTCACAGTTAGTGATTTAGTGGTCTAGTGGATACTGCTATATATCTAACAAGAGCGCTTTTGATTTTTTGTTTGCAAAAAACTCGTGCCGTGGTAGGGCTTGCTCTTTTGAGCCCAATCATCTCTCACTGCCGGAGCTTAACTGAGGGGCTAGCCAACAGGGCATTAAATTAGGGCGCCGGCGTCTTTTGCGCCCAACACGCGCCGCTGGCGTGTCAGCCCCGCACAGGGCCCCCCGGAGGCAATTTTTTGGCGATATGTGCGTGAATTTACTCCCGAAAAGCACTTGACCAAGTGCCTTTAGACGGCCTAATACATTGTTGTTGCGATACACGCGTCAATATACGCCCGAAAACGTGCGGTTAGACGCCTTTTTTAAACAAATTTGTCTCCTACGGCGAACACTAAAAAGGTGCCTCAATGTTTTTTTCGAAAAAATAGCGAGAAGCACCCGCGCAACATTTTGTTTTAGCCTGCGGCAACAAAAAGTTGCGCGGCGTGAAACGCGTGGTGCGCTGCGCGCAACACACCTTTCGGCGCCTGTTGCGCAAAACAGCAATTCGGACCAAAACGTTGCGCCCGAACAACAGCGCAACAACTAATTAATTCTCTGATACCCTATGTAATTGGGTCTGATGTGTATTTGACGATATTATTGGTTAGATACCTGGCTGATGGGACTGTGCATCGGGCTTAAGCTTACAAATTTTCTCAAAGTAGGTTGTTGGGTGAGGTATTCGAGCTCCCCAAGTGAGGAGATGAAGACACATGAGGTGCTATCCCTGCCGTTGCATTATGCCAATGCTCAAAATTGTGCTTGCCCCCGCCCGACACAGGGGACGCTTGAAGGTTTTGCGGTGGCTGCACGATGTCCTTGGGCAGGCGTGTACGGCGGAGGGGCTGGAAGCGGCGTCGGCAGCAGGCCATACAAAAGTTGTTGCTTGGCTCCTCCGAAACAGGTAACCCCCTACCCACCCCCCCACCAAGTAATTCGACACTGTCATCCACATGCAAGAAAGTACGCGCATGGTGCCGAAGTCCGCCTCACAAGTGGTTCTTAGTAGGATGTAGCTCACCCTTCATGCGACTCGCCGAGCACCTCACGGCGCTTCACGCTTTTTGCAAAGGATGTCTGCCTGGTCGGTCAAAACCCGACGTGCTGCGTCCCGGCATTGTAGGGATGCAAGGGTCTATAGTCTTAAGACTACAGCTATGCATGAAATGAGAACACCCCCCCCCCTCCCTACCGCAGCATTGGTTTTCTTACGTGATGTCTCCCTCGTTGTACACGGCCACCCCCTCTCCACAGTCGTTGTTCTCGAAGGTTGCGGCTCCGCGGAATCTGCAGGGTCGTATCGGGGACGGAACGTGATATGATCCGTCCGATCAAATTTTCACATCACTGGCTACCCACTTTTTATCGCTCAATTTTGAGAGTTGACAGGCGAACCAAAGTTGGCATGAACCGGGCTACCGAGAGGAACGAACAAAATAGGGGTATAGATAGGTGTTTGTGCCTATCGTGGGTTATGATTACTATTATCCCTGGTATTAATAATGAAGATTTAAACTACTTGGTCCCCCGTACTAATAATGAAGATACAGACTGACAGCAGGGAAGGCAGTGTCTGTACAGAAGCTGAACCTAACTGGTGCATGCATGGTGCGCTGCTGAACCAACTGCGGTACTGTAGTAAAGCGGCCCTACAAAGCGGAATTGGGCTATTGAACTCACACAATGCTTGTTGTGTCGTGATTCGCGACGCTGCAGCCGAACGCGCCGTCGAAGTCGAATCCATTGTTGTCAAAGAGCACGTCTTCAGAAAACCTGTCCGGCGAGTGGGATGGGCCGCTGTATAAAAACCGTAACGCTGACATGAAAGCACCGCAACCTAAGCTACGGTGCGTACAGTATAGCAGGCCCGCAAACAACACACAATCAAAATACGAAATTCAAGGTTAAGTTCACGTGCTTGGGCACGCTAATATATTTGGACCAATTTATTTATCGTTCCCGGCAGTGAGCGCTACACTACAGCACATCCTACCAGGCACAAAACAGCCTAGTATCATCAACGTTTGTCGCAGTTAGTGTCACAATAGAGTTGCAGTCCCTGCTCAGATTGAGTGCTTTTCTTGTTGGCGGGCCCATACAGTATACCTGGTACGTGGTATATTAAACATAATGATATAAAATATAATGGTGTACTGTTGCCTCGTCCGCGTGGGGCCACGAAACTCAGCAAACGGAAGCTATGAAACCTGCCGTAGGCACCAGGTTTCACAGTGTGTCGACAACTCTTCAATTGCTTCGAGCATTCTTCTGTGTCCCTCGCATGGTAAACTTGATGTGTGCAAACTCGGCAGCCGTGCGGTTCACGTCCTGCACGTCACCAACGGCACACGAGAATCGCAACAAACAATCCTCCACGGACCTGACGAACGCAGAGTCCTCATTTGACAAGGCGAGGTACTTGTTGTCCTTGAAGGTAGTATCTCCGCGGAACCTGGTGGGGGGTGGTTAACGGGACAAAGGCACGAGCGCTACCGGATAAGCGTTTCTTCGGTTGGCCAATACTTGGTCGAAGCAATGGGACTGGGCACAAGACTCGTGCTGCGACGGGGGCGCACCCCAACGTTACGAGGCTCCTTATTTGAGGAGGCCCATTTAAACCGAAACGAAACACTGCTTGTGACAAAACCTGAAAATGAAAAAAAAAAACTTATGAACAATGCCATGGCCTAGATGCAGTACGAATTATGTTGTAAACAAGCAAACAAGCAAACAAGCAAACACGCGTGCACGGCTATACGGTAGGGGGAATGCTTGTTGCGTGATCGTTGCATGGTCTTTCAAATCAGCGGCTGTGCTACTCTCGGGAGTAGACCTACCGTATCCATTTTGATGCATGCTACGGTATCGGTGCACCATTTTTTTTCTGAGGCTCCTCACTTGAGGAGCTCTATACCTCACCCAAAAACAAACCTGATTTGGGGGAAAACAAGAGTGCTACCTGATGAACGATGCCATGGCCTAGATATGCAGCGAAAATCCTTCCAAAACAATAATGAACTTCCGGCGATTTTGGGTTAAGAAGCCCCGAAAATTCACAAAATATTTCATCCAAAAGTGCTACCTCTATCATCGTAGCACGCCTCGTGGACTCCTAGGCAAGCCTTGCAAACATTCCACATGCACGTTCGTGCTGGCGAACCCGGAGCAAAGGATCATTCGAACAATAAACCAGTTGCCGTGGTTTTAATGAGCATGGAGAGCGTCGACGCGACATGCAAACGAACGCTGAAACACACACGGATACCAGCCAAGCCAAACGTATGCAATCGATACGACAGGTGTAACCACCCACAACCTAAGTTTAGCGCAGCCCGTGACAGGTTGGGCAGAAATCGATGACAGTCCCGGTAGAGACTCACTTCAAGACCCCAGTGTTATCCCTGAACACGTTCCCGCCGTCCTGAAAGAGCGCTGTGCTTTTGAACCTAATGCGCAAAACACGTGTCGGAGAGGTGTGCAAAAGGGCGCTCATACATAAAGGGAACAGATGTGTACTGTATATAAGGTAAAGTGGGCTCTTTTCAGGAGACGACGCATGCAACGATGGAGGTACTGTACCTCTTTTCGGCCAAAATATTCCTGACCGACGGGGCAAGTAGTCAGCGTCCGCGGTGGTCTAGTGGGCTAACCTCGTAACCACTAAGGTCGATTGCGCTGGTTCGATCCCCCCCGAGTGCATACTCGTACTCGTGGGGACTTTCTCTTGTGCAAACAAATGACTTACGGAAAGTGCGAGAGCGTGAATTAGCAAAATTCGATGAAAGTCGACGAGCGTTGGGAATGCTGAACTCTCTGCACGATAAAAATGAAGGCATGTACCGGGGGGGAGAAGGGACGACACCTGTGACCACGGCTTGTCCAGAAGCTGGAAAGT